>VWZD01010721.1:161892-203564 GCA_013396695.1 Sakesphorus luctuosus
GCAAAGGTGGCAAAGGCAGCAAAGGAGGCAAAGGCAGCAAAGGAGGCAAAGGCAGCATAAGTGGCAAAGGCAGCAAAGGCAGCAAAGGCAGCAAAGGAGGCAAGGGCAGCTGTGGCACAAGGGATTGGCTGATGGGGGAAAATTCAGGGTCTGGGGGCACTGCCAGGCTGTACCTGGGAGGGCACAGAAATCCTGCACAGTCAGACTGGATTGGAACTTCCCTTTCTTCTGCTGGGAACCTGGGGGGATCCTGTCATGGAATCATGGAATGGTTTTGGTCGGAAAGACTTCAGAGCCCCCCCAGTGCCACCCCTGCCATGGGCAGGGACACCTCCCACCAGCCCAGGCTGCTCCAAGCCCTGTCCAACCTGGCCTGGGACACTCCCAGGGATGGGGCAGCCACAGCTTCTCTGGGCACCTGTGCCAGGGCCTGCCCACCCTCCCAGCCAGCAATTCCTCCCCAATATCCCATCTAGCCCTGCCCTCTGGCACTGGGAAGCCATTCCCTGTGTCCTGTCCCTCCATCCCTTGTCCCCAGTCCCTCTCCAGCTCTCCTGGAGCCCCTTTGGGCACTGAAAGCCTCAAGCAGGGGTTTTCTGTGGTCTCAGATTTCAGATGAACAGGCAGGGAGAGAAGGAATTAGGATCATACAGGACATTTTGTCTTTTGGGAGCAAAATGTACTTGGAAATTCCTCTTATGTGAATGGAATAAATAAAAATTTAATATAAGTTCCATTAAAAAATTGCTAAACCTTGAAAATTCTACCTTTGCACTTAATGCTAAAATAGCAATGAAACATTGGAAGATATTTTCAGAGATTTTCATGAAAATATTCATAAAGGATTGAAGAAAACATTTTTAAAATACCCATAATTTCAGTAAAAGTCCACTGGTAAGTCCATCTTCCTGACAGAATCATGCAGGAGGAAAAAAAAACCACAGCAAACCAATATAATTGAGAGTTTAAAAAGGCATTTGAATATCTCAGAACTGAAAATAAAATAAGGAAAAAAGAAAAAAGAGAGCAAACTCCACTTGTCCAAGAACACTTCCATTAAAAATGCAGTTGCTTCAACCCATGGTCTAAATCCTCCCATTTGTGTAGCACCACAGAACCCAAGCATGGAATATTCCACTTCAGGCTGGAGAAAACCTCCCTGAAATTCTAATGAAGTGCTCATAAAATATACATGATGGATGTGCAGAGGAGTGAGGAGGAGACAGCCAAAAATCCGCTGGAATTGAAGAGTTGAGTGTGAAAGTCTCTTCTTTGACAGCACAAAGATCTCACTGGGTGGCTCAGAATCCCCTGAGTGTCTCTGAGTTGCCCCTTGGCAGCCCTGGCCCTTCCCCCTTGGCCCATTCCATGTTTTCTCTTGGACATGGCTTGGAGCAACCGGGTCCAGTGCAAGAGGGGTTGGACTGGACAATCTTTAAGATCCCTCCCACCCCAAACCACTCCAGAATTCCAGGATTCCATGGTGTTCCTGGGCTGTGCAGCAGGAGTTGTAGCCCAAGGCTGGTGGTTCTTCCATAGCTCTGTCATGGAACAATCTCCTTAATAACTAAAACTGCTGAAATGCAGAGTCACATCCACTGGGGCATCTCAAAACTCCTGGAGTCTTTTCCCTGAACCCCGTGAGTGTCTCCTCACCCCTGGGTGGAGGGCCCAGGAGCTCCTGGGGCTGCCATTGGTGCTGGAGGGACAACCTTGGTGGTGGATCCTGCTGGGCATTCTCCAGCACCCTGAGCAGCACATGCCACTTCATTGCCCCTTTCTTTAGTGGGTTGGTGCAGGAAAAATAAGGAATAACATGTGGGAACCAGTGTCCAGTCACATCTATGGCAGAGCTGCTGCTGTTCCCTCTGCACTGGCACAGCTCCACCCCTGGGGCACTCAGGGCAAAGTCTCAGGGGGGTTTGTGTGGAGCTGAAATGTTCTCCCAGTAGGGCACAAAGGGAGCAGTGCCTGCCCCCAGCACCTCCTGTGCCCACCCTCAGCCACTGTGCCAAGGGCAAAAGCAATGCCTGCACTTTGGTTTGGGTGTTTTGGTGTCTCCCTCAGCCTGTGGAGGTTCCAGAGGCTCAGTTGGAGGTTCCAGAGGCTGAGTGGGGGTTTCAGAAGCCAAGTTGGAGGTTCCAGGCTGAGCTAACCCAAGGAACATGGTTTGCAATCATTTGGTCCCTGGGAAGAGTGATGAGGATTCCCTGGATTCAGTTCCAGGTGCCTGGAAGCTCTTCAGGGCTTCTGTGGGTACAGCTGAGCAGGTCTGGGCTGAGCTTATAGAGCAAGGAATAATGAGGCTTTTTAACCTTGAAACTGCACCTAAATCTGAGCCTAAAAGTAGCTGAAGAAAACTTTGTCTGCAGTTTAAAATGTTCTTAAGGAGAGCAGTGATAGTCTCAACACTTTCTCCTTGCAAATGCAAAGGTTCACCCTTTGCCCTTAAAGATGCCCCTGGGATTCCTGGGCTTGGAGCTGCCCTGATTATGAAGGGGTTTGGGATTTTACTGGTTTCCATTTTCAGCAATTTTTCCCATGTAAATGTTGGATTTATAGTCTCCTGTCAGACACTGTGCAACGGGAATAATAATCAGGGACTGAGGTTTTTTTGCTTTACAGTTTGGTGTAAATCTTTATTAGGGTTCACAAAGAGCCAAAGAACCTTTGGCATGGGGCACTTAGGGGGTGATGGACAACCCTCCTGGAGCTGGGGGAGGCTGTGGGTGGGTTTGGCAGAGGCTCAGCCAGGCTCTTCTCCTTCCCTCGACTCTCTCCTGGCAGATGAGGGTCATCCATCACTTCATTTAAATCCCCTTTTCTCTTTATGAACCTGCTGCTGCTTCATCCTTGTTCATCCAGATGAAAGTTGGAGTGAAAAGGAAAGGACAAGAAACTGGGGAAAGTCCTGAGGGAGAGGTAAAGCTGGAGAATGTTGGCCTTTAGCTTGGAGACCACAAGATAAATGCAGTTACAGATGCCTGTGATGCACAGTGTGAGATCACAGAGTCGTGGGAAGGTTTGGGTGGGGAGAGACCTTAAATGCACCTTAAGGCCAAGTTGGACAGGGCTTGGAGCAGCCTGGGCTGGTGGGAGGTGTCCTTGCCCATGGCAGGGGTGGCACTGGATGGGCTCTGGGGTCCTTCCAACCCAAACCAGTCTGAGATTTTATGGATTTATTTCAGGTGATTTTTTGGTCTAAACTTGTCCCTGTGCCCTTCACCCCCCTGGGGTGACCCCTCAGCCCCCCCTGAGGTGGGTGGGACCCTCCCTGCTCAGCATGGCCAGGCCACTGCTGGGGCAGCTGGTGGGGCAGGAGGGGGGCAGGAGCTGGTCCTGAGGGGCAGGAGCAGAGCAGGAGGAGCAGGAGGAGCAGGAGCAGAAGGAGCAGCCCCACCAGGGATGTGCCACACAATCCTTTGGGCCTCACCCACAGCCACAGCCCAGCAGGGCCATCCTGCTCCTGCCACAGAGCCCTGAGCAGGGTTTGTAGGCAAAATACACCAGAGATTTGTATTGTAGATACTTTTCTAGCTTTTGTTCATACAGACTTTTGGAGTCCTCTGTGTTAATTTCTCCTGCAGCACTGAATAATTAATCCTTGCTGAGAAAGTTGGAATTATGGCCTTCAGCCTCCAGCATCAGAGCGATCTGAGCTGAACCCTCTAATATTTACCCTGTATTTCTCTCTGCCTTTAGCATTCAAGGAATGCAGCAGATAAGGCAGGAGAATATATGATCAAATGCAGCTTTGGAGCAGAGAGGGCA
Organism: Sakesphorus luctuosus; assembly: GCA_013396695.1. Taxonomy (NCBI): domain Eukaryota; kingdom Metazoa; phylum Chordata; class Aves; order Passeriformes; family Thamnophilidae; genus Sakesphorus; species Sakesphorus luctuosus. Next base: position 165,664 of record VWZD01010721.1, read on the forward strand.
GGCAGAGATAACAACTCCTCTGCTGGAATAACCTCCCCTGGTTCCTCTCCCAGGTGTTGTCTGCCTTTGCCTTTAACTCTGCTTTTAATTTGACTGGGAGCTATAAAACCCCAGCCTTATCTGCCTTACACTGGTACAGGAGCCCACATCTGCAGAGTGCTGTGCAAACACCAGCTGAGTGGTTCTTTCTGAGTATCTCGCTGGGTGGAGCAACTCAGAGGAACTGGCCCCTGCCTGAGCTGTGGTTTGGGTGCAGGGACCATCACCTCATGCTGGGGCTGCTGGAATGGGCTAAAATCTGGCATTTCATGGGATCAAAACATCATTTGGATGGGAAGGAACCTTAAAAATCATCTTATTCCCTTCCATGCCGTGGGCAGGGACACCTCCCACCAGCCCAGGTTGCTCCAAGCCCGGTCCAACCTGGCCTGGGACACTCCCAGGGCTGGGGCAGCCACAGCTGCTCTGCCCAACCTGTGCCAGGGCCTGCCCACCCTCCCAGCCAGCAATGCCTTCCCAATATCCCATCTAGCCCTGCCCTCTGGCAGTGGGAAGCCATTCCCTGTGCCCTGTCCCTCCATCCCTTGTCCCCAGTCCCTCTCCAGCTCTCCTGGAGCCCCTTCAGGCACTGGAAGGGGCTCTCAGGTCTCTCTGGATCCTTCTCTTCTCCAGGCTGAACAGCCCCAGTTCTCTCAGCTTCAAATCAACTTTTCTTCCTCTGCTTTGGGGGTTTCATGGCAGGGTTGGGCCATGGGATGAAAGGTCTGGATTTAGTGCTGAGTGTTTGGATGTGGAGACCTCAGGACTTTGGAGATGTTTTATGGGTGTTGCGTGTCCATCCACCGTGGGAATGGATGGAAACATCTCCCCTCCTGGTTGCAATTGCAGGGAACTCTTTTAAATAAACCAAAGCAATTACAAATATCTTGTGGTGCAAAGTGGAAACAGCAAGTGCTGAACCACATCAGCACTGAGACCTCCCTCCTTTTTGAGAGCTTCCCCAGCTAATGCAGCCTGGATGGAGCACTTGGTGGAACCCCCAGGAGACCCTCACCCAGAGTCTGCCTCAGCCCTGGCTGGGGAGTCTGGGCTGTTGGTTTGCCCAGGGAGGTTTCTGTGCAGATTGTTTCCTCTCCTGCAAAGGATCTTCCATGTCCACTGAAGTATTTTTGGGGCATTTGGATGCATTTTTTCCTTTTTTCTTGGCATAGAAGTGAGAGCAGCAAGGAAAGGCAGGTGCCAGCAAGGGCTGTGAACCTTCCCTGCATGGCCATGGCTTTGGGAGGGGATTTAGGACACCAAAAGGCAGAACCATCTCTGCTGGGTATATTGAAAGGTTGGCACTGCTCTTCTGCCCCCCCAGCTCCACCAGTGATGCCCTCAAGGCTCCTGGAAGTTCTCCTGCACTTGGAGTCTGGCTGGAGCTGAGGGACTCGGTCAGGAGGGACAGGAGACACTGAACACAGAACTGCTCTGAGGGCAACAACTTTATATGAAAAAGTGCCCAGAGGTGAATAAATAGAACTCTCTCATGGGCCTCTGAGCAGTTCCACGAGTGACTGAACTCACTGCAGTGACAGGGAAGCTGCTCTTGCCTCAGGTGATGTTTTACATCAGTTGCTCTCATGGCCATTCATTAATTTTCAATATTGCTTTTCCTAAACTCATTTTCTTTGAAGTGATATTTTCATGGCAATGGAATGTGCTCTCCAGATGTCAGGGTGGGGGTTATTTGGGTGGGTTTTTTTCAGTTTTGTTGGGTTTTTTTAAGAACAGGCTGGGCCAGGGCAGGGGCAGAGGGCACAGCAGGAGGAATTTCTGCCTGGAAAGGGTGGACAGGCACTGACAGGGGCTGCCCAGGGAGGGTTGGAGTGCCCAGCCCTGGAGGTGCCCAAGGCAGGACTGCCCGTGGCACTGAGAGCTCTGGGCTGGGGGACAAAGTGGGCATCGGGCACAGGGTGGGCTCCATGGGCCGGCAGGGCTTTGCCAAGGTGGGCATCGGGCACAGGGTGGGCTCCATGGGCCGGCAGGGCTTTGCCAGCTTTTCCAAGGTGGGCATCGGGCACAGGGTGGGCTCCATGGGCTGGCAGGGCTTTGCCAACCTCAGGGATCCCGGGATTCTGTGCTTCTCTGCCTCAGAGTGGGGTGGAAGGAAGAAATAGGAGTTTCAGACCTTCTCATCTCTGGAAATGTTGGGAAAAACTTTCTGTAGCCAATCGTTGTTAGTCTGGAGAACATGTCACTGTCTCAAGACCTTCTCCCCGCCCAGTTCAGGGACTGGCACAGATTTGCAGCCCCTGGGCAGGGCACTGGGGCAGGTGAAGGTGGGCAAAGCACCGATGCAAATGCACTGAATGTTCCTCCCAGCGATGGAGCCTCAGAAAGGAAGGAGCAGAGAGCCAGGAAGGACTCTGGGCAGCACCAGCCCCTGCCCAGGGCAGAGGTGGCATCACCTTCCCACTCCTGCTCTTTGTTTCACTGCAGGGCACTTTGTCCTGGCTGCCAATGGGAACAGTGAGGGCTTCAGGAAGAAGGCTCTGAAGACACCCTGATTAACCCCGAGACTAATCTCAGATTTTCTGGACAAGTGTGTATTCATATCTCCATTTCCCCCTTTTCCACGTTTTCCCTTGGGATATGGCCAGAAATTCCAGTGTTAAGCAGTGCCTTGGGTTTCCAGCTAAAGGGAACAAACAGAACAGCCCAGGATGGATTAACTTCTGTTGGATTCCTCAGGAGTCACTGGGAGTGTGAACTCCAGGTAAGGAAGTACCAGAGAGGTAATTTATTATCCAATTGATAAGAAATATTGCAGAGGGAATGAGACAATGAAAGCAACTTCTATAGGAAATATTTTACAAAGAAGAATCTCCATGGGAATGTAGCAGGGGCAGAAAATTGAGTTGCAAATTAAAAAAGATAAAAAATATGGAGTCATATATAACAAAATTCAGCTTTTTAAAATGCAGCTTGGGAGGGCTCTTATTTATTTGTGGATGGGGAAAAATAGAGCAGTGACTGAAACAGAGAGGGGTGGAGAGGGAGGGCAAAAAGGAAGGGAGAAATTAAAGAGGAAGGGAAAGGGATTGGGAGGGGCTGGAGGGGAAATCAGGGCAAAGGGAGAGGGGTTTGGGAGAGAGGGAACACAGGCAGAGGCACTGCTGGCTCTAGGAGGGGATCAGGGGGGCTTCTCTGGGGCGTGGAAAGCTGGGAGATGCTTCCTGGGGCTCTGGGAGACACATCCCCTGCCCAGGGCTGTGTTTGGGTCCCTGCAAAGTCCTTTCTGCGGCTGGAGCTCTTTTGGATTTCATTCCTCTGTATCTGCTCAGGGGGGTGAGATGGTCCCTGTGCAAGTGTTGCTGTGAGTGCTCAGTGATGTCTCACTCCTGGATGTGACCTGGAAATGCAGGAACTGCTGCTGGAGGAGCTCCTGTTCTCCACTGCTGGGACCAGGGAGAGCTTTCTCTGCCCTTCTGAGTGCCCCAGGGGGTGGTTTCTCTCTGAAACCCACAGGCAGTGACATCAGACCACCCATCTCTGCTTCCCTCACTCCTCTGGCTCTTCCCAACCTGTCCCTCCCTCTGTCCCTCCATCCCAGCCCTGCAGTTCCCTCCTCCAGTGAATCCTTAACAGGAATTCAGAACATTTCCTTCCTTTGCTCTCTGATATTGCCCTTCAATATTTACTATTGGCTTAATGGCAAAAAGAAGGTGAATGAAATTAAGGTGAAAGCCTGAAAGGAGGGAAGGGAAAAGGAAAGGGGGCAAAGCCACCAAACCCTTCCCCAGCTGCCAAGGCAGCTTCAGGAAGGTGATGCTGGAGTATGGAATCAAGCAGCAGAATCAGGGGAGGTGCTGAGGGAAGGCTGAGGAGCAGGGAAGAGCCCTGTGCTGAGCTGCTGTAACATCCAACAGTTCCCAGTTCATTCCAAATAGCTATAAATGAAATAAAAATGGAGGGAACTTGAAGTGTTTTCTGCCCAAAAGGTTCTTCAAAGATTCACAGAACCATTAAGGCTGGAAAAGACCTTTAGGATCATCAAGCCAACCATCAATCAGCACCATGTTCACAACTGAGCCATGTCCTCATGTGATACATCCACAGGTTTTCCAAGGACCCCCCTCAGAGTCAGGGCTGGTTCCCAAGCTCAGCTTTCCCCCCTCAGACAGACCTTTGCTCTCTTTTCAGTCCTGTTCTAGAAAATATGATAGTAACATTTCCAATGAAGTGTCTGAACTCTGTCCTAAACCTCTTCCTCTGGGATGAGAGAGTACAAATCACTTGATGGGACTTGATTAAACTTGGTCATTAAATCCTGTTCTGTCACCCAGAAAATGATGCTGTGGGTGGGGTCTGAATGCTCCTTATATCAAATATAGTCCCACAGGGAGCAGGACTCCATGAGCCTCAGGGATCTCATCCAACATCAGGTGTTTCTGTGATTATTTCTAACAAAGGTCACCCAAAAGGTTTGAGAAATACAGATCCAAACCTTGACCCTCCAATATTTCTCATCATAACCTGAAGGAGCAGCGGGCTGGCACTCACAGGGTACAATGAAATCCTTGCTAAATCATCACCTCATGAAGAAAATTGCTTTTTTTAATTCAATATTTCTCTTTCAGCTGTTTCTGGAGAGACATGCTAATTTGGGAGCTTAATTGGTTATCTGCAAGAACATTATTAGAGGCACAAGTTTTCCCCAAATCACTTCCAAGGGAAACCAAAGGCTCACGGAAGCGAAGCGTGTGAGCAAAGGCACAAATTGCCTCCTTAATTAGGCCATAATGGGAACTCAGGTCCCAGCACGTCATCTGTGCAGCAGCAGGGGAGGGACAACGATGCTCTTGGCGGCTGCTTTGGTCACCCAAACACCAGAACTGGGCAGTGCCAGCCCTGCAGGCTCTGCTGGAGATGTGAGAGGGCACAGGGGCAGGAGGAGTGTCCTCCTTGAGCCAACGTTGGTCCCACCCCACAGGTGACCCAGCACAGGCTGCATAGCCAGGAACTTCTGCCTGGAAAGGGTGGGCAGGCCTTGGAAAGGACTGCCAGGGAGGTTTGGAGTGCCCAGGCCTGGAGGTGCCCAAGGCAGGACTGGCTGTGGCACTCAGTGCTCTGGGCTGGGGGCCAAGGTGGGCATCGGGCACAGGGTGGGCACCATGGGCTGGGAGGGCTTTGCCAAGGTGGGCATCGGGCACAGGGTGGGCTCCATGGACTGGGCAGCCCCTTCCAGTGCCTGCCCACCCTTTCCAGGCAGAAATTCCTGCTGCTGTGCCCCCTGCCCCTGCCCTGGCCCAGCCTGAGGCCGTGCCCTCTCCTCCTGTCCCTGTGCCCTGGGGCACAGCCCGACCCCCTGTCCCGGCTCCCCCCTCCTGGCAGGGATTGCAGAGCCAGAAGGTGCCCCCTGAGCCTCCTTTGCTCCAGGCTGAGCCCCCCCAGCTCCCTCAGCCCCTCCTCCCCATAGAAGTGACTCCCCACTTGGGCTCTGCCAATGACATTCCGTGCCAAAGACACCTCTGGCACAAAGATGGATAAAAACCCACCTGAAACCTGAGCACAGATAATTGTTGTGGAACATGAGGGACATTTGCAGCCCTGCCCCCTCCTGTGCTGCCCTCCAGCCCTGCCCTCAGCTCTCCCCCCTGCCCAAGCCCCTGGCATGGCTGATTTATTTATTTCTTATTATCTTTGATCGCTGTGGCTTATCTATAGAATTGTTTGGGACATTTTTAATATATATCTCAGAATCTCCCAAACTCCTGGTATTAGTTTCATCAGTCTGCAAAGACAAGCACCAGGGGAGGTGCCCACAACACTCCCAGGACCCTGAGACGTGGAGGGAGGGAAACCTTTGGAAAACATCCCAAGGAGAGGATTAGATGTGGCTTTGGCAGGGACAGAGCAGTGCTGGTGGGCTGGTTCTTCCAGATAAGCCTGGGGCAGGGAATTTATTGCTAATGGTTTCATTTCCATCCTCTGCCGTGGTGCTGGGATGTTGTTAATGTAAAAATTGTGTTCTTTTTCTAAGACAGATCCCTAAAAGGAACAGATTTATTGGGTTCTTCATGCTCAGAGGTGGAATAGTGGCTGTGGGCTGGAAAACACTGTTCCTGGAGCACTGCAGAAGAGTTTATCTTCCTGCTGCTTCTCTGGGGGTTGGGAAGGTGAGATTTGGGCATTTTTCTCAGAGGGAAGCTCAGATTTTGTTGTTGTTCAAAGGGCTATGACTGAATCTTGTGTTGGAGCTTCATCACTGGTGGAGCTGCTGCTGAGTGGCACCAAAATGGTGTTGAGAAAATGTGGTCCTTCCTCAGAGGGACCATTCAACAGGAGTTTCTGAATATAAATCCCTCATCATTTCCTCCCCTTTTGAAGAATTTGATGTAATTTGCTGCCGACAGATGTAACTGTAAAATTAAGGATTTTTCAATGAATTATAATGAGCAAACGTGGGTTTTCTAAAGAGCTTTTCTATTTCAGAAATACATTTGGAATGCTGATTACATGGGATAATTTGGATTAGAACTGTGGGCATTTTCCTCTGGGCAGTTCTCTGAGAATTGCCAGGTTTATCCTGGAGCACCCAGGGACCCAATTTTTGTGGTGGTTCCCTGGGCTGACACAGAACTCGAGGTCATTGTGGAGGAGTGAAGGTCAAGGTTGTCCTCTGGGGCTGCCGGTTGAGGTGCTCACCTTGAGGGTTTGGCTCTCCTTGTTTTACCCCATTCTCTGCTCTGGGTGCTGCTCCAGCAGATCTTTGGAGGCCCCCAGGGCTGGGCAGCAGCTCTGCAGGTCTGGCCCCTGGGGCTGCTCAGTGAGGCTGCAAAGCAGCAAAAAATTCCCTTCCAGGGCAGGGGCAGGGGCTTTAGAGCAAAGAAAGTGCATTTTGTCCCACATCTTCCAGAGCCTCCAGATGTTCCCCAGGTCTCAGTGCAGTACCAAACCTGATGCAGGGGAGGCTGCTGGCACTGCCACTCCTGGAGTGTGGGAATGCCCCTCTGTGCTGGTTTGAAGGTAAACCAGCAGGAGAAACGAACCCACCACAAGAGAGATTATGAGTCAGAGTTACAATTTAATAACAATATTACAAGAAATGCAATGGCACAAAGAGCAATTGGGTTTAACCCCCAAACCCAGCAGTGTAACCCAGCCCCCTGGGGCACAAACACAGTGGGGTTTGGTGGCCCCTGTGCTGAGCCCCACGGGGTTCCCCCGAGTCCAAAGGAAAAGGAAGGGACAAACCTGTTGGTGCAGATGATGGCACAGTCTGGGCCAGAGTGGTGGGCTCCTCCTGGCCAGGGTCTGCTCCTCCTCTGGATCCAATGAGTGGTTCCCCAAGTCCCCAAAGCCCAAGATTCTCTCCCCTCAGGTGCAGGTGGGAGCCCCCAGTCCCTCCCCCTGGGAAGGGAGTTCCACACTGGGGGATGTGACTCTGGGAGTCAGGGGGGATTTTGGAATGGTTGCTGGCCCCTGAGCAGAGCTGAGCCCTCAGGTGGGTGTGGAGGTGCCAAGGAGTCCCTGGAGGGGAGTTCTCCCAGCTCCTCTGCCAGGCTTCTTTCCCAGCCAGCTGCCAGGCTGAGGGCTCAGCTGTGCCCTGGGCAGCTGCTGCCAGTGGGCCATTGGGAACAGTTCATGGGAAATGGCACAGAGAGTGTAGGATACACAGCTTTGGTCACACCCGCACAGGGATAAACTGCTCCCACCTGCTGAACTGGGACACCCTCCTATGCCAAGCTCTGGGATGTCCAGAGACCCCTCATGGATCCCACCCCACCCCAGGGGAGTCATCTCGTTCCCCAAAGCTTGGCTGAGCCTCCTCCTGGCACTGCCCCTGCCCCTGCCCCGTTTCAGCACACCCTGAGTACAACTGACATCTTTGTACTTGTTTTTCTGCTCTGCTTTCTACTCTTTCAGGATCAACGATAATTTTATTCTTTCTGATCAATTCAGTTTAAGTGGATTGAGGAGGAAAACATGATGTTTGGGCTCTCCTAGGTGAGTTTCCAACACACACTCAATATTTTCTGTCACAGCAAACCATTTAAAGCTGCTGCATTTTATTAGAGTGGACTGAAAAACAATAATCCCTGTTGATAAAGCTTTTTTTATGCCTTTAATTGGTCTTAAAATCACAATTTGGTTGCTGTTTTGGGCTTTTTTTGTTGGCATCATAACAATGATGTTCTGTTTGGCAGTAATTACATATTGACTGTTGATGTTCCTTCACTGCTGGGCGTGTTTGGACACAGATACAGTTTTATTAACAGTGGGGAAAACAAGTGCAACAAGCCTGGTGGGAGTTTGGTTAGAGCCAAGCAGGTGCTGCAGGAGGGCTGGGACATCCCAGCTCCTGCAGGAGGAGCAGGAGAGGATGGCAAACCTTGGGTTAGGACTAGGAAAACACAACTTTTCATGGATTTTTCTGAGTTACAATTTTTGCAAAGCTGAGCATGGCTTTGCAGAAAGGAGATCCTCAGTGTCCTGAAAATGTCCCTCATGTCTAAGGACTGGCCAGAAATGAGGTATTTTTGTGTCTGGTTTGGCTGACTGGGATGGATTTGAGCTGTGAGGCTCCAGGAAGCCTCAAATTTGGGAAAAAACAGCCACTGAGATGGAGATTAAATGAGAATAATGGATTTTAGCCCAGTTCAGGTTTTGGCTTTGCAGACCCTTGAGCACATGTTGGTTTGCACCAACTTAGAGATGATTTTCTCCTGTGGTTGATGGTGAGAGCTGGCTCTAAATGCAGGACTCTAAAGGGATGGAAGAGTGACCCAAAGGGAGGGTCCCCTCTGTCCCCTCTGTCCCCTCCTGGTGGGGACATGCACTGCACCCCCCCCCGTGGGGACATGGGGACTGGGCTGGGGGCACTCCAGGCAGCCTCTGGAGCTGGGGCTTCCCAAAATCCAGTCTGAAGTGAACTAAGGAAAAAAAAACATTTTGGAGGATTTTTTATTTCCAGAGAAAGGAGAGGGTGGATATGGAGCTCCTGGGGCTGTTCCTGCTGAAGAGGGAAAGGAGGACCCTCCAGTCCAACAGGGAAGAATCCCTTCAGTTCCTCTCTAAGCCACAGTTACCCCCTGCAGGTCACCAACCCAACATTATTGAGTTTAAGGATTTAAAGAGATCTGAAAAGGTATTTCTATGATAATAACAACACTCAGCTATTCATTAAGCAGGCGAATACAGTGAAGGAATCCAAAAGGTTTCATTTTGGAGGCAGAAACCGGTCACTGAAGGCTGAAATCAGGGAGAGTTTTGCTGTGATCATTCCCAGGAATGCCTTTGGTTTCCTTTTTCTTATTATCTGGGAGATCAGAGTCTGTCAGTTCTCAGACAAAACAGCATTATTATTATTATTATTACTATTGCTATCATCACCACCACCATCATTATCATTAAAATAACTTTATTAATGTGATTAACTCCAGCTCTGACTCCATCAGCACACGAGATTCCACGTCCTGTCAAATGATCCAGAGTTTAAGAAGTTGGCCAGTTTTCAGCTTTCCCTTCATCAGGTTTAATTAAACTTTAACTTCAGGCATTTAAGACTTGATCATCACTCTCAGGTCACGTTATAGTGGGTAGTAATTACATCAATATAATATAAGAAACCTGATGGGTTCTTAAGACACTTTCACAGTTTCTCTGCTTTAATTAGAGAATCACTTCAAAACCATCCACGAGGCAATTATTTTTGAACACTGCTTTGGTATTTTGACCTTTCTCTGTGCAAGCAGTGAGTTATTTGGAAGGCAAACACCTGCAGGGGAGGGAGGAAGCCAAGCAGGTTGAACCAGTGCTCAGAAGTGGGGCAGAAATGAAGGAATTGTGCAGGGATGGCAGGGAAAATGCCAGAAATGCCATAAAATGGGAAAGCAGCGAACACTGATGGGTTTGCACTGTGGGAGTGGATGAGCCCTTGGATGGATGGATGGATGGATGGATGGATGGATGGATGGATGGATGGATGGACTGACTCACTGAGACTTTCAGCTAGAACTCCATGGAAATGGCACCTCCAGGAAGGACAGGAATTGGTGAGGTGGCACAACCAGTGCTGTGAGCTGGGGACATAAAGGGCACCTTTGGCTGAGCAGCTGGGGCTGCCAATGCCACCCTCAGCCATGCTGGTGGCACCTGATGCTTGGCAGGTTGGGAGCTTGTTCTACATGAACTCAAAGCCATCCTTGGATCATGGTTTGCCATTCAACCTTTCACCAGTTCCACCCAGGAATGTGCTGGGGCTCATCTTTCACTGGGCACTTAGAAAACTACCAGGAGCTGACAATTTAGGACTCATGACAATGGCCTCGAGGGGCACCAGGGAAGGTTTAAGTTGGGTATTAGGAAACATTCCTTCCTGGAAAGGTGAAGGAACAGCCTACCCAGGGCAGGGGAGGAGTCACCATCCCTGGAAGTGTCCAAAACTCATGTGGATGTGGCACTTGGGGACATGGTTAGTGGTGAACGAGGTGGTGGTTGATGGTTGGACTTGATGATCTGAGGGGGCTTTCCTGAGTGTAATGACTCTGTGATTCCACAGCTGGCGAGACAAGGATGGGGATGTGGGGTCATCACTTGAGTTTAGTGGGATGGGGTCATGTTCTATTCCTATTTTTCTGTTTTCTAATATTCCTGTTTTTCTGTCTTCACAGGATTGTTTGAGGTCATCGACCCCCAAAGATCTGCAGAAGGGCCAAAGTCCAACTGGGCAGAAATCAGGAGAAAAGCTGTGCTGGAGTTTGGGGAGGAAAGGATTTGGGGAGCTGTGGGGTCTCAGATGTGTCCCTGCAAGTGAATTGTTTATTCTCAGCCACCAAACCCACCCTTATTTATTCACTCCAGAGGCCATTCGTTCATGATCATCCCAAGAATTCACATTGAAGTGAATTTTGCAGCCTTTGGAAGAGAAAACATTCCTTGCTGTGGTTCAAGGGAAGGTTTCCCAGTGAATAAATATCTCTCTGATCCTCATTAAATGTTGAATGCGGCATTTTAACAACAGATTCACACTGATTTTAATGCCAGGAAAAGGCTTTGAAAATAATAAATAGTCGATAAAACCCCTGCCTTCTATTTGACAGTAATTTTCAACAAATTCCTGCCTTTCTACTAATATCAAATGGGAGTGTAAAAGCAGTAGAGGCACTGGAAGGGGTGATAATATTTGCTAAATGCCAAATTTAGGCAATTTTGACTTAGACTTTGCTCATCCCTGTTGGCCTGTGAGCTGCAGAGTTTCTGTGAGGAATGGACAGTGCATGAGCTGCAAAAATCTGGCCCTGGGGTTTTAAATGTGTTCCTTCTCCTTCTACAGGAACCAGCCCAAAAACTTGTGCCTGTTCAGGTTTGGGGCCCCTTTTTGTGCCTCAGGGACCAGTGAATCCCTCAGGATCAGGAGAATTTGTCCAGTGAAGTTGTTTCTTCTCATTCCAGAAAGGTAATCTGAAGAAAATTCAATTAATAGAATTCTTAAAAGATGGGGGTTTGCATTTCCGTTCTGGAGGCTGCAGGATGAGATGCACTTTGTTCATCTTCCATCTGCACTGGACATGTTTGGCTCCACTGGATCTGAGCAAACCCAAGAGCTGCAGAGAACTCTGAACAAAGGCTGGGTGCAATCTCAGGGATTGTCTCCTCTCTCCATTTCTGTGCCTGGGACAGAAGGAGCTGATTTCCCTCCTCCTCTGCTCTGCTCCCCAAGGAGCAGAATCCTGACCCTCCTCTGCTCTTGGCTGTTCTGGTTCCTGGGCCATTTTTGATTCTCAGGATGATTTGAGGCTTTTTGGCTTCATTTGGTTGGCAAATCATTCAGAGCTCTGTGTTTGAGGGGAAAGGTGGAGCAGGAAATGGTCCTTGTGCTGGGCTGAGGGACCCCACCAGGAGCTCCAGGACACGGGGGAAGAGAGAGGAGTTGGTTCTGGGCTTAATCTGCTCTCATTTATCACGGTGTTCTCTTTGGCAAAGTGTATTTTGTCAACAGAAGTGGCAAACAGACAAGTGGGAAAATATTCATATTTGTTTTGCATTGAAATGCCTTCACTGTGCCACAAAAACATCACAGAATGACCATGGAATGGGTTGGGTTGGGAGGGACCCCAAAGCCCACCCAGTGCCACCCCTGCCATGGGCAGGGACACCTCCCACCAGCCCAGGCTGCTCCAAGCCCTGTCCAACCTGGCCTGGGACACTCCCTGGGATGGGGAAGTGTCTCCTAATTCTGTTCCCTCCAGATTTCTATATTTAATTCCAGCTTTTGCAATTTTCTTTGAGATCCAGACTGTGATGGCTGTTGAAGTTTGAAGGTCTCAAAGCACAGAGCACTCTGTGTGCAGCTCCATTCCCAGCAATTAATACAGACTAATAGTATCATTAAATCATTCTTATATTAATTATTTCAGTGTGTAAGACAGACTAAGAACCACGAGTCACTTTTTCATGGATAACTCACCCACCTCATCCCTGAAAAAGCCCAAATACACTTCTCTGTATCACATCCCAAAAAGCAGAAGGGAGCCATGAGTTTCTCCTGACAACGACAGCACGTTTAAAACTTGAAAATATAAAACGAGCAGCCCCCAAGAGTTAAAGTTTCTCTTCCATAAGGTCATAGGAAAGGGGAATCTTAATGAGCGTCTCTCTGTGGTTCTGCCAAAGGAGGGGCCACAGGACCTGCTGGTGTGTTTGAGGGGATGGTTGGGGAGTGTTTAAATAGGGATTTCTGAGCAAAGAGAACAGAAATAGTTACACTGAGCAGCTTTTCCTGTCTGTGCTGATGGGCTGAGTGGGAGGGACCCCAGAAACCAAAGCAAACTGTGCTGGGCACTGCTGGTCCCTCCACCTGGGATTCCACCTCCTGCTCCCTGCAGTGATTTGTCAGGAGGAAAGTTCTAATCACAAAGAATCCACAGTCCCTGCCCCCCGAAACGACAATTAATCAAGTAAATCTTGATGACTTAAGTGAGTACCAGTTTTTGTTAATGTCTGAAACAATGAAGGATCCAGAGCTTGAGCTGTTTTACCACTTTAAATTAATAACTTCCCATCTGCTGGCAAAGATAACAGTGGCCTGAATAAAGCATGACTTCCTGGCTTGGGTAATGACTCCTTTTCAGCTGAGATTACAGAGAGCCAGAGAATGGGAGATGAGCTGTAATTAATATGCTCTCAATTACAATACACTTCACTGTCATATTGCTCCAATATTCATGAGCTGGAGAGGGGCTGGTTGGGAGTCCAATGGGGAGGGAACGAAGGGAGTGTGGGAGTGCAGCTCCAGCTCCTCCTGGAGAAGCCAACCTGAGTTCCTGCCATGCATTATTCCCACTTTGCTTTCAGAAGCAGAGACTGATCCAAGCTCTGCCATCCCTTCTGGGCAGCAAATACAGAACCATTGAAGTTTCATTGAAATCTCAGTTCAGGATTTTTCCAGTTTTCTGATGGGAAGTGAAGCCTCATCTTGGTTTTCCCTGGGACTGTGGCAGCTGCTCTTGGCCATTCCCTGTCTGTGCCAGTCCCTGAACTGGGCAGGGAGAGGATCTGAGACAGTGACATGTTCTCCAGACTAACAACTATTGGCTACAGAAAGTTTTCCCAACATTTCCAGAGATGAGATGGCCTGAAACTCCTTTTTCTTCCTTCCACCCCACTCTGAGCGAAAGCAGCACAGAATCCCAGAATCCCTGAGGTTGGCAAAGCCCTGCCAGCCCATGGAGCCCACCCTGTGCCCGATGCCCACCTTGGCAAAGCCCTCCCAGCCCATGGAGCCCACCCTGTGCCCGATGCCCACCTTGTCCCCCAGCCCAGAGCACTCAGTGCCACGGCCAGTCCTGCCTTGGGCACCTCCAGGGCTGGGCACTCCAAACCTCCCTGGGCAGCCCCTGCCAGTGCCTGCCCACCCTTTCCAGGAGGAAATTCCTGCTGCTGTGCCCCCTGCCCATGCCCTGGCCCAGCCTGAGGCCGTGCCCTCTCCTCCTGTCCCTGTGCCTGGGGCACAGCCCGACCCCCTGTCCCAGCTCCCCCTCCTGGCAGGGGTTGCAGAGCCAGAAGGTGCCCCCTGAGCCTCCTTTTCTCCAGCTGAGCCCCCCCAGCTCCCTCAGCTGCTCCTCATGGGATTTGTTCTCCAGGAGCAGAGCAGAGTTGGGGTTGTTGGCATTGCCATTGGCAGCAGAGCTGGTGGTGCCAGCCTGGGCTGTTTGCTGGCAGATAATGCTCTTGCCTGTTTACATTCCAAAAATAAGTCCTAAAAGTGTAGAATGAGGGTTTTGGCAGCACTTTGGCAGGGTCAGTGCCACTCTCCCTTCTGAGGTGTGTTCCTGACACTTCAACTAATTCTTTGTGTGTGTTGCCCCCCCTTGTGATGCCATCACTGCCAGCCTCCAGTGGGGGGAAAACTTCTTTGGGGATAAATTTGGGGATAATAACATTTCCCTGGAAAGGCTGCTCAGTCATAAGGGAATTCTCAGGCCTTGCATTTGAGATGCACACCAGGTTGGATGGGGCTTGGAGTAACCTGGGCCAGTGGAAGGTGCCCTGGCCCTGGCAGGGGGTGGGCAGAGATGAGCTTTAAGGTCCCTTCCAACCCAAACCTGTCATTCTGTGATCCTGTGAGATAAAAAGAACATTTAATAAAAACTGGGAAGGCAAACAACCCGCAGCTTTGTAATTTGAAACCCTTCTTTGTCTGTGGTGTTTGAGTCAGAAAATACAACAGCGCAGTGATAAAATAACTCCTGAAAATCAGCTGCTTTTGGAGTAGAAAAAATTGATTTTAACAATAAATAAATCAAAGCCCATGTCCACAGCTCCTGCTGGTTAGAAATAACAGCTGACAAAGGAAATAAAGGCTTGATAGTGACAGATAAGTGTGACAGAAAGCATTTTCAGTGGCCCTGCTCTGACAGTCCTTCCCCAACAACGTGCTGACACTCAGGAAAACAACCACCCAGGTTTTATTGCTGTGCCACCTGATGTGCCAGGACTGCCAGAGCCAGGGCAGGGATTTAATGCAGTAATTCCATGGCATGTCCCTGATTATTTCCCATTGCTTTATTTGGGAGGGGTTTGTTGACTCATTCACCAAACATAAAACTCCCTGTTCATTCAAGCATGGAGTGCCAATTACCTTCAGGATGAAGTCTCTGTCTGGGGTTCAGTCCTTAGTCTGGGATACAATATTTATTGTGCCCTTTTCTGCCAGCTCTCTCTTTGCACCCCCACCACTGGCACATCCAGGTAAACCACCCTGATACTTTGCATGTGCTCAACAATCAGCTTAAACGAGAAAATCCCCCCCTGTTAATCCCAACAAACCCCCAGATTTTATTGCAGTGCTGCCAAAGTTGTTTCCCTGTTCCCTGCAGGTGTGGAGGGCAGGTTGGGGCCCTTCATCCCTCACTGATGTTTATGTCCTGTGTCTGCTGGGCTGGCACACTGTGCCAGGGATGGGGTTTATTGAGGGTGAAGATACAGACCTTACTTCTGCAGGCACAGAATGTTCAGGAAATGACACCAAACCCTCCATGGGCAGGTGTGTCCCCCCTGCCTCAGGTGTTGGGAGGGACCAAGTGGCACACTGGGCAGGAGGACAGGACTGCTGGGGGAGGGTGGAGTGGCAGCCCAATGTATGCCTTCAAATGCCCCAGCATGCCCTAAAATGCCCCCACGCTGGGTCAGGGAGCTGGGAATGAGGTGTGAGAAGGGTGTCCTTACCCAGCCTGTGCCCCACCCTGCAGGTTCCTCACTGCTTTTGTTGGGTGGTGCCAAATGCTTGGGAAGCACCAGCTAATTAGAATGGCCTTGTTAGACACTTGCATCTTGTTATCTTAATTGCTACACTGTTATCTCCGCCCTCACCTTCTGTCTCCTCCCAGGTCACCTGGGCTGACCCTGCCCAGGGAAAGCACCACGGGCAGCCAGCACTGAGGTGTTTTCATCAGGTATCACTGAGAGAAAATGGAATTAGTCTTCTTTTTATAGAATTATTTACATCAGCTTCCAGTTCTGTCTGCTTGAAAAAAATGCATGTTTTCACCTGGGAGCACGTTATTGAATGTGTGGGGTCATCCCTGCCCTGGAGGGAAATTCCTGGCTGGGAGGGTGGGCAGGCCCTGGCACAGGTGCCCAGAGAAGCTGTGGCTGCCCCAGCCCTGGGAGTGTCCCAGGCCAGGTTGGACAGGGCTTGGAGCAGCCTGGGCTGGTGGGAGGTGTCCCTGCCCATGGCAGGGGTGCCACTGGGTGGGTTCAAGGTCCTTCCAACCCCAACCACTCCAGGATTCCAGACTCTCTCCCCTCCCAGCACTGAGGGCAGAGCTGCAGATCCCCAGATCCTCCTCCCAGCCCTTCTGGCAGAGTTTGTCACAATGTCCACCCTGGAGTCACCCTGGACCTCCCCAGTGAGCCAGAACTGCTGGGAAGTGATTGAATGATTGATTGAAGATTATCACAGAGAACATAAAAGTCTTCTTTTTTCTTGAAGACTCAAAAATGAAATAGTGTCTATCCCCTACTTCTACAGCCTTCTTTGGGTCAAGGCTTGACTCAAAAGCTCTTCTGAGCAGATTTTCCTCTGATTCCAGAATCCTTCTCTTTTTTCCCCCCTTCTCCACCTTCAAACCCAGCAGCTCACACATGTCCTTTCCACATGCCTTTGTTTTTTGGGGGTAAATCTATTTATCTTTAGACTGGAAAATATGATTAGTACCACTAAGTTGCTCCATAATAGAACATAATGAATTAAACCAACTGATTTAAAGGTAAGACAGTGGTGATTTCAGGGAGCCTGAAGTTCTTCAGTAGGTTGAAAAATAGTCTGGGAAAGAATAAAGAGGATAAATGGCAGTAGATAAATTAATATGAAAAAGATCAGCTTTTATGTAAAATTATCCTGGTGTACATCATAAACGTTTTCTTTTTATATAGTGCCAACACTAAAATCCACTGCTCCCAACAAGAACATTTTAATAAAGGCTATTAAAACTCAGAGCTGTGATATATTAAAAATACAGGAATCATTTATAATGCTTATTACTGCTTCTGGAATAATCCTTAAAGATCTCTGGCAGGCAGTTCTTCTTCTTCGGGATGCTTTTATTGGGAAAAAGTGTTCCCTTGAGCCTTTTGTGGGCAAATGAGCTGGGGGTGCATTAAGGAGGTGGTGGCTGGTGAGGTTGGTGGGGCAGAGGTGGCAGGAGGTGGCTCTGTGGGGCTCCACTTGGACCTTTCCCCTCCTGCCCCAGGGTGTCCTGGCCCTGCAGGACTCGAGGAGCATCCACAGTGGGACACAGAGAGGGGGAAAAGTGGGGTAATCTAGGGAATATTCCCTAATTATCCACTAGACTGGGGGACATTAATGAAGGGCATTTCGCCCTCTGTTTCCCTGGGCGGGGTGTGTTAATGAGTGTTAATGAACAGGGAGCTCTGGCCTGAAGTGCAAACACTGCTCAGAGGTGAGAACCCCCAGGAGCTCCCACTGTGATTCCCTCCTCCTTGGGCAGCCACTGCCACCTCTGACAGATCTGTGTGACTCCCAGCACTGATCCCACTGTCCCAGAACTGATCCCACTGTCCCAGCACTGACCACCCTGTGTGATTCCCAGCACTGACCCCCTGTGTGATTCCCAGAACTGATCCCCCTGTGTGATTCCCAGCACTGACCCCCTGTGTGATTCCCAGTACTGATCCCCTGTGTGATTCCCAGCACTGACCCCCTGTGTGATTCCCAGCACTGATCCCACTGTCCCAGCACTGATCCCACTGTGTGATTCCCAGCACTGATACCCTGTGTGATTCCCAGAACTGATCCCCTGTGTGATTCCCAACACTGACCCCCTGTGTGATTCCCAGCACTGATCCCCTGTGTGATTCCCAGCACTGATCCCACTGTGTGATTCCCAGCACTGACCCCTTGGGGAGGAGATGTGGGTCCATGGGGTGTTCTGTGCCACAAACCTCTGGAGACCTGTAGCCAGGTGGGATGGGATTGGAGCTAAGGGATTCCTGCAGACCGTGAGACAATGGAAAATTTAAGCCAAATATTGCCCTCTGTGTCTGAGAGATCCCATTGGCACAGCAGGGACTTGAGGAAGACTCAGAGGGCACTGCCCAGTGTTGGCACGAAGCTTTTGAAGGATTTTATGACTGTGTTTACTATTTGGTTACTCCTGAAGCTTTTAATGCTTCCTCACATATTCCCCACAAGGAGAAGGCACATTACGTGTTTCCAATGCCATAAAAAATTAGTCATATCCCAGGAAAAGCATGCAGGGGTCATTGCAGCCAGGCTGATAAATACTGCATGGCTGCTGAACCTTCAGCAGCTGTAATTAAGGCTGATGGCAATTAGTGGGGGGCGGGGGGAGGGAACCATAAAAGTAAAGCCTCTGGAATTATTTATTGCAGATGTTTAGACCTGGATCACCCAGAGACCGTGGGGGTTAAGAGGGATGTGCAAACTGGGCTGGTTTTG
Organism: Sakesphorus luctuosus; assembly: GCA_013396695.1. NCBI lineage: Eukaryota > Metazoa > Chordata > Aves > Passeriformes > Thamnophilidae > Sakesphorus > Sakesphorus luctuosus. The sequence goes on from VWZD01010721.1 coordinate 184,136, forward strand.
GCTGCCAGCTGCAAAATGGATCTTTCTGGTTTAATTTGAATTTTGAAATGCATTGTTGATGAGCAGACAAAGATTTCTCATGTCTTTGGGGGGCTGGTGGTGTGGGCAGACACTTTTCATGCTGGGGAACACGGTTTGGTTGTGGGCTTGTCTTAACTGTTGGCCTCGATGGCCTAAGAGGGCTTTTAACACCTAAATGAGTCTGTGATTCTGTTAATCTTTAATTACAGAACTGCAACAGCAGCACAAACCTGCCCTGATGGGGGTCTGAGGGGGGATTTGGGGGTTCTGCTGGGAACAATCCCTGGTGACACAAGTGCCTTGGGCTGCACGAGAGGACACAACAGGGACAGCAGCAGGGACAGAACAAGGACAGCACAGACAGAGCACAGGGACAGGGACAGGGACAGAACAGGGACAGCACAGGGACAGAACAGACAGAGCACAGGGACAGGGACAGGGACAGGGACAGGGACAGAACAGGGACAGCACAGACAGAGCACAGGGACAGGGACAGGGACAGAACAGGGACAGCACAGGGACAGCACAGACAGAGCACAGGGACAGGGACAGAACAGACAGAGCACAGGGACAGGGACAGGGCCAGAACAGGGACAGCACAGGGACAGGGACAGAACAGACAGAGCACAGGGACAGGGACAGGGACAGAACAGGGACAGCACAGGGACAGGGACAGAACAGGGACAGAACAGACAGAGCACAGGGACAGGGACAGGGACAGGGACAGAACAGGGACAGCACAGGGACAGGGACAGAACAGGGACAGCACAGGGACAGAACAGACAGAGCACAGGGACAGGGACAGGGACAGAACAGGGACAGCACAGGGACAGGACCAAATACAGCGCAGGGACAGGACCGGGGACAGCACAGGAACAGGACCAAGGACAGCACAGGGACGGCACCAGGGACAGCACAGGGACAGGACCAAGGACAGCACAGGGACAGGACCAAGGACAGCACCAGGGACAGGACCAAGGACAGCACAGGGACAGCACCAGGTACAGCACAGGGACAGGACCAAGGACAGCACAGGGACTGCCCCAGGTCTCAGCAGCAGCTGGTGCAGCTCCATCTTCCCCAGTAGCTTTGGAGTTCTTTGCTCTTTCCAGCACAGTCCCGGCTGTTAATTCAGGGATCAGCTCCCGGAATAAATCCATGTTTCTGGGATCCATCTCAAACTGCGCAAACTGAGTGCCCTGAGCTGCACCAGCCTGTGCCCAACCCTGTTCCAGGGGCTTTGCCAGCGTGGCACGAGCTGTCCCCCAGCTCCTGTCCCCTCCAGCCCCACCTGCAAACAGCCCCCAAAGCTCCAGCTGGGTCCCCACAGAAAACGAGAGGAAATGTCCATTTTAGCACCCTGAATTTCATCTCCTCTGCATTCCCAGCATTCTGCAGTGTGGCTCGAGCTGGGTGTGGGTGTTTAACTCGCCCACCTGCAGGAGTGCAGGAGGAGAAATAGCTCTGGGTGGAGGTGAGAGCCCCTGTTATGTGCTGGAGAGATGCCAGAGCAAACTGCGGGGTGGTGTTTTGCTCTGGAGAGCTCAGCTCTGGTGGTCTGAGAGGCCCTTGTGTTTGCCAAGCAAGACAAGGGTTCCATCCATTCATTTTTTTCTCCTCCAGTGCCCAAATCTCAGATTCATTGGGCAGAAAACTAGCCCTGAGTGCTGGAATTTGGGGTGGAATGGGGTGATGTACAAGAGTGAAACAGAGGAAGGAAATGGGAATTCTCACACACCAGCAGGCTGGACCAAAAATAACACCCAAATTACTTTTAATTATATTTTTTTGTTCTCAAAATAACACCAGGATTGTTACACTAGGTTGAATTTAGACTCAACACAGCTCTCAGGGAGATTTTTAGGGTCCCTTCCAACCCCAGCCATTCTGTGATTTGGTGACTCTGTGATTTCCCTTTGTGGAGCTTCCTGAGGGTGCTGCTGGCTCATGTCTCCAGCAAGATCTTCAAAGGACATCAACCCACTTAGAAACCTGATCTGACTTTCAACGAGGCCCTTGTAACTCGTTTGGAAACCAAGTCTGGGGTTTCTGTGTCACCTCCACGGCTTTGAAAGGGTTGTCTTTGCCTGCTCTCACATTTTGTAGAATTTACAACCTGGATGGGAGAACTTGAGGGGAAAATGAGCTGCCAGTTAAAGGCAAATGAGGGAAATGAACTGTAGAGAAATGTCAAGTGAATTATTTCAGAAATTTCTTCCATTTCACCGTGTCTTATATAAAAATTTGTATCAAATGAGTCTTTAAGTATTCAGATTATCTTAACTTTCATCTGACACGGAACAGACTGGTTAACAGAAGCCAATTTACTATGCAGGGAAAGGGAAAGTGGGTTTAAATAATAAATGTATGCAAGAATGACCACAGAAAACATGCTGAGAGGCATTTTTACAAACTCTGTGCTGAGCTGCACAATCAGCTGTGTTAATAATTCACCCCAAACCACTCTCTGCTTGGAGGTGGCAGAGCCCAGGCCATGGAGTGGCACTCCAGCTTCTCCAGGAGCAGTTCCCCCTGCCAGGGGCTGCTTTGACCCAGGGCATTGCTCATGACTTTATGGTATGGCCCCCTGGTGACCACCAGAGCTCTGAGGGGCCTCACCTTCCAGCACAGACCCAGAGCTCGGGGTCCTTTCACTCCTGACCTCGATGGAATGCAGGGGATGGGCCCCAAATCACAAATGTGCTTAAGGGGGGGATGTCCTTTCTCCCCAGATGCAAACTCTGCTGTGTGGTGAGGCAGCCTCGTCCCCTCCCCAGTGACCTGCCCAGGAAAAAGGAAAGAAATGATGTTATTGTAGCTCATTATGCTGAAATCCCATTTTAGGTGCCATTATCTTGAGTTTTATTGTTCAAAGATCATTATGGCTGGTCTTGGGTTTTAGTGTCCACGTGGGGAAACAATTGTGGCAAGAGAAGCAGGAGTAGAAATGCTGTGTTTGCAATGCTGGGCATGTCATGCTGGGTGTGCAATACTGGGCATGTCATGCTGGGCATGCAATGCTGGGCATGTCATGCTGGGTGTGCAGTGCTGGGCATGTCATGCTGGGCATGCAATGCTGGGTTTGCAGTGCTGGGCATGTCATGCTGGGTTTGCAATGCTGGGCTTGCAATGCTGGGCATGCAATGCTGGGTTTGCAGTGCTGGGCATGTCATGCTGGGTTTGCAATGCTGGGCATGTCATGCTGGGCATGTCATGCTGTGTTTGCAATGCTGGGCATGTCATGCTGGGCATGTCATGCTGAGTTTGCAATGCTGGGCATGCAATGCTGGGCATGTCATGCTGGGTTTGCAATGCTGGGCATGCAATGCTGGGCATGTCATGCTGGGTTTGCAATGCTGGGTATGTCATGCTGGGTTTGCAATGCTGGGCATGCAATGCTGGGCATGCAATGCTGGGTTTGCAGTGCTGGGCATGCAATGCTGGGCATGTCATGCTGGGTTTGCAGTGCTGGGCAGGAGCACCTCTGACTCCACATGTTCTCTGCATGTGCCATAAATCAGAGCTGGGAGGCCCAAAAAAGCTTTCAATGTGTCATAAATAACTCCAGCCTGAGCTTTCTCGTGCTGAGGGAGGAAGCAATGAAACCACCCTCTGAAAACTGTTAATTTGTTCTTTTATTTATCAGAGACAGCGACACTGGTTTATCACCTTCTCAGCAGGCACAAAGCACCAGAGGACACTCCACTTGGAGCCACTTGGAGGGAATTTGCCCAAGGAATTCTGCTCCTTGATTCAACAGAATTCCTTTCTCACAGCACTAATTAGCAGTTTTTGCCTGAGATACCCACACCAAAGTGCCTTTTACCTCTCCATGGTGGGAAGGGCTTTGGGGGTGACTGCAGGGCCCAAGTTTTGTCCTCACCAGTACCAGGGTGGGGCTGGACTGTCCTGGAACCTTCTGTGTGATGGAGCAATAAGGAAAGCAGAGTTTGGGCCACAGAAAGGCTCCATTGGTGCAGCCCCTAAAAAGGCAGGAAGGGACCCAGCTCGGGACTTTGGTTCCTTCTGGTCTTTCCTACTCTCCTCCACTGGGATGTTCTGGGGTGTTTTGCAGAGCCTCACAATAAATAAGCCTTAAATTAAAATGACTTTATTTCTTTCAATGCTCCATGTTCAAAATTTGCTTCTCTTGCACTGAGGGATGATGGGCTACTTTAAAATTTTAGGGCTAATTTAGGACTAATTTTTGGGCTGACCAATGTTAATTTAGGACTAACTATCTAATTGTAGTACTAATATTTTAAGTCCAGCTTCAGGACTACCTACATCTTTGTTTCAGAATACCTGGCTACTGAGTTTCATATCATGAGACTCTCACGACCATCTTGGAGGTTTTTACCAACATTAATAATTCTACAATTCCTTAGCAAGGGACACTGTGACCTTTTTTGCTGAGAGTGGGTTTCAGTCACAGTTTAAGAACGGTAGCTCTCTGTATCTCAGATTTTTTCTCCTTTTTTCCTCTTTTTTTCCCATTTCTTCCTCCTTTTCCCCCCCTTTATTCCCCTTTCCCCCCCTTTTCTTCCTCCTTTTTTTCTCCTTTTTGTTCCCCCTTTTCCCCCTCCTCTTTCTCTTTCTCCTACACCTGCTTATTCTGGTTAAATTGACAATTTCTGGGCCTTTCCCCCCAGTTTTTCTGCTGAATGATTTCCTGCAGCGTAGCTGGTTGTTTTCTGCTCTGAGTGGCTGTGACAGAAGTTTCCACCAGCAAGGTCTGCAGCTGCTTTTTATTTCCTCTCAGTGATGAAGCCCCAGAGTTGTCAGAGTTACAGAGTGGGAGGCTGGTTGTGCTCTGAGAGCTGGGACAGGGAAAGCACAAACATTTACATCACATCCAGAGATGTTAATGGGATGGAAAAAGTACATGATGGGGCTCAGTTGCCAAGTCAGAGCCTGTTTGTGAGGAAAATGGATATAAACTTCCTTCTGCACCTGTCTGGGGGCATTTCTGAGAGAGGGATTGAAAGCAGAGCCACTTTCCATGGGAGAGACTTCCCTCAGGACTATTCCATGCCTTGGAAAACAACTCATCTGTCTGGGTTCAGTGAGTGCCCAAACACAGCCAACAGCTCTCCTGGTCCTCCAGGCCCTGGGCATGGGACAGGGGTGGATGTGGGGATGGAGGATGGTCATGTCCTCCTGCGGTTTGGGGTTGTGGGTTGGCAGGTCCTGCCAGGAGGAATCCACACACAGATGGGTTTGAGGAACAGCAGAGCTGAGAGAAACAGGGCTAGAAATCCGCTTTATAGACCTCTTTGGGTCCTTAACACTGGAGGTTCAAGGCTTGACTACACCAGAGTGGCAATAATATCACTGGACTATTTCCCTTTCTAATCCTTCAGAAAATACTGAATATACTAAAATTCCTATTTTTTTTTTTTACAATTTCTGTATTTCTTTTCAATTTTCCCCTAGACAGTATTACCTGTGTCTTAAAGAATGAAAGTGCATCAGTCAGATCATCCATGAAATGCATTAGAGTTTCTCTATCCCTTTGAGGGTTCCAGGATTGCCTCTGGTGCCCAACAGTCACATCTGCTGAGGGCAAGGTGCCCCCTGCCATGGTCCCAGGTGGTGCTGGGAAGACCTTCCTCACCCCAGAGGGGACTGGGCAGTGCTCTGTGAGCTCAGCAGTGGGAGGAGGCCATGGTGGGCACAAGGAGGAGCACAAAGAGAGTTCCCTCCTGTCCCCTCATTCCATGGCTATCAGGAATGTTGCTTTTCCTTCCCTTCCCTGCCTGTCCCAGTCCATGCCTGGGTGTCACTGGAGCTGTTTTACCTCTCACTGAGCTGTGCCCCTGCCCCAGCCCGAGCAGAAGCTTTGCTGCTGCTGTGCCCTGGCACATCAGGGCACTGCAGGATTCACACAGCCTTTGGCAGGCTGTGCTGGAAGGAAGTTTTTGGGTTGTAAAGGCGAGCACTTGAAGGTCAAATGCACTTTGTCCCTGCACCCTCAATGCTTGTCCATCCTGTTCCATTGAGTGGAAAGGATCGTGTGTGAGCAGGTAATTAGAGAGTGTATTACGGCCCACTAATCCCCCTGGGAGGGAGCCAAAGACAGGCTGAGAGCTCATCCATCCAGAGCCAGGCCAGGCTGGCAGCCAGGGCACTCTGCTGGCACTGATGGATGTGCCACAGCTGCTGATGGACCAGGAACAGACAGCCCCTCTCATCCCCCTCGGCCACTCTGGCTTTGAGCCTGGACCTCTGTCCTGCCTGGAGTGAGGGCACAATGGCAAAGAGCACACTGAGACCTTCAGAGCCTGTTCCCCAAAACCAGTGGCAGAAATTGCCTTTCTGTGGCTTGGGCTGAGCAAAGTGCCCAGCAGGACCTGCCCCAGCCCAGGCTGGAGGTGCCACCTTTAACCTGCACAGGGGTTGTGGTGGGACCAGGGCAAACAGGCTCAAATTGTGCCAGGGCAGGGCAGGGGGCACAGCAGCAGGAATTTCTGCCTGCAAAGGGTGGGCAGGCACTGGCAGGGGCTGCCCAGGGAGGTTTGGAGTGCCCAGCCCTGGAGGTGCCCAAGGCAGGACTGGCCGTGGCACTGAGTGCTCTGGGCTGGGGGACAAGGCGGGCATCGGGCACAGGGTGGGCTCTGTGGGCTGGGAGGGCTTTTCCAAGGTGGGCATCGGGCACAGGGTGGGCTCCATGGGCTGGGAGGGCTTTGCCAAGGTGGGCATCGGGCACAGGGTGGGCTCCAGGGGCTGGCAGGGCTTTGCCAAGGTGGGCATCGGGCACAGGGTGGGCTCCATGGGCTGGCACGGCTTTCCCACTCCATCCTCACAGCTCTCCCGTCTGTCAGCGGGAGCTGCAGCTCTGACAAGGGACAAACCGGCGCTAATTGTGCGTCTTTATTCTTTGAAGAATAATAAGAATAATAACTGTGCTATAGATGTACAACAGCCTTGTCCTGTCGTTGTGTTCCAGAGCTCCCCAAAGAACACAACCGAGAGGCAGAAAACAGCAATTCTGGGTGATTGATGGCCCAGCCAGAGCTGGAGGGAGTGGGAGGGCACAGAAGGGAATAGACACCTCCAAGCGCACGGCTTTGTTCTCCCTAAAGCTACAAACCCGCTCCGAACAATGGCTCTAATGGCTTTTTTAACCCCCCAGCCGCACTGATAATTGTCCTAATGGAAAACAGGAAGGAGTTTGAAAGGAAGAGCTTGTTATGCAATTTGTTACCGAGCGTCTCAGACCATCAAACCCAATTCAAACAACTTCGGGCTCGTTCAGGTACTTTTACCATAAGTGGCTGTTGCTGCTGTATTTTTGTCTGCTGGATCAGCTGCGGTGACAGCTCAACAGAAAATCCATTAGAAAATTTATAAGCGTGCTGCTGTTTGGGAAGGGGAGGGAAACATATTTTGATGTTTAGATACAAGAACTGTGATGTTGTGGGACTGGAATAATCCCCAGAGGACACAGTTCCTTGGCAGTCCATCACACCAGGACAGGCAGCTCCGGGCTGGGCTTTCATTTCCTGCTCAGCTTCGTGGTCGTATTTATTGTGCAGACAAAAGAGGTGGCAGCCAGTGAATATTTATATCAGAAAGGGATATTGTTTTGTAATAACTGATAGGACATAAATCCAAGAACAGGAGAGGCTGGAACAAAACTGGAAAGGTCTAAGTAGTTGGAGAGTTTGGGTGTAATTTCTGATTAGAAGGAGTGCAGAAAACAAGTGTTATAGTCCTGATTCGTTTTTTTCAGGGATAGAAGAGGAGCTGTAAGACAACATTTTGCAAGAATTTCCACCCAACACCCCCCCTGTAAATCACATCACCTGGCACTGCCTAACACCTTCAGAGCCAGAGGAGGCCACGGAGATGCTCCAGGGCTGGATCCCTCTGCTCTGGGACAGGCTGGGAGAGCTGGGGAGACTCACCTGGAGAAGAGAAGGATCCAAGGACACCTGAGAGCCCCTGCCAGTGCCCAGAGGGGCTCCAGGAGAGCTGGAGAGGGACTGGGGACAAGGGATGGAGGGACAGGACACAGGGAATGGCTTCCCACTGCCAGAGGGCAGGGCTAGATGGGATATTGGGAAGGAATTGCTGGCTGGGAGGGTGGGCAGGCCCTGGCACAGGTTGGGCAGAGAAGCTGTGGCTGCCCCAGCCCTGGGAGTGTCCCAGGCCAGGTTGGACAGGGCTTGGAGCAGCCTGGGCTGGTGGGAGGTGTCCCTGCCCATGGCAGGGGTGGCACTGGGGGGGCTTTGAGGTCCCTTCCAACCCACAGCATTCCATAATTTCATGATCTGTCACCCCCTGTGGCTGCAGCCCCTGGTGCCACCTGGGCACAGATGGGCAGGGCTGAGCAGCATCACCTGGGGCAGAAATTGGGAGCCAAGGCAGGGGCAGGGCAGGCAGGGGCAAGACAGGCAGGAGTAGGAGGCCAGCAGGGAGCTCTTTCCCTGGGCATGTCTGTATCAAAACCACATCATGTCTGGGAGGTGTTTATTCTATAAGAAAATAGATGTGGGATACATAAAAAATGCCAAGATTTGTACTTCCTTAGCAGAAATTACAGTGCTTTATACAATTTGACAGCATCAGGCAGTACCTGCTGCCTGATCCATCCACATCACTCCGGGATATAGTCAGTGTAGAAAGGCTGCTGGAAAGGGGATAATAACAAAAACGCACATTGAAAAGCACTTTAAATCCCTTCCAAGCATTCAAAATGAGTTGTAAAGGCAGCAAGTGGCAGTATCTGTGGTGTCTTAAAAATATATACTTGAGAAAAAAAGTCTGCCATTTGTTAAGGAAAAAATGTAGCCAGAGGATGATGTGGAAAGAGATCCCCAGAGCTGCTCCTGTGCCACCCCTGCCATGGGCAGGGACACCTCCCACCAGCCCAGGCTGCTGCAAGCCCTGTCCAACCTGGCCTGGGACACTCCCAGGGATGGGGCAGCCACAGCTTCTCTGGGCACCTGTGCCAGGGCCTGCCCACCCCCAGTGTGGAGCTAATCTGTCCTCCTTGGCAATAAATCATAGAATCATGGAATGGTTTGGTTGGAAGGGACCTTTAAAGGTCGTCTGGTCCCACCCCCACATGCTGAGCAGGGACATCTTCCACTGACTAAGCAAGAGGGGGTGGATGGTCATGGGTGGATGGAGAGGGACATCTTCTCACCCCCTGCCCAAACTCCACCACGAAAGTGTGGTGGGGTCCCAGGAAGGTGCTGTGGACATAAGGGATGTGTGTCCCACCCCTCCTCCTGCAATCAAGCCTTGCTGGGACCCTGGTGGCCTCAANCGCTTCTCTTTTCCACACTTGCAGGTTTTTCATTGGAAAAATGAATTGATTGTAGGGGAGAATAATATTATAAATCAAGTTGTATTTCTATTATAATGCCGAAGGTAGAACACACTTTCTATATGCTAAATATATTCATGGACTTATATTATGGTAACATTCCTTAAATTGATGATATTTATCAGCTGGGGAAAACAAATTGCCAGATACAGGAGAAAATAATTAAAGGAAAGGGAAGAGTAATAGTGGCATCACAGCAGTCAAGTCTTGAAATGTCTTAACAGAAATATTAATGTTCTTTTGGGAGCGTGTCAAGGAGGAAGGGAGAGATAGAGGGGCAATTTCTGCTGCAGTTCTAGCACAGACTATCTTGAAGCACTGGCAGTCACATCCAGCCAGGATGGAATTCCATTTCCAGCAGAGAGCTCGTCTGTGCTGCCTCTGATAGGAAAGAGAAAAATCCCTTACGAGGGAGTTTTTGGTTCTTTGTCTCTCTGGAGAGTGTGGAGTGTCATCCTTGCTCTGCTGAACCTCAGCTATCCCTGGGAAAAGGGGCAGAAACACCCCCTGGAGGTCGTGGGGATGGTCCTGGTGAGGCCAGTGCTGCTGGGACACCAATTCAAGGGCTCTGGAAGCTTTTCCATCATTTCCCTCCTTTTTCTCCAGACGCTAATGAGTTGTCTGAGGTGTTTGCCAGGGTGAAAATCCCTCTGGAATTCACAGGTTTCACATAAATGGATTTCAGTCCAGGCCATATTCCTGCAGCAAAGGCTCCGTTTGCAGGGCAAGGATTGCACATCTGGCACACCTGGAGTACCAGAGGTGTGGCAGCATCCACGTGGCACTCCAGGGAATGTGCCAATGGGGGGAAAGGCACAGCCCCTCATTGGCAGCCTGGCATGGACACTGAACTGATGGGCAGCCATGGCAGAGGGGCTTGGTGGGGCTGTTATGCCAGCGCTGGGATACAGCACCATTCCTGGAGCTGCCAGGGCTTGTGTTGCCTCAGCAATACCTGCCCAGTCTCTGGGCACCTGCTCAGTGCTCAGCTAACCAGGTTTGTGGGTCACAACACGCAGCACAACATCCACACATGGTGCCCAGTGCCAAAGCTGAGTGCCAAGGCCCACATTTCTCTGGCTTTAACATGGGCTTCCACACTGAAATTGTGAAAATTCCCTCAAAACTCCTTCCAGAGCTCCCTCTTGGAGGGATCACACCTCTCCAGGTACTCTGGTTCCAGCACTCACACCAATGGAGATGCTGTTCCTCCTCCTCCTCTCCTGGAGGACTCCCTCTTTCTCCAGAGCCACCCAAAGGCAGGAATTGGCCAATTTTCTGTCTGGATTCCTTTGGAGTTGTCTCTTAACTGTGATTGTCCCCAGCAGCTCCCCTTTAGCAGAGCTGATATGGTCAGAGAATCATGGAATTAAGGAATGGTTTGGGTGGGAAGGACCTTAAAGCTCATCCCACCCCTGCCATGGGCAGGGACACCTCCCACCAGCCCAGGCTGCTCCAAGCCCTGTCCAACCTGGCCTGGGACACTCCCAGGGCTGGGGCAGCCACAGCTTCTCTGCCCAACCTGTTCCACATCCACTGAGTAAAGAGTTTCTTCCTAATCAAAGTTTACTCCATAAGTAGGAAGAAGTAGGCATGGTTAGAAAACTTCTCCCAAGCTTTTCTAAACTCCATGTGCTCATTTTTCACTCCAGGTTCCTTTACAGATGTTCTCATAAACAGAAAACAGCTTGTAAACAGCAGAAAAATGGAAATTTCCTCTGTGCAATATAAATGTAAGTGATCTACATCTCTGAATATAAAGCAGTCGGTGGAAACTCACTGTTTGCACAAACAGATGTGCCTGTGTTAGACATGGAGCCAATACATTACAGGCATTAAGAAATACATAATGTTGACATCAAGTGCAGTGAAATAAAGGTTTGTTTGAATTAATAGAGCTGGGGGAGCAGGTGAAGGGGTTTGCAACTGATGGAGCTGCTCTGTGGGAGAATAATTCCCAGGCACACTGAGCATGGAAAGAGAGTGGGATTGGGGTAAAAACCTCCGTCTAGAAGGACTTTTTGTAGATCCAAACAAATGGCTTTGCTCTCTCATTCCAGAGGCACAGGGGAGCAAAGCAGAGCTCTGGGTACTGATTGGGGTGAGACCCAGGCACAGATGGACTCAGTGACCTGCACACAGACAGCAAACAAATACGTCATTCCAAATTCTCCCAATTGTTTGCAGGTGTAAAAAGGCACTTGTTCGAGGTATTTGGGTTTGTTCAACCTGGGGAAGAGAAGCTTTGGGGTGACCTCAGTGTGGCCTTCCAGTGCCTGAAGGGGCTACAAGAAAGATGGGGAGAAAGTATTTCCAAGGGTCTGCAGGGAATGGCTCCCACTGCCAGAGGGCAGGGCTAGATGGGATATTGGGCAGGAATTGCTGGCTGGGAGGGTGGGCAGGCCCTGGCACAGGTGCCCAGAGAAGCTGTGGCTGCCCCATCCCTGGGAGTGTCCCAGGCCAGGTTGGACAGGGCTTGGAGCAGCCTGGGCTGGTGGGAGGTGTCCCTGCCCATGGCAGGGGTGGCACTGGGGGGGCTCTGGGGTCTCTTCCAACCCAAACCAGTGTGGGATTCCAGGATTCCATGGTTCTGTGATTTCTCTCCTTTTGGTAATATCACAGTTTAATTTCCTGCCCAGTCCCATCTAACACACAAATCTCCTCCGCACCAAATGATGAGTTGCTCTTATCAAACAGGAAGTCATTATCAGTATCCCAAATGTAAGGGAAGTGTAGCAGGTCAGGAAAGAGATATTTATGAACTCTGCTGTTTCTAGTGCAACATTAATGTTACTTTCCTTGCAAGTGAGAAATGATCAGCTTGACATTAAAACAAGCCTCGTATTAAGTGCAGTAAGACAATAATTTTTTGCTAATGGATTGGTCCATTTAATTTACATATCTTTTCCCAACAATTTTATGCTTAAAAAATCATTGCCCTTTTGAATTATGTGAGGCACTTTTGACTGTGAGGCTCCAGCAAATTGCCAGCCTCATGTGTGTAATTAGTTTAATTAGCACTCCGTCTTTAATGAGAGTATCAGTGTCTGCTGTGTGTGTTCTGTTCTTCACTGGACAAAGTGAAAAATCGTGGTCCTTGATCAGGTGCATCTCACGTACCTCAGGCCTTACAAGTCTTCACACAGCACTTGAGCAGAAATAATGTGGTTTCCTTTTCTTGTGCTCCTTTTCTTTCAGTTCTCTTTGGGGTCTCTACTGATGGTCTGACCAAGGGGATCAAGAGCACCCAGTCAGTTTGTGGGTGATGTTCCACTGGGTGGGATGTGGGTCTGCTGGTGGGCAGGGGGCTCTGCAGGGGGGTCTGGGCAGGCTGGATCCTTGGCATTGATGGGCTGATGCCAGGGGGGTGAGGGGCAGCAGGGGCAGTGCTGGGGCCTGTCCCGGGTCACCACAACCCCAGGGATGCTCCAGGTTGGGGCAGAGGGGCTGGAAAGCTGGGAAAGGCCTTGGGAGGGCTGTGCCAGGGGCTGGGCATGAGCCCAGGTGTGCCCAGGGGGGCAGGAGGCCAATGGCCCCTGGGCTATGGCAGGAATAGTGTGGGCACAGCCCCAGGGCAGGGACTGTCCCTGTGCTGGGCACACCTGAAATCCTGTGCCCAGTTCAGGGTTCTTCAGTTCAGGGAGGACTTTTAGAGGCTGGAGCGTGTCCAGGGCAGGGAGTGGATCTGGGAAGGGGCTGGAGCAGCAGGAGGGGCTGAGGGAGCTGGGGGTGCTCAGCCTGAAGCAAAAGAGGCTCAGGGGGCACCTTCTGGCTCTGCAATCCCTGCCAGGAGGGGGGAGCNTCGGGCACAGGGTGGGCTCCAGGGGCTGGGAGGGCTTTGCCAAGGTGGGCATCAGGCACAGGGGGGGCTCCATGGGCTGGGAGGGCTTTCCAGCCTTGGAGATTCTGGAATTCTATGAAAGCATCACCCTCTCTATTTCAGCAGAAATGTCTCTGTCCATCTGGGCCATGCTCAGAACGGGTCTGGACTCACTGTGTGTGTTCAGTGAACTGGTTTTCTCAGCTTTGAAAATCCACTACCTTGGCCTTTCAGACAATCCCTAATTATTAATTGTCCCCAGAATAACTAGTATTGTTCCTGCCTGGGAAGTGTTGGCGTAATGGATGGGGAGAAGCAGATGCAATGCATCTTCTTAACTCAGGGTAAGGATATTTCAGCAGCCCAGTGAAAGCCTGACATTGAAAACAACTCTTGGGGAACTGTCAGGGTGACAATAGAAAAAGCATTACCAATTTATCAGCGTGTCATTAGCGCTGCTCGTTAGTCCTGACAAAGCACCGAGTCTGTGGATCATTGTTGTGCTCTACAATGGGGAAACTGGAGTGGAAATGGAGGCTGTGACCTGTAGGCTCCATTAAACGGCACTAAGGGGAAGATCAGTATCTAAAAGGTAGAAAATCATAATCCTATTGGAGCATTTTGCATTTGTTTGTTCTTATGTCTCTTGGTTGTCAATGCAGAAACTCAACAGAAGCTCAACAGCTTGAGCACGATGTTGGGAAGGAGAACAAAACCCCCAGTATGAACATTATAATTTCTAAAGTGAGTTGTGCTCTCTTTGTACTCCAAACTCCTCTTTCTTGGGTGGTTGTGGCCACCTTTGAATTCAGGTTTACCTGCATAAGAAAGACTATTCAGTGTTCTCTGGATGTTTCATATGAAACAACTTTAAGCAACCACAACAGGCTCATGGAAACAAAAGTCAACATTTTTCTCCTTAAAATCACAGTTCTTTTAAAAGGAAACTTTCAGGAAGGACGTTGCCCAGAGAAGCTGTGGCTGCCCCAGCCCTGGGAGTGTCCCAGGCCAGGTTGGACAGGGCTTGGAGCAGCCTGGGCTGGTGGGAGGTGTCCCTGCCCATGGCAGGGGATGGAATGGGATGGGCTTTGGGGTCCCTTCCCCCCCAAACCATTGTGGGATTAAGCTGAGCTATCCTGGTTCAAAGGGCCCTGGTTTCACATCCTGCACACCCCACAGTGCATTCCTGTCTGTTTCACTGCACACACCAACCTGTGTGCAGAGTCTGAGATCATCTGCTGCAAAAGCCAAACCTTTTTGCTGTCAGGAGGAAACTCTCCCCATCAAAGCCCCACAGTGTGACTTCTTCATTTCCCATCTGAGGGCCAAACTGTCCTGGGAGATTACATTTTACCTGCAGATATCTGTAATGAAGAGGGGCCGAGAGCTGCTCTTGTTTATGTGTTGACTGTAGAAAACTCATCAGGTGTTTAATGTTGTGTTGCTGCTCCATCAGCCTGGGAGCCCTGTGGGGTGGGAGATGCCACCCTGGACACTGCCCTGGCAGTCGGGGTGCTCTGTGTGGCACCCAGAGGTGGGGAGGGGGATGACTTGTCTTGTTGAATGGAAAACAACAAACTGTTCATGCAGTTCAAGGGGTATTTGAAAATTAAATGAGATCTACAATAGATCAAATTTTAGTTAAAAAGGAAAAAAATGCCTATTTAAAACTATTTATGCAGTAAGTGTAATTAAATGGAAAAGAAACAATGTTGGGGCTTTGGTGGTGTCACTGCTCAGGTGGGCAGGTCTGGAAGCTGGGAGAAGTCAGGAGATGGGATGGGTTCAGTGCTCTGAGCCTCCTGACTTGAGATGCATTTGTCCCATTTCTCATCTGCACAGCTCTGCTCATTTCCCTAAAATAAACACGGAATTGTTATGCAGGAAATCAGCCATTTGTGGGCTTTACTGCATAAAACAAAGGGGAAATATTTAGGTTTTCTTTTTCCAGCATTAATATATTTGTTGCCCAAGTGTTATCTTAATCCAGTCACTGTCCTTCAACAATTTATTAGTGAGAGCCACATTCTTGTCAATGGATTTTATTTAACCAGCTCAGATTATTTCTGAGATGTTCCCAGTTCCGAGCCCCGAAGAATAATAATGTGCCCAGATAAATTAACGTAGAAACTCCCCTGAAAACCCCCAGATAATCACATTCCTCTGTCAACAACACCCCCAAATAATTTGCATTGACTTGGTTAAGGTTTGCTGGAATTCCAGATTTAGCAGAGGCCCAACTCTGCTGGTTGGGTTCATTTCCAGGTTAAATGGTTGTTACAGAGATCCTGCAGTGAGGTCTTGGTGCAGCCAAAACTGGTGAGAGGAAATGAAACCCGAGGTTGCACAATGAGATGTTCCCTCTGCAATCCCCACCAGGCCAGAGGAGCTGGGGAGGATCAGGCTCTGTTCCAGGGAACAGGGACAGGAGGAGAGGGCACCTTTATGTTGGAGATTGGGAAAACTTCTTCCTGCAAAGGGCTGTCCAGCCCTGGCACAGCTGCCCAGGGCAGGGGGGGAGTCCCCACCCCATCCATGTTCAGAAAACTGGTGGATGTGGCACTTGAGGCCATGGTGGTGGCGCTGGTTGATGGTTGGGCTTGATGATCTGAAAGGTCTTTTCCCTCCTTAGTGACTGTGATTCCTTCATTCTGTGCAGGCCATGGGAGCCCCCTGACTGCCACCCCTTCAGGCAAGGAACTGCTTCAACCCTCCAGCAGCAAAACCTGCAGAGCTGTGTTTTCTCCTGAAGCTTTGCTGGGTGTTGGAAATGCTGAGAAACTCAGCACTGAGTGAGGCTCCTTTGCTGCCACTGCAGTAATTGCCCAACACAAAACAAGACGGGTTTTCTCCCCTTTTTCTTTCTGAGATCCTTTGGCAGCCCAATATGCTCAGGGATAGCTGAAATATTAGACACTTCACGCATGGTCAAGTAGTACAAACCACTTTTAATCAAATATCTGAAACTCCTCGAGGATCTTTGTGTTGGGGCTGAGCAGGCTGTAAATAATGGAAGCATTAGGGATAATTTACACCCCTGGGACCAGCCCCAGAGGATTAAAACCTCCTGGAGCCATTTACCTTGAGAAAAATGACAACATTTTCTTAGGGCTGATGCTTCCTTGAGAGAAGATTGGAAGCAGGGGCTGCACTTGGCTTGTCCTCATCCACTATCAATTCCAGCTGCTCCAAAGACATTTGCTCCACTGTTATTACAGCCCTGCCCTTTCCTGCCCCTGCAGTGTTGGCATTGTGGCTCTGAGGCACATTCCATTATCAGCCCAATGGATGCTGACCTTTCCAAGGCTCTTATCCCAGCCTTCTTCTGCTTGAGGGGAAAAATATTTCTTTCTTTCTTGTATAAATACGAAATGACAGATAAACAAAAAGATAAATAATCAACAATTGATTTGTAGCTGGGAAAAAAAAGAGGGAAAAAGAGAAAGAGGGAAAGCAAGGAAAGAATTGGTTGAGCACAGACACTGGTGTTGGGGAATGGGCTCAGGACTCTGTGCTGGGATCACCCACCGAGGGAGTTCCATCCATCACCATCAGAGTGGATGGAGGAGTTCTGGAGTGCATTTTCCAGGGAATTAGGTAACTCAGGGAGCTCAGTGCTCGCCAGGCTTCTCCTAACCCTCTGATTGATTTGCTGCAGCCCGAGCAGGAACTTTCCATTTTGCTGCTCTTCCCCTTGTTCCAAAGCAGGGTCACAGCAGCACAGCCCCCTGGCAGGGGGGATGCAGTTCTTTGCAGGTGATGGGAAGGGTAAAACCTGATTATGTCCTAGAACTGTAAGCTGAGGTTGCCCAGGGAAATTTGGGAAGTCTTTGCTGGAGGAACAGATGGAATTGGGAGTTCCAGCCAATGGTTTTGTGCCCCTTCAGCTGAGCACTCTCAACCACTGTGATAAACTCTGATGTGAATGAACTGCCCTTCCCTTTCCTAATTTATTTGGGTTTAG
The DNA here is from genome assembly GCA_013396695.1 of Sakesphorus luctuosus. Lineage (NCBI taxonomy): Eukaryota > Metazoa > Chordata > Aves > Passeriformes > Thamnophilidae > Sakesphorus > Sakesphorus luctuosus. The sequence goes on from VWZD01010721.1 coordinate 201,278, forward strand.
ATCCAATAATGCTTCTTCCAAACGCAGAATGTTCTTAGAGTGAGGAAGTGATTCCTGATCTCTGGCTGTACAATAACCTGTGAGTTCAGCACAGGTTTAGGGCTCCTGCACTACTGGAGAACAGTGACAGATGCTTTGCCATTTATACCAATTCTAACACTTACATGGTCTTTATTTTTTCCAACCCCTCTTGATCACTACTTTTTTACTCCATGCAGACAGGAGTACAGATGGGATTTGTGAAAGCTTTATTTCCACTTTGGACAGCCACTGCAGCCTTTTCTGCAGAACTCACTCCAGGGGAGGTTAAGAGTGGCTTGATTTGTCCCTGCCTTGGAGTCTCCTCTCTGTCCCCTTTGCCCCCAGCTCTGAGCAGTGCCCTGAGCTCTGCCTGAGTCCCTCTTTTCCCAGCCCTGGACTCATGCTGGTGTTGTGCCTGCTGAGTTCCACCAGGAAAGGCAAACTCTGAGCCTGAGTTTGTGCCAGTGAGTCACAATAAGCTGCTCATTGGCAAAACATTAAATCCTGCTCGTGTTGGATGCTGAGCCCTCCCACAAGGCTTGATTTTGGCATTGCAAAGTGCACATTTTAAAGGGCAGAGTCTCTGATTTCCATATTCTTCTGTTGCCTTTTTTCCCTGTGAATTCAATTCCTTTTATTGGTCTGTTATCTAATATTTCACTACCAGGACTGCCCTTTTCTGTAATTCCTTTCCCTCTCTAAATGAGCTGCATTTCTGCCCCTCAGTCCCACAGGCACCTTCAGCCCCAGTGTTGGGGTGCACTGGGGAGAGTGGGAACAGCAGGGAGGGGAGGGGCTGGTCCTGCCCCCCCTGCTCAGCCCTGGGGAGGTCACAATTCGAATATTGTGTTTAATTCTGGTCCCTCAGCACAGCAAAGACAGGAGGGGCTGCAGAGGGTCCAGCAGAGCCCCCAGAGGGACTTTGGGCTCTGGAGCATCTCCCTGATGAGCAGAGACTGCGGGAGCTGGGCCTGGGCAGTGCCGAGCAGGGAAGGCCCAGAGGGACCCCAGCAATGCACACAAGTGTCTCCAGGGGTGGCAGAGGGTGGGCCCAGACCCTGCTCAGGGACAGGGACAGGACGAGGAGCAACGGCCAGAAAGGGAAACACAACAAGTTCCACCCCGGCACGAGGCAGAACTTCTTTCCATGGAGGTGCCAGAGCCTGGCACAGCTGCCCAGGGAGGGAGTGGAGTGTCCTCTCTGGAGCCATCCCAGCGCCTCCTGGACCTGCTCCTGTGCCACCTGCCCCAGGTGACCCTGCCTGGGTTGGGGGACCCCAGAGGCCCCTTCCAGCCCTAATTATTGTGGAACTCTGTGCTAACACGAGAGTGAGAGCCAGGAGATGGTGGTTCCAGGAGATGAGGGTTCCCAGAGGAGCAGGTGAGGTGCAAACTGAGCATATCAACACTGTGCCAACATCTGTCCAACCACTCCACATTTAGAAGGGTCCAAAGTGAAAGGGTGCCACTTCCAACAAGCAAGAACTCAGTTCTTTGCTGAATTCCCAGGGTGGAGCTGCTCCAGGCAACAGACAAAACAGGATCCAAAGCAGATCCAGCCATAATGTCTGGGTCTCACTCTCTCTCTGCTCCTCTGGCTGTAGCAGATGCTCATCAGCTGGGCAGGAGCTGCTGAGAATCCAGAGGGACATGATGAGAAGCCTTGATCTCACACAAATCGAAGTCAGTCTGGTGTAAACAGCAGAACCAGAGCTCTGAACAGGCTCCAACAGCCACGAGCCATCGTGGCACTGAAACAAACTCTCGGGTTTCCAGGCACTGTTTATGTTTTCAGTCAGGTGTTAAAGATGGAGGCTCGTCAGAAATCTAAATATAAACACAAATGATCTCCCTTGGGTCATTATTCACAACCAGCTCTTGGGGCTTCTCTTTGGTAGGGTGGCTGTTATCCCTAGTTTTTGTTGTTCACCTTTTAGCACACCATGGAACCATGGAATCCCCGAAGCACGGAATCCCAGAACCATGGAATCCCAGAACCATGGAATCCCAGAACCACGGAATCCCAGAACCATGGAATCCCCGAACCACGGAATCCCCGAACCATGGAATCCCCGAACCATGGAATCCCCGAACCACGGAATCCCTGAACCATGGAATCCCCGAACGACGGAATCCCAGAACCATGGAATCCCCGAACCACGGAATCCCTGAACCACGGAATCCCCGAACGACGGAATCCCAGAACCATGGAATCCCCGAACCACGGAATCCCCGAACCATGGAATCCCCGAACCACGGAATCCCC
>VWZD01010722.1:9780-20569 GCA_013396695.1 Sakesphorus luctuosus
AAGGATATTGAGGTGCTGGAGCAGGGCCAGAGAAGAGCAAGAAGGCTGGTGAAGGGACTGGAGCATGAGTCCTATGGGGAGAGGCTGAGAGAGCTGGGGTTGTTTAGCCTGGAGAAGAGGAGGCTCAGAGGTGACCTCATCACTGTCTATAGCTACCTGAAGGGAAGTTGTAGCCAGGTGGGAGCTGGTCTCTTCTCCCAGGCACTCAGCAATAGGACAAGGGGGCACGGGCTCAAGCTCCGCCAGGGGCAATTTAAGTTGGATATTGGAAAAAAATTCTTTCCAGAGAGAGTCATCAGGCATTGGAATGGGCTGCCCAGAGAGGTGGTGGATTCACCATCCCTGGAGATTTTTAAACTGAGATTGGACGTGGCACTGAATGCCATGATCTAGTAAATGGACTGGAGTTGCACCAAGGGTTGGACTTGATGATCTCGGAGGTCTTTTCCAACCCAATCGATTCTATGATTCTATGATTCTATGATTCTTTTATCTGAGAAAATCACTGACACTTGCTTTCCACAGTAGTGATGTCATGTTATGAACTTCCATAGCACTCTTGGTTTTTTCCTGGTTTTTTCCCCTACTCTTCATTATCTCTTTTCTTATCTCATTGATTGCATTGAAAGTTCAGGCAAACACAACATAATTCCAGGCTTGACTAACCTCCTGGAACCTACACTTATAGAAGCACAAATATCACCACCTAACATTTGAATGGTGTTTCGACTATTAAATAAGGGCCTGTAGAAATAGAGAAAACAGAATTTTGTATGGATTTTATTATTCAGTATTGAATTTTTCAGGCAGATCAGGTTCTTGTGTGTTGAAATAACAACAAAATACCAGCTTAATGCTACTTGGATATGGGGCATGGCATGTAAATTAGGAACATCACCTGCTTTAATTGCTATGAATATATGCTTCTAGGATGTTGACCTTTCATCTGAGCATTTTTTGTTTGATAGATCTACCTTAGCAGTGTGTTACAATGGAGATGAAATACATTTAGAACTTAGTGAATACTGACTTCACCTGTAATCTGAAAAATAAATTGCTCCTTCGAAAGGAACTGTTGGGTTTGAAATATTTGTTCAGCTATATTGCTAGTAACATAGAAAATTGCTTATAGCACTTTCACCATAAGCTATTGTAACACAAGGTACTACCGAATTGAAGAAGCAGTTTAGCACTACTTAGACCAGTCAGTCAAATATGTAAGATTTATTTCTTCTCATACTTTTTCACCATATGTTTTTGTAGAAATTCAGCTGGTTTCCCCTACATTAACGCCTAAATTGAGTGAAAGGGCTGTCTGCATTTAGAAAGGAAAATAGACACACTTCAGTAGTGGTAGCCCTGTGCTAACTCTTGAGTTCTTTTTTATGAAATACCGTGTGAAAATTGTTCTGCAGATGTTGAACGACCTTGTAAATAATCTCCTCCTGTTAATGTAATGCTTATAAAAGCTTCAGTGTTGATTGAATTGTAGGATAAAATTCCAAAAGAAGTGCTCTACTACCACAGTATAGCTGTCTCCATTAGCAGACTTGGCACCAACACTGCATCAATGAAAATGTAATTTACGCCTTATCAGATACCATGTAATTTTCCTGGTTCCTTCTGCTTCTCATGATCCTGAGGTCTCTGGTGTCAGTAAGGGATGTTAGTGTCACAGTCTGAAGTGCTTCCCTGGCAAGAATGTGATTTTCCCTTTATTTTTACACCACTTAAGCTACAGCCCCAAACTATATTGCAATCCACACTACAAAGTACACTTCACCTAGGTTAGATACGTGTTCTTTTTAATTCCTGAAACCTGATTCTGTCCAGGCCTGCATGTCTTTAAGTAATCATGGGTGAGTTGTTCAGAGCAATGAGGTCTCCAGTGCCAAGGCTGTGTTGCATCTCTTATAGTCATATCTGCAGTGTTCTTCACAGCATCCTTTTGTCTCCATTTCTCAAGGGCTTTGCTCTCATTTCAGCACCAGGCCTGTATTGCACTGTACCACATCACAGTAGCAGGAAGTTGTTCATTCTGCACGTAGTAGATTCTTTTTTTACTGCTATGGATATAAACCTGTGCTTTTACCATACAAAGATCAAGAAAAGCATAAAAACTAGTCAAAGCCACCTGATCACAGTAAAACTGGATTTCACAGCTAAATCAAGTTTTAAACAAACAACAACAACAACAAAACCCCCAAACAAACAAACACACACACACACACACACACACACACACACACTCACAAAAAGAAAAAGAAATAAAAACTCTTGGCAGCTCAAGACACTTCCAGACAAAAAAAGTCTGGCAAGCCTCTGCTCAGAGATCTTGCAAACTCAAAACCCTCTTACTAATAATGGCAATTATATATTACCAAACTGTATATATATATAGCAAAGACTTCATTAGATGTGTTTTCATTAATTTAAAATATAATGTTAAAAGTTAGTGAATAGAAATAACTGATATTCCTTTAGTTTCTCAATCCTTTGACATGAATTGATGAGGATGAAGAAGTTTGTTAGAGTATCTTCGTGTTTTTTGGTAAACTGAAATCTAAGAAAAAAATTGATTGCAGAATAACACATGACTGTTAAAAATACCTTCTTTTCCTATAAAAAATATAAGAAATAATAAGGATAATAACGTACTATTATTTTGCTAACTATTATACATAATAATAACATTATTTGGTGAAAAAAATATCTAGAATACTTAAAATGCATTTTCTTCTCAGAGTGCTATTTCTCCTATTCAAGAATAACAAATATATAGTCTTTGCTGTTTAGCAAGAAAAAAAAAAAAAGAGTTAGTGATGTTGATTTTGGGGATATGCAAATCATAATTGACGCTATAGAAAAAGCAGCTATGGAACAGATAGGATCAAGCATTATACAAGTAATTTTTTATTTTTCAGGATTGGATGCAAGCACTGTTGCATGTACAACAGTTCTAATGTTTCTTTTCAAGCTGTAGAACAAAAACTTAAAACATCTCACAATGGAATTATTTAAAAGCATAGAATCCTGTATTGTAGCACCACCTGGTGTCTGTGACACAAGAATAGTGCAAAATAGACTTAATGAAGTATTTTTAAAATTACTTTTATTTGTTTAATGATTATACATATACTATACAATTAATATATTAATTTTTACATGTTGATTTAAATATTTTCCTAATTTATTTATTATATTAAAAAGCATGGCAGTACCTCTAAAACATCTCCATCCCTTGGGCAACTTGCATTTTTGATGCTATTTTGGGGCTTATACATATAAAGGTTGTGTTTATTGTGAAATCATAGACTAATGAACTCACACATTAATAAAATCATAGAATCACGGAGTCATAGAATGATTTAGGTTGGAAGGGACCTTAAAGATATCTCGTTTCAGCCTGCCTGCCATGGGCAGGAATATCTTCCACTAAACCAGGTTGCTCAGGGCCCCATCAAGCCTTACCTTGAACACTTTCAGGGATAGGGCATCAACAACTTCTCTAGGCAACCTCCCCAGAGTCTCACAACCCTCAGCACAAAGTTCCTGCTAACAGCTTATCTAAAGCTAGTCTCTTTCGGTTTGAAGCCAATCCCCCTTGTCCTGTCACTGCATGTTCTTGTAAAAAGTCCTTCTCGAGCCTTCTTGTAGGCTTCTTTCAGGTACTGGAAGGCTGCAATTAGGTCACTCCGAAGCTTTCTTTTTTTTCCAGGCTGAAAAAACCCCAATTCTTTCAGTCTTTCCTTGTATGCGAGGTGCTCCATCTTGGTGGCTTTATTCTGGACTGTGTCCAACAGGTCCATGTCTTTCTGTGCTAAGAACTCCAGAACTGGATGCAGCACTGCAGGTGGGGCCTCACCAGAGCAGAGTAGAGGGGCAGAATCCCCTCCCTCTCCCTGCTGGCCTCACTGCTTTTGGTGCAGCCCAGAATGCTATTGGCCTTTTCAGCTGGAGGTGCTCACTGCAAGCTCATGTCCAGCCTTGCATCCACCAGCACCCCCAAATTCTTCTCAGCAGGGCTGCTCTCAATCTGTTCATCTCCAGCATGTAATGGTACAGTGGTTGCCCTGACCCAGGTACAGCACCTTGCACTTGATCTTATTAAACCTCATGAAATTCCTTTGGGCCCACTTCTTGAGCTTGTCCAGGTCCCTCTGGATGGCATCCCATCCTTCAGGAGTGTCACCCAAACCCGTCAGCTTTTTGTCATCTGCAGATTTGCAGAGGGTGCCCTCAGTCCCTTCATCAGTGTCATTAATTAGGATATTAAATAACATTGGTCTCAGTATGGACCTCTGAGGGACACCTTTTGTCACTGATGTCCATCACGACTGTGTCATTGACCACTATCCTCTGGATGAAACTGCCCAACTTACCCATCTAACAGTCCACTCACCAAATCCACCTCTCCAATTTATAGAGCATGATATTGTTGGGGATCATGTAAAAGGCGTTATGGAAGTCCAGATAAATGACATCTGTACCTCCCCTTATCCACTGATGTAGACACATGAACACATCTTTCATAAAGCGAGTACTTTTTGTATATAATATATTTGTGGTGGTTGTTTTAACTAAGCACTTCACTAAAAAAAAAAAAAATAGTTCTGTATCTATTTGGTGCAACTTCTAAAACTTGTAGTATTTTACTACTTTGTGCTTAATCATGCAAGTTATTTNCCATCCTTCAGGAGTGTCACCCAAACCCGTCAGCTTTTTGTCATCTGCAGATTTGCAGAGGGTGCCCTCAGTCCCTTCATCAGTGTCATTAATTAGGATATTAAATAATATTGGTCTCAGTATGGACCTCTGAGGGACACCTTTTGTCACTGATGTCCATCACGACTGTGTCATTGACCACTATCCTCTGGATGAAACTGCCCAACTTACCCATCTAACAGTCCACTCACCAAATCCACCTCTCCAATTTATAGAGCATGATATTGTTGGGGATCATGTAAAAGGCGTTATGGAAGTCCAGATAAATGACATCTGTACCTCCCCTTATCCACTGATGTAGACACATGAACACATCTTTCATAAAGCGAGTACTTTTTGTATATAATATATTTGTGGTGGTTGTTTTAACTAAGCACTTCACTAAAAAAAAAAAAAATAGTTCTGTATCTATTTGGTGCAACTTCTAAAACTTGTAGTATTTTACTACTTTGTGCTTAATCATGCAAGTTATTTAGTGTATTTTCGTCAAAATCTTTTAAAAGTAATTACATAGTCCAGTGAGCACAGAAAAGAGCAAAAAAGGAGAAATGAATTTTAAATCATGTCCTCCGTTGATGAGCTACTATCTGTAGTTCATGGGTTATTATTAAATTTCATTCTGATGAGCAGCTTGAGCTGAAATGGAATAGTGCTATAAAGTTTCAAATGAATACTTGTATCAGTGAAATGCCATTTCCCAGTACTAAACTATCCTGCAAGAATCCACATTTTACCTTTGAGCATCACTCTGAATCAGGTGTTATGCATTTAAACAAAATAATGAAAAAAATCAAATCCAAACCAGAACTATAAATGTGCTGTCACAGACAGTTTAAAGGTTTCAAGTTCTTGTTTAAACATGAATTGATAAATATAATAATACAGGTCACTTCAGAACATTAAATATAATCTGTGCACCTTAATATTTGAGTTAATCACTCACAGTGTGTAACAAACTACTGTCTGAATGATATCCTTGTAATCTAATTTCTTTGCTTTTGATAGAAACAAAGTATTATTTGCATTTTCATCCATTTCACCATGACTGGATGTGCTGAACAGGTTATTCAATTTTAGATTTGTTCAGAAACTGTAAGAATTCTATTTTTCTTTTTTTATAAAACACATACCCATAATAAGAATAATAATTGAAAACTAATCTCAGATGAATTGCTGTTGTAAATTGTAGTGTACTTGTGTTGCAGTTTCTATTATCTGTGTGGTATAAAGAGTGGTTATTTTTTATCTCTTGTCATCAAAAAAACCAAAATTAAAATATTATAGGAACATTATAGTTTCTGAACCAGAAGACAGTGTTATTGACCAGGCCTATCTGTTCTAATCAAATATTTCTGATTATGATTTGAGTATATCCAGTGTTCCACAAAGTGGGGGTTGAGTTCTGCAAAAGAACTAATAGCCGTTTCAGCTCTGTGACTTCCCTGGTTTGATGCAGTTTTGCCTAACTGGCTCCTTCTTGGTCCAGAGTTAGGAAACCACTTTAAGATTTTTTTCCAAACTCACAATGCCTCAGCTGTTCCAGGCTCAAAGCAAGAGAGACCACAGAAGACGAGGTTTCGATTTTCTTCCATGGAGGATATCAGTTTGCGGAGAGAGTAATTTTACTGAGAATGAAGCATTTTCTTTATTTCACATAAAAATGCTCTGTGAAATTAATTTACTTTCTACAGAAAGAGAATCACAACTTATCAAGTCTGTATTTGGAAAAAAAAAAATCCCAAGTGATAGTTCCTCCTAACAGTATTGTATTTTCTACTTTTGAACAGGTGGGAAATGTTGTTCAATTTCACTGTAAAAAAGGACACCTCCTCCATGGTTCAACAACACGAACATGCCTTCCTGATCTTACGTGGAGTGGAATCCAGCCAGAATGTATACGTAAGTAAATGATAGATTTTTTTTCTCTATCAACTTTTTTAATGTATTTAATCTGAATGCTTATATTAACTGAAAGTTAGTAGAAATTTACATTACTAGCTTACAGCAGCCAGAAATACGATTTTGTGAGTGATTTTTCTCTACAATAGACTATATTTTTTTTTTTTAAAAAAAGAGAAAATAGGTCTTCATTTGTAGTCAGTTTCTGTCTGAGAGGGTGCAACCCTTTCAACATAGAGAGGAGGTGGTGGGAATAGGACCTATTAGAAGGCTCTATTCTAAAATATATAGGAAAGCATATTATTAAAATCAGTTCTAAGAAAGAGTTTGGACTGTTTCCCAGCTGAAGAGTCATGGTATTTTAAGAGTGGTAAAAATTAATTTGCAATTGGAAATCTTTGAATCTTCTTACTTGAGTATAGAAGTAGCACTTCATTTTACGCTTTGGTAAGTAGTGATAATTTACTGAAGACATAACATCATAGTAATCTTTCTATTTCAGCTAGTCAGATGGTTTTTTTTGGAAATAGTCTTACCTTATAGGATCTGACCTTACAGAATTACTTCAGTGAATGGAGAACATATCTACAGAAGAAAACAGCATTAATATTACTTCAGTTGGTGCTAGTGCTAATCTTAAGCAAACAGCAAATCAGTAGCTCAGTGTGTTGAAAGGTGAACTCTGCTCTTGGAGGTATTCTGCAAGCGATAACACGTAACTCCCAGATTCTGGGGTCATTAAATATATAAGGCCCTTTACATCAGATTAGAAATAGTAATTAATTTTTCCACCTGATATTTATAACTCACCTTCAATTTGTCCTTTACCTTTGATAGTGTTTTTCAACTGAACCATTTATTTACTCTTATTCAATGCTATATAGATATCATAAGTGATGTAAGTCACAAGCCATGATTGCTTTTAAGCCTGGTATGATGTATGCTGTTTCTGTTCTCATAAGACAATTAATTTTGTTCATGCAAGTGCATTTAAGTCAGTTCTTGGTCTCCTGCAATTGAGACTTCCATGTTTAATAGTGTATTACAGGCTCAGGATGATACTTTATAAACTATGTAATAACTTATATAATTAATATATTTTAATGTGAGTTAAAATATATTAATAAGTAATGTTTATAGATTTTTACTTTGTTAATTAACTGTCAGAACGGGCAGGGATTATTTTTTCAGAAATATTTTTTCAATTTTGTCTGAAGGATATTTTATCTTTTCTTTGTAGCTCACAGCTGTAAACAACCAGAAACACCAAGTCATGCTAATGTTGCAGGAATGGATCTTCCCTCACTTGGTTATACATTGATTTACACTTGTCAGCCAGGCTTTTTCCTGGCAGGAGGATCAGAGCACAGAGCCTGTAGATCTGATGGCACATGGACTGGGAAAGTTCCAGTTTGTGAAGGTGAGCTCTTCTGTTTCCCACTACATCTATCCTATTTCAGTGATTCTATTTACTTGCAGTTGGCATACGCAGGCCAACAAGTTGATATGGCCCAGAGTCAGCATTGTTTTTGTGAAAGGTAGGCCCCTCTTGACTCACCAAATCTCCCTCTGTGATAAAGTGACCTGCTTAGTGGTCACTTGCTGCTTGGCACTAGTGAGACCACACCTTGAACAGTGTATGCATCTTTGGGCACCTCATTACAAGAAAGAGACTGAGATGCTGGACTATGTCCAGAGAAGAGCAATGAAGCTGGAGCACAAGTATTAGGAGGAGCAGATGAGGGAGCTGAGGTGTTTAGCCTGGAGAAAAGGAGGTTCAGGGAAGACCTTTCTGCTCACTACAACTACCTGAAAAGAGATTGTAGCAAGGCGGATGTTGGTCTCTTTTCCAAAGTAACAAGAGATTAGATGAGAGAAAATGACCTAAAGTCATGCCAGGGGAGGTTTAGAATGCCCAGGAAAGTGGTGGAGTTACCATCTCTGGTAACTCCAAAAGATATGTAGACGTGGCATTTAGGGACATGATGTAGGTGGAGGATTTGGTAGTGTTACGTTAATTATTGGACTTGATGATCTTAGAGGTCTTAGATGATCTTGATGATTCTGTGTTTCTATGCCAATATATGAGAAGGATTCCTAAAGTCTAAGAAGATATCTGAATCACTGTGTGACTTTAATCCATAGTGTTGAGTATTATTTTAATTTTTTATGTAAGGAACTGTATACTACTGGAAAAAAAAAAGTATCTACTCTGTCCTTGATGTTCCAACCTTTCTTGTGTTGCTAATTTTTGCTACCTACTTTGTCATGGCAGGACATGGAAAACATCATAGCCAGGACATGGTGAGAAAGGTGGTTTTCATGTGAGATAAGGAACATCCTCAAGTATAGGACCTGTTTGGAATTCTATTCCTGAATAATTAAGGGCCTTTTCACATTACTGTTACCTAATGTTTCAAATGTGGTTATCCTCAGGGATCTTACAGAGGCATTCAAAGGCTCTGTAGAAAAACACTACTACTTGGAAGGGAAATAGGAAATGAATATTTTGTATTACTAAAAAACAGGTGTCCTGGCATTACATGCCAGGCAAGTGCTGAGGGAAAATAGAGCAGAGCTTTGGGAAAATATTAGAAAGCTAGCAGCCAGGAAGCTTATGACTTGTTCAGTACTTGGAAAGTGTTATGGCAGAATAAATGTGGCTCAGGGGTTGTATTTTGATCCAAGAATTTTCTACTGATCATACTGAAAGAAGTAGCATTACTTGTAGTACCTGATAGTACAGAAACTTTTTAAGAATTAAGTAGTTTCTATGAGTGTATCTACTTGGTCATAAAACTTTATTTCTTAATGTCCTGAAACAATGTTACAGAAATTAAAAATTTTTAGGATCAGAGATCTTTCTTCTTGCTTTTTAGCATTGGATGAAGCTAATAATGAGTAATATTTTGCTAAGGGTTAAGTCTAATTAGATAAAGTAATATACCTCTTAAGTAATCTCTGTTTTGCTGATACAAAGAGGTGAAATCTCTCTCCTATGGAACAGAGGACTGGCTCAGGTTGTGCACCTCTTATTTTGAACTTCATAAAAATACCTTGGAAATGGATGAAAAGGAATAAAACATCTGGAGCTGAGAGCTCTAAAAGGATGCTTAGGAGAATTAAACTAGAATTTGATCCTTTAAATATAAAATTCAAATCTTGAAAGTCCTGCTCAGAAAATATCTTGACCTAGAAAGTTAAATTTCATAGGTAACTAGTTTTAGTTATGGATTTGTATGTAAGACTTTATTTAAATTTTATTCTGTATTTAAAATTTCAGTTATGAACTTGACATTTATTCAACTTGACAAGGCTAATTGATTCATCATCTTTTATTATTAAAGCCCAATTTGGAAAGTATGATCCAGATATTTCTAACCTGAACTCAATGGAGTCAGAAAGCAAATGCTGTTGAACCATGCCCTCCAGGTCAACCATATACAGGGAAGTTCAGTAAATTTCTTTCAAAACAGAGAGGAAATAGAGAATAGTCAATCAGCAGTGACAGCACATGAGAACTTTAGGTTGAATTTCACCCCTTGCCCTTGCTTCTTTACAGTTTTAATATACATGACAATAAAAGACCTTTTGAAAAAGCTAAAATTTATTCTCTAGAAAATATCCTTTCTCCTTCTCCCTAAAGTTTCTTTTTTTATGCAGAAAATTACTCCACTCAGGGGGAAGGTAGTTTCTTTTCTTATATATGTGTTTAGAGCATGGATCAGAAAGAAAAGGCATGGTTTCAAAGCCAAGGCTTAAAATACAAAATATTGAAATCACCATTGGAGCAAGGAATTGAGCCTAGTGCTGCATGACAGTATTTTACATTAGGAGACCGAATTATGTGTCTTCTTTATGTTCCAGTGAATCCAAATGTTTCAGCAAAATAAAATATCTTTATCTACAGAAAATTGCACTGTCCTATGGTGTCATCATCTTCAGTGGTGGGAGAGTTCCTGCTCTAAGCAGAGAAGATGTTATATTCTGCAGCCTGCAGTTCTCATTTTACCTGGACAGTTGGAGATAATTTTACCTGGACAGTTGGAGATACTGTTGACAGCTTCCTTTGTTTCTTTTTTTTTTTCTGTTATTCTTCTTTTAAGACACCTTCTCCTTCAGTATTAAGATATTAAGCCAGCATCTATGTTTTTTTCAGTCTTGA
>VWZD01010723.1:9543-28176 GCA_013396695.1 Sakesphorus luctuosus
CAGCTCCTGGGATCTTTGACCTGAGAGTCGCACAGCGTTTGGGAAGGACCAGGCTGTGCGGGCTTGGGAACTGGGGTGGGGAAGGGGGAGAGAGAGAATAGGCTTGTGGAACGACGGAGCTCCCACTGTGGCTAGCAGCGGGGTGCTAGGCCACATGGTGAACAAGCCTGGACTTGTAATAGGGTTTTTTTTTCCAGTTTGGGTGGCTTGGGGAGCACCGGGATGGACCGGAGAGGGGGAAGGGAACCTCTGTACCGGGGGAGTTTCGGTAATTGCTCTGTTACTATTCATCTCTTTTGCAGTGAGAATGGGTTAGCCGGGTGTGGTAGAGTTCTTTTGTTTCAGGTGATCTTATCTCTGGAGCTCCTGGCAGAAGGACTCCTGTTTCGGGCTTAAGTTCCAACAGATTTTTAAACATACACACACACTTCTATATTCAAATAATAAAAAAATCAAATACCATTCAGCAAATTAAAGTGAATTCATCTATTACACTGTGCTGTGGTAAGAAATGAGTTCTTGTGATATTGCTGGTAACGGAGAGAAAAAGGAGGCCTTCTATCACTCATGAGTGTGCCTTGTTATGTAAGAGTCAAAACATTCTGATGTCATTCGCAGTTACTGAACTGTCGTTGCCCATAACCATTAACTCAAAGGAGGGTTCTCCAGAAAGGCTGTTACTTATTTTTTACTGTGTGGTGGCCAGAAACAGTGAACACGTGATTCAGTATAAGGTTTCCACCATGGAAGTCCTGTTTTTCTTACTGTAATGCTGTAGGAAAGGGAAGTTCTATTAACTATCATGTCAAATTTAGTTTTATACTTCTTCCTATCCTTTGCCATCACTACACTGTGATGTATGATGATCTTCTCACAACTGCTGAGGGATTATTCTGTGTCATGTTACTTTATAATAGTATTTTCTAGAGGCATTAATTCCTTCTTGGACTGAAATAGTAAAGCACAGATGACAAAAGCTTCTATCATCATACACTGAAGGAGATTTCCCATACAAGTCTGAACATTTGTAGGATTGCATAAATTAATACACAGTGATTGTATTTTGGGTTATGTTTGTTAAATAAGACATCTAAGATAACTCCTCTCCTGAGCCTATACTTTCAAGAAGAATTCCAGTCAGCTGAAAAAATGTAAATTTTCCATGTCTTTTTAGTATCTTTCCTGGTAGAACTGAGCCTCATTCTTATACCCCAAACTGGACATGTGTGATTGTAAAAATTAATCTGGTATAAAGATACATAAAATTTCAACATATACTGTAAGGCAACATGTTAGTGGGTTTTTAATTTCATTGATGATGATTGAAGAGAGAAATAAGTTTATTTAGGACAAATAATAAAAACTGACATTATAAGTTTTGAACCTCTTTGAGACCAGAGCCTTTGTTATTATGTAGAAGAATCAGTACCTGTACACAGTGTTCTCAAGGGAAAACAGCAAAGACCTTTAAAATATGGAAATAAATAGATACTGATCCTATCAGCTGGTATATGTTTTGTTTTGTTGTTTGCTTTTTTTGTTTTGTTGTTTGTTTGGGTTTTTTTTCCTACAAAGAAAACATTCATATAGCATAACATGATAAAAAACTCCTTTAGAGCCTTTAAGTTGAATGGATTCTGGCTGTCTTGAATCAAGACTGGCAGGGAATATGCTCTCCAGACTGCGGCAGATGGCATCTGTTTTGTTTTCTGGTTCAGATTTGCTGTAAGTTTCTGAGTGTTACACTATGTTCTGCTCTGTTCTGCTAAAAGGCTGCATAGCAGAGGGAGGAGAGTTGTTGGTTTTTTTGGTTTTTTTTTGTTTTGTTTTTGTTTTGTTTTTGTTTAGTTTTTTTTTTCACTTTCTAGTGGCTCCTACACTCTGAGACTGTTGAAATTCAATGGAGAAAATATCAGACTTTCTCTGACAGCAGAGGAGTATGATGTACTGCAGTGTTGTTTGGAAGAGCTGGCTGGAAAAAACAGGGAGTGAAGCACACAGCTTCAGGGATCTTGAAGCACAGATATAGACAAGGCAGGCTTCCAGGAAGAGAAGAAAGCACACAAGCATGTTTCATAGGAAGGAGAAAGAAATATGAATATGGGACATATGATGTTTGTGCTCTGTCTGCTACAACCAGAAAGCAGAAACAGTGAGAGGGAGAGCAAGATTGAAGAAAAGCACCTCAAAACCACATGCACTTTCAAGATGGATTTCTCAGGATGCATAAACTTATTTTTTTCTCTTTAAAAAATGTGTACTTTAATTTTAGAAACCACATTGTTATAGTTAGTACATTATGGAGACACAAAAAGTTCCTTTCAAAGAGGAAAAAGATGAATTCAGGGATGATATAAATCAATGTATTATACTTTAATCTTGATGTGAATGATGTCTACTGAGAATATGTTTTTTCTTACTCAAAATAAAAATTAATTGCATACTGGAGGAAAGAGAGCCCTCTTCACTAGGGAACCTTGTAACAGTTTTTGGAGCATGTACTGATTCTGCGCCAGGTGTCCTCTGGAGACCAAAAAGGCTCCTTTAAGAAAGATTGCTGGACCACACAAACTGCACTCAGCATGATTTGTTTATGAAAAGAATGCATCATCTCAGGCAATGATGATTTAGATGACAAGAAATAAGTTCAAAAAATGAGGGAACAACAGAGGGGAAAGCCAGGATGGTTTTCCAAGACAGACCATGTTCTACATCACCTTTGCCATTTTTGGCCAAAGTACAATCTTAGTTTAAGAGCTTGGCTCTTTGATAGTGCCTGACCACAAGGATGCAGGCTCTGGAGGCCAAGACGACTGGATAAAAGTTTTCCAGAGGACAGACATGGTAGAGTGGATGACTGTTTGAATCCGGTGCTAACATCACTCACATATTTCTTAAAAAGTGGGTGCTTTCCTTGCCTGTGCAAAGGAGCTCTCTGAGTCCACAGTGTACTGATAGAGGGATGCCTGACAAAGAATGATGAAAGGATGTCCTGCTTTTCTGCCAGTATTTGAAGAGTAATCTACTTGTGTGGGAAACAGCATCCTAAAAATCTAGCCAAAATATTTGAAGGGAGAACGAGTTCCAAACATTGATGAAACAGGTAAACAGAGAAAAAGGGAACAGAGAGGTTCTCTTTCTTCTGGCTCGGTTTTCTAAGGATGGATAAAGACCCTTTCAACTCATATTCTTCATAGCTACAATCACTAGTTTTCTTCAGTTTTAATCTGAGTACTATCTGGGATGCAACTTGCACACACACAGCAAATGGAGGTGAAGGTGATAGTCATGCATTTGACTTGTGGTCTTTGGCCCTTACCCTCAGGAAGCAGCTTATCTTCCTGTTGTGTTGATAAGGGACAATTTTTGTACTTGTCTGCTAGCTGTGTAAGACTTTATAGCTTATCAGTCATATAATCTTTCTCTACTTTACACTGTCCATGCTTGCTTTAGGATGAATATATTTAAACTTCTTCTCCAGTGGCAGAAACCCATGATAGAAGAATCACTCATGCCAGTCAGTTGTCCTGTTCCAACCACAGGTCACCATTTCCTCTATTATGATGATTCTTCAGGAAGAACAGCTGAGTTGAACACCTAAAATTTCTGAAAAAAACCCCCACTACTCTGAGGGGAAAAAATCTTTTTGTAAGAGTTCTGTTTACTCCCTCAATACTGATAATTCAGCTGCGTATTTTCTAGAAATGGCAGACTGATAGAAAGTAGTAAGATGCATTTTTCCTCTTGCTTCAATGTCTCTAGTACTGTAGTCATCTTCTAACATTCCAGTGTAATTTCTATGCCCTTTTCTTCTCTTTGAAGTGGGTGAATGGACTTCTATTTGGTTCATTGACCCAGAAGTTAGTAGGAGACCTATATTGATTGATTGTCTCTGGTAAGAACTGTAGATATTTCTTGAAATAGCTGATATGTTTACTGTTGTCCATAATTTTACATACATAAGATTGTGATACTCCGTTCTTATGTGAAATGAAATAAAATTAGCAGCCTTTATATTATGTCTATATATAATATTGTAAGTGACATGGAGCTGGGGGTCCTTCCTGAGCTCTCAGAGGCCATGCCTGATCTGATAGAAACAAAATTTGGTTATTGTAGAGGGACTTTTAGACATAAGCAGTGACCAAGAAATGAAGATTTCACACTCTNTGACACAACATAGCCAGCAATTAAAATGCTCTGTGTGTGTACAAGCACAAGAGAAAGGGAGAGAGAGAGAGAAAGACAACAATACAGAGCTCCATTTGATGATAAAATGTAGAGAATGAGAAAATAATCATAAAAGAGAGAGAGAAAGAAAAAGGAGTCATAAGAGAAGGGAAAGTTAATTAGTGTAGAAAACTAAATTCAATATTCGNCTGTTGTCCATAATTTTACATACATAAGATTGTGATACTCCGTTCTTATGTGAAATGAAATAAAATTAGCAGCCTTTATATTATGTCTATATATAATATTGTAAGTGACATGGAGCTGGGGGTCCTTCCTGAGCTCTCAGAGGCCATGCCTGATCTGATAGAAACAAAATTTGGTTATTGTAGAGGGACTTTTAGACATAAGCAGTGACCAAGAAATGAAGATTTCACACTCTGAAAAACACAAGTTTCTATTGTCCCTGTTTATGAACAAATGTTTAAAAAGCATTATTCCTAGATTCCTCATAACTGTTTCCTCATTTACATAGGAAGAGTTCAAATTCATTAATTATTTTTCTTTCTTTTCTCTTCTTCCTATTACATTTCCTCTTTTATTCTTCAGGTGAAAGCTTTGTTCTATTCCCTCACTCCTGCCTTTTAATTACTGCTAGTCTGATTAACAGAAAGACAGGTCAGAAGATTTGTTTTTTATTTTTTGTTATTTAAGTAAAGGAAGCTTTTTATTCTTCATCCTTAGTGACACAACATAGCCAGCAATTAAAATGCTCTGTGTGTGTACAAGCACAAGAGAAAGGGAGAGAGAGAGAGAAAGACAACAATACAGAGCTCCATTTGATGATAAAATGTAGAGAATGAGAAAATAATCATAAAAGAGAGAGAGAAAGAAAAAGGAGTCATAAGAGAAGGGAAAGTTAATTAGTGTAGAAAACTAAATTCAATATTCGTCTGTGAAATGCCTTAATGGTTTAATAACTACCAATTTTGCACACATGCTCTTTGCATTTGGAGTAAGAATTTCATCCCCAGCTTTTACCGGGGAAAGATAAGCAAGCAAATATACTGTGTCCACTGAATGCCCTAGTACTGTGTTTTATTATGTTTACTTTATAATCCCATCATCCCCATGCCACCAGCATGCTTGAGGGGTAGTGGAGGCAGCAGTCGGCACTCCCTGTTGGCTCCCTGTCTTTCACTGCTACACTAAGGTACTTAAGAATGACAGTATAAAGAATTTCTGTGCAGATGAGCCTGTAGATTTGGGGAATTGGCTGCTTATAGACAAGGATTCTTTTGGTAGACTTAATTCCTTTAGCAAGGGTGAAGAACCATCTGTGGGGATTCTTGTCATGTATAAGGAAGTTAGTCATGCTCTCTGTGGAGTTGAGTTTCTTGAATTTTAATGAAACTCATGTCAATCTGTCTCTTCTATACCCCTATGTTGAAATCAGTGGTCAGCTAGTCAACAATCACAACAGTAAATCAGAGCAGATAAGCCATGCAGGAGAGCAGTGAAGAATTTACAATCTTTTATTTCCTTCCTTTCTTTCTTCCTTTCTTTCTTCCTCTAAATTTTAAGATGAACCTTCATGAAACAGTTACCATCAGAAGATACTGGCTTTAGCGCAATGCTTTATTGAAACCTTTTCTTCTACTCTAATGAGACAGCTTGCAGATTCAAACAATAAATGCAATACAGTGAAGGGTTTCTTTGCTTTGTTTTTTTTTTCTTGTTTTCCACCCCATTCTTGTGTTTGTTGGGTTTTGTTTAGTTGTTGTTTTTCTTTTTTTCCCAATTTGTACTATTTTGAAAGAATAAATGTCTCCTTTGGGCTTCCTTCAAAAGACTCTAATAATATTATGGAATGGTTCTTTGGAAATGATCAGAAAACACAGATGTTCACTTTGTTTCCCATTTTAGGGTGAATGGGGGGAGTAGATTGAAACACAGGCATAAAGGAGTCCTCCTGAGCTGTAGAAACCACTCCTTCCTGCTGCTGACATCATGTACACAGCTTCTTTCATATTACATTCTGTTTTATAAGTGAACAAAAGGCATTTTCAGAACAAAAAATCTCAAATATTTAATATCTCTGCACTAATTTGTGATTGAAATTTTTAGACTTTTTTTAAGTGTGTGAGTTTTTTTGTTTGGAGTGGGGTTGGTTGGTTTGTTTTGGGGTTTTTTTTCCATGTAGTCTCTTGGGTTTTTTTGCAAACTTTGGACTGCAATCTGTTTTGTTTTGTTTTACTTAGAGATGCCTGCACTCCCATGCTTATTTATAGCAGAACTCGTTTCATTATGCTAAAATCCCAAACTATCAGTGACTGAGTCTGTGTAATTGCAGACTGACTTTATCCACTCCAGCTTAGTCTTGGTGTGTCTAGGTTTTGTTGTGCCTTCGCATAGTACTTTGCTCCAGTAAATGCAAAAATAAAATACGTCATCAGTAATCCTACTTCCTCCCTTTCCATCAGGTACAGCTATATAATAGAAATCTACATTAGAAAGGCCCACAGATTTGCTTTAAATTTTATACCTTCATACACAACAGGCTATATATTATATAGTACACATTGATGCCTGCAATCCTGTACTCCTGTGAACAGAGACACACTGCAGACAAGTTAATGGAGAAAGATATAGGGTATTATTAGAAGAAGCTTCCACGATCAAACCCAAGGGGGTCTGACCCCTAGGTCAGGAAGTCTCAGGGTTTTATACCCCTCATGGACATCCAATCATAAGCTCTCATTTTTCCCAAATGCCCACCCAAAAGTTCTGCCAATCTGCCCCTTCGTCATGGTTGGAGGGCAGATGAGCCTTCTCGGGCCACCTTGGTATTTGTCTTCTGTTATCTTGCAGGTGGCTGCTGGAATATAGCTTGGCCTTGACTAAGCCTACAGTTTGTGGGAAAGAGGCTTTAATATTCAGACTTAAAGTCAGGGTAACTGAACAGAGTCTATATGATTCTAAAACCTTCTAAAATTACATTAAATCACCCTTTTAGGCATCAACATGATAAAGATTCATGTTAGAAGAATGAAAGTTGTTGCAAGATGAGAGGACAAGAAATCATGTCTGGGGCCATTGTCCTGGGTCTCTACTCTAATGGATTATTTGATAAACAATATTCCCAGAACAATCTTGATACCAGTTCTTTTTACTGTTTGTATGAAACACATCAGCAAAACTTGCCTTTCCTGGTAGTTACCTGTCACTGATTTCTTTCAAAAGTCCGTAAGAGGAGAGAACATTTAGATTAGTATCCTCACTTAATTATTATAACCGTTTTTTCTTTTTTCTTTTTTTTTTCCTTCTTTTTGAGGTGTTTAACTTCTGTTTCATTGTGAAAAGCCAGTCATATGTCTTTTTGTCTTATATTCTGAGGGATATGTAATAGTGATGTCATCATCCTGAGTCTGGGACAGAAATGAGAGAATTTTGAATGGAATTGCCTTACCCTACTTTATCTCAGAGCTCAGGAGCTGAGTGTTGAGATGAGGAATTTCTTTAGAACATGACAAATGTGAATGAATCAAAGTAGCTAAGTCAACAAAGCAAACCTTTCAGAAGACAAAATAAGTCTCCCATCTGGTGTCCAAGAGTGTGTAAGATAGACCAAGTGAAACACCACACTTTTATGCAGGTTCACAGAATCATAAAGGCTGGAAGAGACTAAAAGTGTACCCAATAGTACTGAACATGTAGCTTTGTGATTGTTGATAGTAGCTGGCAAGCTGAAAGCGTTTCAGCATCAAAGTCTGTTTCTAGGAAATTTCTGTCTTTCTCTAACACAGAGTAAAACTCAGACTATTTCAGACAGATAGGGTGTTTGTTTGAACTTTACCAATGATTGAACTTTAAACTGATGGGTTGCCCAGACACTGTCACTAATGATAGTCACATTAACATGTAGAAAAGGCAGGCTAAAATCTCAAATGTAAACTTTCTGTGTAGCATTGAGGCAATGACTAAAGATCCAATACATTTGCCTTGGGTATGTTCACATGCTGTAATGCATTTACTGCTGAAACACATTACGCAGAGAGGAAATTTCTGTTGTTCTGACCCACATTAACTTCTTTTTCCCCTGGAATATCAACTCATTTAAGAATTTTTCTTCATTTCTGTCTGGCCAGTTATAAAATGCAGCCTTTTTCCCTGAGCATTCAGATTGTTTCTGACTTTATAGCCATGAACCTGTCTACTTTATGTGGCTTTTACTGGTTGCATTATGCCTTCACTCATTTATTTATGTTTAATACAACATTTTCTGATCTGTAGTTAACCACTGTCAAAACAGATCGAGAATTTCTTCCTTTCCTCAGGGTAATTAATAGGGAAGCCTCTTCCTTCCTTTATTTTGGAAATGTTCGTAAAAACTAATGAAGCATGTTTTGCTACATTGAAGTTGTTGAACTTTTACAACTGCCTTAGTAAGAAAGACTTAAGCATGGAGGAAAAAGTAATGTATAGATAGTCCCTACTGAAGTAACCACAAAAATGACATGTATTTGTATTGTTTATTTTTAAATTGCATCGCTTGTAAATTGTAATGAAAAATATGTTTATTTTACTGATCAATTAAGACTAGTACATTCAGTCTTGTATTTAAGTACACTAATTTTCTATCCTTAACATCACCAGTTTCTACAATCTAATTGTCCTTCAGAATAGATGTTTTGAAATTATGCCATTACACTGGGTTAGGAAAAACAATGAAGAAACATAACCCTAACCTTTCATGACTACCAACATGGCTTCACTGAGAGCAAATCATGTCTGACAAATTTGGTGGCCTTCTGAAATAGGGTTATGGCAGTGGTGGATGAGGGAAGACCAACTGACACATCTGCCTGGATCTGTGCAAAACATTTGACGCTGTCCTGTACAACATTGTTTATAAACAGGAGAGACATGGATTTGACAGACAGACCACTGGGTGGAAAAGGGTTTTGCTGGATCACCACGCTCAAAGAGTTATGGTAAAAGACTTGATGTCCAAGTGGAGATCAGGGGAGAGTGATGTCCTCAGAGGTTGGTGTTGGAACCAGTGTTGCTTAACATCTTGGAATGGGCCATCCAGAGGGATCTGGACATGCTGGAAAGATGGGACTATGTGAACCTCATGAGGTTTAACAAGGCCAAGTGCAGCTTTGAGTACGAAGACTTGAGTGTGTTAGTTGCCAAAGAGCTCCACATGACCCAGCTATGTCAGTCTGCAGTCTGGAATGCCAACTGTGTCCTGGGATGCTGGCCAGCAGAGTGAGGGAGGTGATTTTTCCCCTCTACTCCACTCAGCTGAGGTCCTGCAGTGGGCCAACTCTGTGCCAGCATAAGAAGGACACATGGACTGTGAAGCAAGTCCAGAGGAGGCCATGAAGATGGTCAGAGGTCTGGAGCACTTCTGCTATGGAAATAAACTGAGAGAGATGGGGTATCCACAACTTCTCTGTTACAGTGTCTCTCCACTCTCACAGTAAGAAGTTCTTCATATTATCTAAACTAAATCTACCCTTTTTCAGTTTAAAGCCATTCTCACTTGTCCTATCACTGCAAGACCTTGTACAAAGACCTTCTCCAGACTTCCTGTGGGCTCCCCTTGGTACCAAAAGGATGAAATAAGGTCTTGGAGACCTCTCCAGATGAACAACTGCAGCTCTCTCAAACTGTCCTCATAGGAGGATATACTTCAGCCTTCTGATCATCTTCACATTGAATTGTTCAAGGCCAGGTTGAGCACAATGATCCAGTCAAAGATGTCTCTGCCCATGGCAGAGGGATTGGAACTAGATTTATGGTCCCTTCCAAAACATGTTTCTGTGATTTGTGATAGGAACAATTGTTAAAGGTCTTTGCTTGAATTATGGTACTTCAATAGAAAGTTTAGGTCAAATTTACACACATGAACAAAAAAGAAGGCAGACTGATAATGAAGAATTTTCATCTGAAACTGTAGAAAAGGGAAATCTTTGACTCATGTGCATCATAAGCCTTTGTTGCACAGCTTTTTGTTCCTGTTGTCATTATGATATCCTTTTGACAATATTTGCCCTACTGAATTCATCACTTTGTTCTGATGTATAACGCTTAACTATCAGTGTTTTCTCTCTCTTATTTCCTCTTTTCTTTGTTTCTTTTAAATGTATTAGTCATCTAGTTTGACTGTAGTCTTATTATAATGAATGAAATAGACTGGAAAGAAAAGATAACATTCAAATTACCATATGATTTAAACAGGGTGATGCTGACGCACTCTGCATTTAACTTTTAGACTCCTAAATGTGGGAGCAGTACTGTGAATTAGACATTGAAGTTCCCAGTCCAAAGTGTAAGAAGACCAAGCTATCTCAGGATGAAGCTTTAAGTGCTGTGGATTTCAACAGTAATTCCAAACCTCAAACCAGATCCAGGTCTAGTTCTCTTTTGTGTGTGAAGTAAGTGAGAATATTTGACTCTTCTGTAATAAGCAATGGCTACACCAAAAGAGGTACACGTCGGCCTTCTTGACTCCTGTATCTAGAGGAGTTTTGAATTAGTTATGACTTTTTCTTTATTCTATGATATCCTTTGGATGTAAAATTCTTATTCCTTCTTGCATGCTTTGTTTCCTTGAACTACACTGGGAATGCTACTTGATATGATGACAATGGTGTTTGGTGATGATGATGTTGATGATGATGACAATGATGAAGATGACAACAATTTATTTATGGAATATTTCTTTCTTTGGTAGTCAGTGCTTTGACAGCATTCAACTGCTGCTGCTGGAATGTAGGAAAGGTCAGATTCAACTATCTTTTTCTTGCATTGGATAACAATTACTTGACTAAGCAGGTCTAAGAGGGAAGGTTGTCTGGAAAGGGACACTGAACCATGGATTTTCCAACAGACTTCACTCTGTGTGTGTATGTAACTATTTGCATGTATTTCTTCTTTCTGCTCGCATGAAGAACAAGCTATTTATTGTTAAGTATCTAAATATTGTTGTGGTTTAAGACCAAACAGCTATGCACTTGCTCTGCCCCAGGATGGGGGATTGAATCTGAAGAGTAAAAGCAGGAAAACTTGTGGGAGGAGATAAAGGCAGGTAAAACAAGAGCTGCTTATGTAAGCACAGCAAAATGAGGAATTCACCCATGACTTCCCAGAGCAGTCAGGTGTTCAGCCATCTCCAGAAAAGCTCCATCATGTGGAATGATTACATGCAAAGACAGACATCACTCCAAATGATCTCCCTTCTTTCAGGTTTATATTCTAGGCATAATGTCATGTGGGCTGTAGTATCCCTGCGGTCACTTGGGGCCAGTTGTCCTGGTTGTGTCCCCTCCCGTCTTCTTGCGCACTCCCATTCCCTTTGCTGATGGGGCTGTGGGAGAAGCACAATAGGCCTTGGCTCTATGTGAGCACTGCTCAGCAATAATTGAAACATCCCTGAATTATGAACACCGTTTTCAGCACAATAACAAAAAACAGCCCCATACCAGCTATTATGAAGACAATTAACTCTGTCCTGGTCCAAAACAGTGCAATATAAATTTTGCTGTCACACTGAACAACCTAATAAAGAATATACTTCCACAGTTTTGATTAAAGTGCTGAAAGAGAAACACAGCATGGAGAGAAGTTTGAAAATTACAGCAAGGTATGACATTGCACAACCTGGGACTGTCAACCTCCAGCTGAAATTTTCTAATAGCTTATGAAATGTATTTTGCAATATTAATTCATTTTGGTTTGGGGTCATTGACATTGTGCTGCCTTTGCACAGGTGTGATGGGGAGTTGATGGGCTGTATATAGTTTCATTAGGACTGAAGAACTGACTTAATACCTCTGCCAAACAGGCAGAAAAAGAACCACTGTAAAGCTTCAAAGAGTAGTGTTTATAAGTTTTCAAATAGAAGCTGAGAATTACCAATAAAGTTTGGATTCAGCTCAAGTGCACCATCAACCTCAGGCAGCCTCCTGGTATTTTATTTATTTATTTATTTTATGATCCATTTATCTAGTACCACTGAAAGATCTATAGAGAAAATTACTGGGGCAAAACAGAGATCCAATTGCACGTTGTACAATAGGAGCAAATAATTCCTGTTCTCATTATTTGAATCGATAATTTGCTAAACCAGCATTAACAAGAGCAACAACTTTACCAGGTTAAGAGAGTTTTCTACTGAGTAATGACTGCTTGGAGAAAGAAAGGACAGAGTAAATCCTAGAGGCCTTTTACTGTTGAGGTAGCACATGCAAGTGAATCAATAGTGGCTGGTAAGCTTGTGCTGTAAAGATGCTTTATTGGTTTGGCTAAGTAGGTTGGCAAGGAAGCTGTTGCAAGTATCAGTATAAACAATCAAACTGGTCCAAATACAGAGTTGAAGTCCAAGAGCCTTCACTTTCTTGGAAGTACTAAAAATAATGTTTTGATCATAAGAGCCTATGTCAACCAACCTGGCCTTATGTCCAGGTTGTGAACAGCCCAGTGGGTTCAAACTTTTTCTTTTAGTCAAAAGTAACACCTTACCTCAGCCATTTGCAAAAGGACTTTCTCACAGGTAATGAGCTATAGACACACTTGAGTCTATTGCAAAAGGCAAGCAAATGGTAACAGTGAACAACTCGGTTTTGATTTACTACAGTCTAGGTCTCTTCCTACCCATGTCTACATATCTACCTGGGGCAGTTAACAGTGCTAAGCTCCCTTTGCAGCCAGACAGACTCCTCCAAGGGATGCTTCAATCTAGTTTAGATCTGCCTGATTCTCTAAAGTACCTAGTCTCTCTCCATTTACTGGATAGGGATCCTATGGAGACCATGTTCCCAAGTTAAATCCTTCCCTTACATACATACATTTAGAAAGGCTGAATCTAAGCCCACAAGTGCAGTGCTAGTGAGTTAGTAGTTTTTCAGCAGAGAGGCTGTAACTTATTAAAGCACATTACATTGATTTGTTGGGGTTTTATTGAACATATATAAATTACAGTTTCTCCCAACAGAAATTTGTAGATCCATGTGACTTTCAGCTTTGTTTTCAACAAAATACAATCTGCTAACATCCTTTCAGCACCATTAACTTCAACCAGGGCACAAGAAGTCTTAAAGGTGTTTTATTTATACTTTCTTAAATGTATTTTATTAGAAACAGCATTCATAGTAATAATAACAAATAGTAATACCATGCTGTATTTGGTTTACTTGACAAAGTTTTAGTAACAGGGATGCTACAGGGCTGCTTTCTGTGAGAAGCTGCTGAAAGCTTCTTCCATGTCCAACACAACCAATTCCAGCTGGCTCCAGGATGGACCTGCTGCTGGTAAAGGCCGAGCCCAAGAGCGACAGTGGCAGCACCTCTGGGAGAGCATATATAAGAAGTTGGGGAAAAAAACCTGCACAAAAGCAACTGCAACAGTGCTGGATAGAGGAGTGAGAGCAACACCCCTGCAGACACCCTGGCCAGTGAATATGGAGGGGCTGGAGGTGCTTCAGGAGTGGAGATTCCCCTGCAGCCTGTTCTGCAGTCTATGGTGAGGCAGCTGTGCCCCTGCAGCCCATGTAGTTCCATGGGGGAGCAGAGATTCACCTACAGCCCCTGGAGGAAATCCACTCTGGAGCAGGTGGATGCCCAAAGGAGGCTGTGAACTGGTGGGATGTCCACGCTGGAGCAGGTTCCTTGAAGGACCTGTGGCTCCATGGAGAGAGAAGCCCATGCTGGAGTGGATTTGCTGGCAGGACTTGTGACCCTGTGTGGGACTCACATTGGAGCAGCCTGCTCCTGAAGGAGTGACGTCATGGGCACGCACACAGGAGCAGTTCAGGAAGAACTGCTGCCCATGGGAAGGACTCATGTTGGGGAAGTTCATGGAGGACTGTCTTCTGTGGGAAGGACTCCATGACGGAGCAGAAAAAGAGTGTGCAAAATCCAACCCCCAACCCCCTGGGAAGCTGAAACAACAGTGACAGTGTGTGATGAACTGAGAACAGCCCCATTCCTCACCTTCTTGGAACTGAAATTGAGTCTAGGAAGAGAGGAGGGGTGGACGTGTTTCAAGATTTGGTTTTACTTCTCATTATCCTACTCTCATTTGATTGGTAATAAATTAAATTCCCCAAACTGATTCAGTTTTACCTGTGATAGTAAGTGGTGAGTGATCTTTCCCTGCCCTTATTTCAACCCATGATACTTTTATTTTCTTCCCCATGTCCAGCTAAGGAGGGAGTGACAGAGTGGCTTTGGCGGGCACTGGGCATTCAGCCAGGGTGAACTTGTGCACCTATACACATACAAGAAAAAATATAAATAGACACTTTTAAGTCTGTTTGTGCCCTTGACACAGGCAAGGGTAATGGTGTTTACTACTGTTACTAATTATTATTTTCATTAGTAGTAGTATTTCCGTTTCTATTTATTTGTATTCCTGTTTGATTTTGTGTTTGTCTTGCAGTAGCACTTAATGAAGAGCTACAGTGACAGATCAGGATTTCATTGAACTATGTATTGTACAAACATAGAACCTTTTAAAATAATTTATAAGCCAAGTATAAAACAAAGATATGGAATGCACACAAATATACAAATAAATGTGAGGGCGTTTGTTTGTTTCTCTATGTGTGTGAGAGGGTGTAAATGTATTTTCTATGTGTGAGACTGAAGAACAAGGTGATGATCCTAGTGTGCTAAGCACTTAAACAGAATAAACAAGCCCAGAATTTTAGATTTGTTTGAATCCAAAACTTTCAGCAAACAAGGATATTGAGCATATTCCCTGAAATTCACATGAACAGATTAAATGAGATTTGCATAAGTCTCATCAAAACTCCGATCAAATCCAGGAAAATTCTGACCTATTTTGGAATCCAGACATGGGATGAAATCTCATTGCAAAAGCTTTCTCATGAAAATCGGATGAGTGACTACCCATCACCAAATCTTCTGCTTAGCAACACTGTTGATTCTAAGTTGTGTTAAATATTTTAGGTATTTCAGACCTTAGTGTTTAATTTTTCTCTCTTGACAGTCAAATTACCTTCTCTAGTGGCAAGATGTTTGACTGATAGCTAGACGCATGGATTACTACAATTCACAGTTTTGATTGTATTAAGTTAGAGGTCTGGACAGATTTTAAATCTGTTACTATTTTGAGAAGGAAAGAATGCACATGAATGATTTTAGCTATGTGTGGCTTCTACTGGTATTTCTGAAAGAAAGATGAAAGGGGAAGCAAAAAGGCTCTGCCTTTTCTTTTGACAGTCTTTTATGTCAAATGTACATCCTCCAAATAAAAACAGTCATTGTTGAGCCTGGATACATTATTGTACAGGAAACGTGTAAGTTATAGGCAAAACTAACCTTGACTTCTAATATTGGGAAGAAAAGACCCTTCTGGGCACTTCAAGTATCTTGGAAGTACTCTTTTTTCCTTTTCAGTGGTTACAGAAACTGTCTGGTCGCTTATTTCAAAATATTTCATTACACATCAAAATCTGAAGCCCTTCTGTCTTTGTGGTCACTGCACTGGTGTAGACTATTTGGGTTTGAAGATTATCTAAGAACAGAAACTCAGTTATACACATAAAATATAGCACTGACTATGGATTAGAGAGGGGCTGCCAAGTGAAGCATTCAAACACCTGGCTGTATTGATTTTACACTTTTTCCTATGATTCTACATCATGTTCCTTTAGTTTCTGGCAATCTCTATAACTTTTATACTGACATAAATTGTGATAAAAAAGGAATCAAATAATCCCCTTCTCCCTCAAGAAATAGTTAGGAAAGGTCTATAGCACCATTAATATTTTTGCTAATGTAGGTGAACTCAAGGAGACAAAAGTATGGGCAAAGGTAAATCTAACCTTTTTCACATGTTATTGCATGTTGTGGCTTTAGGTTTGTTCTTCTAGAAACAAACTTCAGATATATAAATATATGGAAAATCACCTTTGCTATATTATTGTTATCACTATCTTTTTTTCTAAAAATGTATCCAACGAGGGGTCATCTGAGCATCTCAGAGTAGCTTCTTAGTTCAACTCAAAACCAGAGATACGAAGAGCATATCAAGAGAGGATGGAGGACATATCTTTTCACTAATGGCTCCACCACACTGAATGAACACCTGTTCCTTTGTATAGAGAAGTAACGATAAAAAATGGATGCAGAACCCTGAAACTCTCCATGTTTTACACTATGGTATATGGAAGGACAACTGCCCTTAAGAACCTTTTTGTTTAAAAAATTCAAAGTCATAGAGTTGCTTTTATGTTGCTTACAGAAGGGTTTGGGGTTTTTGTTTTTATTGTTGTTGTTTGGTTTTGGGTTTGCTTTCAGATCTTGTAAACAAATGTGTTTTGTTTTCAAGTCTTGCAAATAAATGTGTTCTTGAAGTTCCCTTGCTGATGAACTGGTGCAAGTCTACAACCAAAACACTAAAATAGAAAACCAAACTGTTACATTCTGAACTCAGAGGCTGAAATAACTAGCTTAGAAAGAACAAAGCCAATGTTTTGTCATGTCTCTATCATCAGTGGCAGGGTTTGGAGCACTGCCCAGAGGGAAGTTGTAGTAGTAATGTCATTCCTTTTTACACTTATATCTGTGTATTCACAGTGCTGTGGTAATAAATGCACTCTCTGACCACATTTCCTTAAATTTGATTTTCAACAATTGCAGTAAATACTTTGTGCAAGAGCTGTAAAGACTACAGTCCATGCAACAAAGCTGGTATTAAAAGCAATTTAGAAGTAGAGAATAATTGAATGTACATACACACAAACAAAACAGAAGTCACGAAGAGAGAGACTTTTACAGGACTGGAACAGTGCATAGTGGTTTGTCTGTGAAATTGCTTAATTAGAAAACTAACAGTTATCAACAGGAGCTAGAAGTGCACAGCAAAGCTTTTTAGTAGTCTGTCTATATGCCACATTGTTTGTATCATGGGCTTCTCCAGGGCAAATTAACACTGTTTATTTCAACAAATCATCTGGCTACTCCCATGGGGACCTCTACTTCTTTGACTTCAGCACCCAAGAACCACACAGATCATCATGTGTCACCTCCAGGGGCTGAGGAGAATTTTAATAGCAGTAACGTTTTGTTTCAATTCTTGAACACACACTGATGAGTTTCAGTATTGCAAACCATATGACATGAGAGACAGTAGTGGCAGCTTTGAATTTTGAAGGCCTTAAATTCCCAAGAAGGTGTTTCTTAAGCAACTTTTAATGAGTTGGTAAAGTTCTAGCATGGGCATTCTTGAAGTGAATTCTGGGAGATGATCCAGTGAATATGTAAAAGAAAAGGTTGCTGTTATAAAATATTTTCCTAGGATTCTGCTACTTCTGCTGCAGCCAAATCAAGTAAGAAAAAGAAGGCATTTAGGAAGCATTGTGATATATCCTTTTTTTCAGTGGAATTTGNNNNAAAGTGTAAGATAAATCCAAATGTCTTGGACTTCATTAGATTTCTAAGAATAGATCTAGCTGGTTAGAGAATGTGTGATTTTAAACATGGATATGAATAGATTTTATTAAAATTAAGGAAGACACATTCATTGACACTTCTTTGTCTCTGACAGTGGCATAGACATTGCTATAGAGTCACAAATAATTAGAAAGACACTGGCGACAATGGAAAAAGATGATTTAGCATACACAAGTCTAAAATGTTATTCTGAAGGTGTGAATATTATGTTACTTAAAGGGAATGGATCTCAAATAGAATTGTGCATGCCTGTGGAGATTACACTTCACCTAAAACAAGAGATTTAATAATATAGTTTGGAAATGCATAAATCCACCACAATTTATATATATGTCTATTGCTTGGGTTTGAATAAGCCTGAGCTTATGTGGTTTCTGAAATTTCCTTGAACAGGACATTGCCTTGAAAGGAAAAGTAATACAAGTCTTGACACGAAAGGCATGGGAAATACTATATTCGAGAAAAAAAAAAAGAACTGAAAATTCTGATTTCACTATCATTGGCAACAACAAGAGGGGAAAGTTCCAGTGATGCTTTTCTTTTTTCCTTTTTTTAATGTAATAATTATGCATGTTTTAAAATGAGCTTTAATTAAACCATTTTGCTTAAACCTCAGCTTTTGTTTGCATACCTGACAGCATTAAAATAAAGCACATTTTTAATTTTGCAATTCCTGTACTTGTTTTTCAATCTCAGTTGACCTCGTCATTTGTTAGAAGCCTACATGGCTTTACTAACTTAAATTTAAGTTTCTTTTTTTTTTTCCTAAATAGAGGACTACTGCTTGAAAAAAAAAAACCCTGCTATAGTACTGCCACTGCTATAGAAATCACATGATGTGCAGGGTTTTTGTGAGGGATGATTGAAACCTTAGATTTAGAAGACTGGCTACTCTTCCAATGTCTTTAAATATTTGGAATGCTGCAACAGGGGATATAGTTGGGTTTATAGATTCTCAGGGGTTCATTTATC
>VWZD01010727.1:0-11302 GCA_013396695.1 Sakesphorus luctuosus
TGTGGAAGACTGATGCACAGCTTTTTTCATCAGCAAAAATGTGAGTATGAAGATATTAACTACACAGTTATAAAAAATTTACCACAGATTAGTCTGATGAAAACAAAAGAAACCTGACTTTTTTTTTCTAGATCTGTCAAGTGATATGACAAAATATTGAAAACCTAACAATTAGTGAGTGAAGTGAGGATCCCAATAAGGACATCTCCTCCCAAAATTAAATGTGATGAGTAAAATTACGTAAATGTATTTGAGGAATAAACACTAATTTTGAAAAGGAACCTGTTCCAATATATGAGACCTTCAAAATTATGTAAAACTTAATTTTTTCTGAAACTCTAGGCATTAAAAACTTCTACACCCAGATTATAATAAAATCATTTAAATCCTCCGGGGAATTCAGGCTGATTTGGATAAAGTTCAGGTGAAGTCTGTTCCTGACAGAGCCAGTTTTAAGTCTTTATTAATATTGAAATTATTTTTAAAGCTGAAGCTATTCAAATGTCATGCATTAATACCATGAGATGTAACCATTAACAAGAAGTTAACTTTGACATAGCAAGAACAATATTTCCTATAATGAAATTTATAATTTGATAAAACCAATACCTTCCTTGTTTCAGGAACATTTCCGTGAAGTTAATAGTAACACATTCTGCTTTAAATCATTATCAGCCCTCTTTCATGTCTGATAACTCCCAGCAGATTACATATACTGGAATTATATGATCATACTATTAAGAAACCAGGCAGTTTCAACTACCATTGAACTTGATCTCAATTGGACTCTCACTTTTCCTTTGGGCTTCCACTAAAATCAGCTTCTACTGATAAATGACCTTTCCTTTCTTAAATCTTGCTGATAGTTATCAACATAGTGCTAGTGGGTACTGGGTGAGTCAATATAATAATTTGCTTTGTAAACTAAGTGCAGAGACAACTCAGGGCAACATCCCAATCTCATTGCACATCCCAAGGTTTATCACACAAGATGCCACTGGATTCAAGCACAATTTGCAGTGGTAGAATATCAAGATCTGTCTGAACTAGACTGAGAACAACATAGAAGTTGCCCTCTGCACTCATGACTACAACAACTTTATTAATCTATCTTGCTGGAAAACCTATGCTAGTTAGCTTTTAATTAAATTCAACATCATGTGGCATCTTATTTTACTTCCATCCTTTAGCCTTGGCAATGATTACTGCACATCTGCTGTTGATTACTCATTTCTTCACAGGGGTGACAGATACCCTTCACTCCTGGGCATACTTTGATTCAGGTTGGCTAAGGTGCAACAGGACTCATGACATTGGAGTGAACCAACAAGCTGGAAAACCCCTGGATCACATTAAGAGGAATGACAGTGTCTTCAAACATATTTTGAGAGATGGTTTTGAAACCCAAAAGTGCAAGATAACTAAAGTACAGAACAAGATATCAGAGCTAGCACAAAGCCAGCTATCTTGTCTATACTACTGACTAGCAGCCAACTTCTTAACTCCATAAATATTGCCATCAAGATGGGCCCAGTCTGAGCTCTTCCTGACTTGCAGCTGCACTTAAGCAAGGACAGCTGTCAAGGTTAAGATTCCTCACCTGAGACTAAAAGATCTTTCACCCAAGGCAAGGAGATCACTTACCCACAACAGATCCTTAGTAAGTGACTGATAGTATACTGAATTAATACTGTGAAATATTACTAACTGAAGTATCTACTCAATATTATTATTTTGTCATGTAAAACCAGTTTACCACATCTGAAACTTAAAATTGGATCCAGAAGCAGCTAGCTCCAGAGGGAAAAGGCAAGGGGTTTAGGAAACAAGGGGCTCCACTCTGAATCTTCTGACTAAATGTGAGAGTACTCCCTACTCTGCATCTCCAATCTCTGCATTGTTCATTCTGACTTGATTCCAACTCAGTTTTCTTTCCATATTTCTTCCATGCAGCAATTAATAAGATGAACCTTGCAATCAACCTTATTAATTCTTTTCAAACCACTGTCAAAATTTCATAAATTTCATTGAACTTGTTGAACTCCGTCAAATTATTATTTTAACTTAATAAAACGTATTGCTGCTTCCTTCTTTTGAGTGAGATTAATTCCACCCATCTGCAAAAACAGAAAACACAATGTGCCCTCCTTGCAACAGGTTACAGTCAAGGCAAAAGTAACAGTGAGGTAAAAGCTTGGCCCAGCTGAAGTAATTCTGATTTTTCCTCCATTTTTTATTTTATTGAAATTCATTACAGCTGCACTGGTTTTGCAACCAGTACAACTACCAAATTGCAGAAATAATCAGAAATGTTTTTCACCAGAGACACATATCTATACTGTCTTCAGTTGTGTTGCTCTTCACACTCAAGCTAATATGCAGATTTCCTTGCCTTGGTTACATCTTTCTGAGATGCAGTGTGTTCTTCAACACCACATATCAGCTGTAACTAATATATCACTCATCCTACAGAACCATACAGTTAGCTGATGGCTGACATCTCCCAAACTGCTTTTGAGGACAGAGGCCATATCTTTTTTGTTTGAAAATGCATGCAAGGTGGAAATATTTATCACCCAACTTATATTTTTTATAATCATAAGATATTTTATATTATATGATCATGATTATATCATGGGTTTCTATCACACGTCCCATGTGATAGAAAGGACATGGGACAATTACTTCATAATTTAAATTGGTTGCTAGTGCATGTTCAAAATAATTTCCACTGTGTGCTGCAAAATTCATTCTGATATTTGCTATTTACAAATATTCCTGATACACAAAAGTGCTAACAAATACTGCAAGGAGAGTGAAAAAGTCTAGAATTAACTATGCAAACATGTAAACAAAATTACTAGTGGAAACTCAGTTTCATTATTCTAGCTACAATCAACTACATGTACAATTTCTAAAACCCCAAGAGATTGTATCAGTCATAAAGAGGGAGTTGAGATTTTGTTTGAGCTCCATCTTCCAACTGTAGTGTTGATTTTTCTTTTTGAAATTTTGAATCCTAATCTTAAAAAATGTTGTTTCTAAGTACTAAGGCCATATTTCTCCTTAGTGGTGGAATGTTGGGTCCCACTCAAAACACACATGAATAAATCAGAGTAAAACTACAATGGAATCCCAGAACAGAGGTTTTTTTTTTTCTCTAGATCATTATTAAATTTTGATAGTTAATATTTTGCTTATGCACTGTTCATATTAAGATACAGCAGTTTTTTAATGCATTATTTCATATGCATTGCCATTCATGTAACATACAACTAAACTAGCAAGGAAAGTCACCTTTTCACAATTTTCTTAGGGTTTGGGCAGTCTTATCTGAGGTACTTCTAAAAAGAATTCAATGGACTAGTAATTCTACTGTCATGTCCCTCTAACCTTTGGTCTGTGGTACAGCTGCTGTGATGCAGGGCCCAGATCACCACAGCACAGCTGTGCATTCCTGGTTTCGCTTTACAGAAAAAGCAGTTATTGAGCTGTAACAAAGTATAATAAAGCTAATGACAGGCAAGATATGAAGCACAAAAAAAAAAAATTACAAAAAGACAGAACTTAAATCAGTAACTCCAAGAGTAAAGAGAAAAATACAGCATAAACCTTATAAAGGAAACAGTATGAAGGAAAAAGCAAAGCTAATGAGGCAGTTAAGTGAGCCTGAGGATCACAATATTCCAGGGCTGATAAAGACTGACATATCCTCACCTGACTGACAACTGTCCAGACAGCAAAGACCCACTAGGTGACTGCAAGTGGAAACACCTGATGTCCTTGGTCCAGTGCCACCTAGATAATACTTTCAATACTTGCACAAGTTCTCTGGCAGAAAAGGCATTTGTGGCTGTTTTCCCAAATAATGGTTCTTATATCATTTTCTTTGGTTCAGCTACAACTATATGCCCTAGGAAAGATTTGGTTTGGTGAGCAGCAGCTGAAGCTGCTGGTAGTAGAAGAGCTGGTCAGTATATTATCTCCATTCAGTGATGGCAGGTACCCTACACATCAGCATTGTACAAAACCCTGAAGACCTCCTGGACTTCTCCATACAGTGGGAGCAGTAGTATTAGTTTCCAAAAATTTGGGGTTTACTTTGTTTTCATGGTTTTTGAGTTTTTTTCCTCCTCCTCTTAGACAGGGACTGTGCATTTCTATCTCCACTATGGGCTGCTGGGATGCTCCACACCTGAAGCTGAACATGAGGATGATGCGGTTGTAATATCTGGAATTGAATGTGGCTCCCTGACTTCTCCATGTTCCAGCCTGCTGTGGATCCAACATCCTTGAGGTCTTGTTGCTCCCCAGGAACATTCTGATGACATTAAAAGCTTTTAACACTCATTTTCACTGTTATTAATTGATGAAATCCAATGGATATTAGAGGGTCCATTTTTACTCTGTGAAACACTGCAGCATCTGTACTCTGACAGGATGATAATAATAAAGCCGTGGATAAATCATATTGTGTTTGGAACAAGCAGAAGTATCTTTCTTCATTTCAACTTACGGTGTTTGCAAAAAACCTAACAAATGTTACGGTGGAATCTGTCAACAAAAAAAAACTTTCATCACCACTTTTCTGAAGACTCAGAAGACCAGCTCAAATATGAACTTTGGTGAGGTCTATATGCTCTGTCAATATTGGAGATAAAACCACATGAGTATAATAATTTCTAGATGCATATTTTATGAGAGATGAGCAAGAAAATATTCTCAGTAAGAAGATTAAGCTATGGATTGGCATTGAAGTTAATTTAAAACTCCCTGCATCTTCAGATAAGATTGCAAGAAATGTTTTCCACCAGTTGTAACACTCAAGATCCTGTATGCACCCCTTCATTCAAACAGCTTGCAAAGTTCCCCAATGCAAGGAAAAGGGCCAACACAATCCATACCTATTTGAGATTTCTTCACCCCTGTTAAACTTTACACAGAGGACACTCTAAAATTTCCTACTTTCTGTAAGATTAAGCCTAGTTTAAAGTGTTTTTAATGTAGGTATGTTATACATAACTATAGCCTACCAGAACAGTTCCCGTGTTAAGGTCAGACTGGACTGCACATTCTATAAATGCCTGCACATCTATTCATTGCAGAATAGAGGATGATTCCAGGAGCCATGCAACACAGACAATCCATACTCCTGAAAACACCATTTCCCACCACTTGTCTCCTTGCTATGCACTGCCCGGCCCACTGAGATGCTGGTCCTGAAACATTATGTAGTCACTGCAGAGGGGCACATAGGCTCCTTTTTCTACCTGTTCTGCTGCTGCTGCTGGGCCTGGTAGCAGTGATGGTTTCCTGAAAGCCCCACATGTTATATGGTATACATATGAAATATGGATATAATTATAAACAGGAGAAGTTCAAGGATATTTCAGTATTATGATTTTCCAACTGAAAAAAAACCCTAAAGACTTATAATATACAAAATGTAAGGAAATTTCCAGATGATCTGAGCATTCCTATTCCTATAACTGTGATAAAATGTGACATGATAAAATGAACTGATATGCTCGAGAACTCAGCTGTTTCAAGCAGCATGAGCACTACTGAAACAATCCTGCACAACCTTTGGACAGGGGTGATGGTACCAGATGATCCTGGAGTTCCTTTCTTCAATCTCATTTGCCTGAAGCCAGGTCCAATCTAGTTCTCTGCTGTGGAATATGCAGAATTGCTTTTTGTCAATCTTAAATTTCTTTTTTCCTTGTTTATCACTAGTGTTGTTTAGGTTTTTCTTCATTTTTTGGAACTAAAGCCTACAATGTTGTTAAGTCAGACAAAACTCTCCCAGGTATCAGTAGGAGCTTTGTCAATGTAAACACTTTAGTACAGACTTCAGAAATAATTTCACACACTTTCATGAAAATAAAGTTCCATGGAAGGATTAGGTCTTGAAAAGAGTCCTACAGAAACAAACAGAAGTGAGTATCTATAGTGCACGAAAAGAAAAATTTGTGGAGGATGGTTCTGCAAAACACTTTACGTGAAGCTTTTTCATAATTATTTCATTCCTTTCTTTGCTTAAGCTGAATATGGATCTTTATCTGGAAAAGCATCACTAAACCCAACAATATTTACATTAGATTATTCAAATATTTGCATTTGAACTATGAAAGTCCTACAATGATAAACACAGCTCTATGTGAGCACTGCCGCAAAAGCAGAAATTTAAGGGGCAGCTTTCTACCCAGCCACACGCCATGTCCTGTGGTCTCACCTGAAAACCATCTACATTTTCTGTCTTTCCTATTTCTTTGCTTAGTTACTCAAGGACCTTAATTCCAAATTTACTATCAAAAGAGTGACAAAAAGACAAAAAGTTAGGGGTGGGTGGTGGCGGTCATTTTTACTATCAGTGATGCTGTCGTGATACATTGGGCTTATGGTTTTATTGGCAAAAGGAGGTGCTGGTGCTCTCATTTCACTGATTAGCCATTTGACCAGATAGTATTTATATGTGAAAATGATTAATCACTTCTTTTTCCAACTTTTATTGGGGTTTATAAATTAAACACAAAAATGCACTTAAAATAATCACTGTTGCTCTCATTAGGACTAGTATTTGAACTCATTTCCTGATACTCAACACAAAGGAAAGAGTGGTTATCCTTTGTAGTGAAACAAAATTAACAAGGCAATAGGATCTAATCAAGAAAGATTCCATACAAACATCTCTTTTTTTAATATGGAAAGTCAAGCAAGTAAAGTGCTTTCCATTAATATTTCAGCCTCTTGCCCAGGAGACAACTGACCACACTTGTCAGCTTGGGAAGGCAAACAGACCCAGGGTGCCCAGGGATCACACTGAGGAGTAGACTGCATTTCAGCAGAAGGCAATATAAAGAGGAGCAGCAGGAGCCCTGGACTCCAAAGAGACATACCACTGTCTCTCAGGCTCTTCCCATAATTTCCCCTTGCCCTGGAATCTCTCCTAAGAAGTAAAGGCATAGCTCCAGCAGCAAAGAAATTCGAGTGTGCCCAGAGTCCTCCCTTCTCTGTGATTATACTACTAGTCTTTCTCCCAGCCACCTCATTTTACCTGCTTCAGGTCTGCACTCACAGAGGGTACAGCACAAGCAGCAAGGTTTTTTCTCAGCAGGATACTCTTCTGGCAACACTAAAAAACTCCAAATGCTTTGAATCAGTAATAATTCCGTGGTATGTGTGTAGGAAGACATTTGTAAAGAAAACAATAAATTGAGAAATGCTCTAAGGTGGCACCATTTCATTCTTCTACCACTAATTGATTTTTTTAAATAATGTTTTATAATTTCCACAATAAGAAGAGCGAAGACCAAATAATGATCATGATTCCCATTGAATCCCTAAAGCTTGCTCTCAAATATTTATTCCAATCTAGATAATATCTATGCTGAGCATAGAAACTTGTTAGTTGTTTTCGCTGGCATACATCAGCTGAGCACTAGGTGGATCAAATCTCAGTATCCCAGTTTAACAGGAATTGTTGTAGTAGAATACCTCCTTTAATATATGATAAGTAATAATTATATATAATGTTAAATATTTTAGTGGCATTTAAAATCAAAATCTCAAGAAATTTGAGCCAATAATGAGAGTTTAAACCCTAAGTTAGGGTTGAAAAACATTAACTTCCATTGACCTTTTAAGAAAACAAAGAGATCAGCATAGTGATAGCCTACAGTCTTCTGGTAGCTTTTACCCTTTTTTCCAGCTTAGAAACTATAGATCTAGAGCTGACATCACAAGATAGGTTGACTCAAAAACCCTTGAAAACTGCTGGTCCCTAACATGAGTACATTCAGCTGTCTCTTATCCCCAGCTTTCTTTCAATAAAAACAGAATTTGCAATGTACCCTTCAAAGCTATTATTTTAATGCCTTGAAAATAAATGAGCCATACTGACTCCATGGCCAGTGAAGCAGAAACTGTACCTCCTTCTTTTGTGCTGTGCTGTATTTATAAACAAAGTTTCATCATCAGCACGATATACTTACTGCTCATGCCATACTAGACAAAAAAGAATAGTGATCATGTACCAAGACAAGAGTTTAGAGGACATCAGAACCTCCAGTATGACTTGTCAAAAGATTGGCAGTGTTTTTTAAGGTGACTTCATTACTATTCACACATTGTGCCCTTTCAAGGTATTAACTATCACTCCAAGTGTTCTTTTTGTTAAGACAGGACTGGTGTTGTCAGCTGAGAGATTTAACATCAACTATTTCAGGATTTTAATGCCTGTATATATTGATTTAATGCAATCTTGACATCAGTATAAGTATGGCAACTTACCCATTGTCCTAATGATACCTGTCCATGAGCATTTCCAGGAATTTAAAGGTCAGTTGTGAGAATTTGAAGTGAAATTTTACATAACATCTAGAAGAAATACTCTGTACAAACTACCCTAGCTGACTTGATCTTAGTTAATTTCAGAGGCTATATTCTACAGGCATGTTTACATGTGGTAGGTACAGAGGACTCCCTGCCCTCCCAGACAGTTTCCGAGCAATCAGAATCTGTCCAAAACGCAATGCAAATTGAAACATGTGAGACATACATGAAACATTTGCCCAGGTGTGCACAGTGGTTCCTAATTCTTGAAAACAAATCCAAATTCATCAGATTTTTGTACTGCTGAATCATCATGTGAAAAGTTTTCAGCTCTACAGGAAATTATGTGAACTCAAGTCCCAGTGTGCTAAATACCATGCATGTATAGAATGACATATACTCTCTAAAACAAAGTTCATAATCTAATAGTCTAATGCATGGTGAGATGCAATGAAGTCCTGGGGGAATGGAATAATAAACAAAATAAGAAAAATAAAAGAACAGCTAAGAAGAATTCTGAGTAGACAGTGTAGTGGCTGTACTACATAACGGCATTATTATGAAATGACATTAAATTGCACCCAAACTGAGCTTTTCCTTGCCATTAAATGCAGTTTTGTTTTGTATACTGGATTCATATCCATATTAATTTGAGGACAACAATTCTGAAACTCTACAGAGACTTTCTGTACATTTCCCCATCAAAGAGTAAGTGTTGATGTGTTTTCAGTTTCTTGAAGAATTCGGTGAGTATGTTGATGACAGGAACTGGTAGACCACATTCAGCACTTAGGAGGGAAATTTCAAGGAAATTATCACTTCTTTAAAATTTATACTTTAACTTCGGTAAAAACTTTTGCAATGCAATCGTTCTTCTCATGGGAATGTTCACTGTAATGTACAGTAGTAATTTATTTTAAAAGCAAACACAGAGACATCTGTGGAAAAGATGTTTTGGTAATAATTCTATATGTTTTTTTCATTTTAGATATATTAAATGATGCTTCTTCTCTTCAGAAAAATTAGAGCGCCATGTTATTATCTGCAGTGCATATTATGTCCAACTCTCTGACTACTTCAGGTCTCCACTGATCTCAGTGGCTTTTTAGCTAGCAGTGCCTGCTCTTCACCACCAAGACAGCTCTCTTGCTCACTCAGGACACAGTTCATACCCTCTCCTTACTCAAATTTCGCAGGTAACCAAATCTGATATTAAGTTAAATAAATTTCGTCCTTCATATACTTGAAAAATGGACTCCTTTGGACAAGAAATTCTTTTTAATGACTAGTTATCTTTAAAAAAAATACACCCCCCACCCCATCGCCCCCCACAAGAATCAATTACTGACTTTGTGCACACTCCAGGCTTTACAGCTTCCTTCAGGCCTAAAGGTAAAATGCCTCTGAACAGTATCTCATCTTAGCACACTGCTTAGTGCCTCAGCTACTGCATAAAATGAAATGTGCACCTTTTCAGCACGTTTCACAAAGGCTGGCCAGACCACAGCAAACTGTGCAGTGTGACTGCTCTACAACAGAGCCGTGATTCCTTGGGTTGTTACCGTATTATGTTCTGCAGAAAGTGTCTGATTTGGCATTCAATTTCAAATTAAAATAAGTGGATTAAATCAAGTATAAATAAAAGTGCAAAACTGGAAAGAAAACTACAAAACCTTTTCTTAAAATTTTCTCACTTATGTCAGCCTTGCTATACGTATTCTCAGCCCAGCAGTCAGATAAGATTTAATCTCCTTCTCAAGTGAACCCTGGAGGGATATAATGACACCTAATTTGTAGTAAATTACAGGAAAGAGAGCAATAATTTAGTACTTCATCACAATTTTTTATTCTTCAATAACTACTTTCACAGAGATTGGTTTTACAGACCTTTGAGACCAAAGCTGCTCACTTAGCCACCACAAAACTGGACTTTAAAATTTTCCTGATGGGATGAAAACAGCTGAGGGAAGGGACTTTAAGCCATTTCTTCCTTCACAACGTTGTCTCATATCAGAGTTCTGGCAATCCATCAGTACACAGCATTGCTGGGCTGCAAGCTCATAAAAGCAAGAAAGCAAGGAAAGTACTAATTCATCCTA
Source organism: Sakesphorus luctuosus (assembly GCA_013396695.1). NCBI lineage: Eukaryota > Metazoa > Chordata > Aves > Passeriformes > Thamnophilidae > Sakesphorus > Sakesphorus luctuosus. The sequence goes on from VWZD01010727.1 coordinate 10,434, forward strand.
TGAGCTCATGGAAAAAGAATTATTGGCAAGTTGATGGACAGGGGAAAACAGCTTTAAGAATATTTACATGTGTAAACAGGAAATATTCCCTTTCCAATCAGATAAGACAAAAATTTGATAAAAAGTTACTTTGCCTCTAAAAATGAGGTCACATGTCTTAAGGCAGTCATGGTGTTCTGTAGGGTAGAGAACTAAACAAGTCAGTAGGACTGAAGATGTTTCAGCATTGCCTTGAGTTGAGCTGGTAAAATGCCAACTGCCCAACACAGAGTCAGTCTCTTTCCCCCCACACTGAGAACAGGGAGAAAGGGGGAAAAAAAACCCCAAAAACCTTAAACTAGGTTTCAACTTAAACTAACTGTATATATTTATACAGAAAAGAGTAAATTAAAAGAAAACTGTAATATAACACACACTTACACAAGTTATATATAACAACAATTTTTTACCTCCCACTTGGGATGTTAAAGGAAAAATTCTCTCCCTGCCACTAATTCCTCATGCCATTGGTTAACAAAAGAAGTAGTCAACTACTACCAATTCCTGCTTGATCGATTTGGGTGGAGGGCGGACTGGGGAAAGCTGTGGCAGGGAGCAGGTTTGCACTGTCTCTTTTGTTTTGGGTGGACATCCACAGCTCTGGCTGAACGCTGCAGTTGTGTGTGTTGCTGTCGGAGAGAAGCTGCTCTCCTGCTCATCTCCTGCTGTTTAGCGAGCTGGGGTTTTTTTCTGGCCACTGCTGTTCTGGTTTGGCATTGAGAGCCCAGTCACTGCGCCAGCTTCACTGTCACCCACAGCTTCGCGGCTGCCTGCCCTGCCGTGGCAGCAACCTGAGAGAGAGAGAGAGAGAGAGAGAGAGAGAGAGAGAA
>VWZD01010727.1:12108-23924 GCA_013396695.1 Sakesphorus luctuosus
GGTATGAAGTATTTCTTTGGTCGCTTAAGTCAGGGGATACCTGTCTCTCCTAATCTACGTAGATTCTCTGAGCCTGCTAATTTGAGGCTTAGCTAAAACTACCAAAAGCATCAATAGAAAGCATCCATCTAGGATGTTCATGGTATCAGGCTGGGGGGGAGGGGGTATTTGTATTTTTGTTGTTGTTGTTGTTTGTGTTGGGTTATGGGGGGTTTTTTTATTTGGTTGTTTTGTTGTTTGTTTGGTTTTGGTTTTTTTTTAATGAGGGGAATACTACTTCAGTAGTTCTGTAGTTCTCTGTTAGAAAATAGCTAAAATGGCCCCTCAAGACCACTACTAAGGAAAATCAGGGTTTAGTGACACAGATGTAAACAGTCTTGGGCTTCAAATTCTTGACTTTGCACAGAGCAGATGAACTCTCTTCAGGAAAGGAAAACTTATTCAATTTGCTCCAAATAAAATTGAGGTTGAAAAGGCTCAGCTCTGAGGATTTAATCACACAGATTTCCAAGATGAATAATACTGACATTTTACTTATATTTCCCTTTGGTATATTTCAGTGGCAGCAGATCACTTATCTAACAGTGCTTTTCCCACCAAGAGGTCATGTACCAATTCAAGTTTAAGAAGTTCTTGTTCCTTTCTTTACGCCCCATTATTAGGATAATCTTCTTTAATATATTCAGCTACCATATATTTATGACATTCATTAAGAGTACTAGTCCATGAAGAGATTTCTATTCAGTACATAGATCATAAGAAAATGAAACATCAAGGATCATTTTTCAGAAAAGCCAAGGTCTTTTATAATACAGCCAAACAATGCTCTATACACAGTCGAATAATCTGTTCATTATCTTTGTATGAAGGACACTGACATCTTCTCATTTTTCTCAGTGACATGAATCCTGGCACCAAAAAATACTAAAAACTCTCCTACACATATTCATCCTTTGATGAAGTACTTCCTTTGAAGCTCTGTTCCGTGTGTGCTTTTGGCTTGTGCTCAATTTGGTATAATTACACTACGTATTATATTTATGTATGCAAATAATCTCACTTAAAGTCAATGAGCCAACTCAAATGTTCTCTGCACTTGGGATCAAACCCTGAATTTGGAAGAATGAAGGTAGTTTTGCCCATACTGGAGAGCTGAGCTGAACTTAAGAAAGTTGGTTCAGAAGCAACTCCTAAAAGGTTAAAATAATTACACATCCATTTCTGGAGTTTGTACCACAAAAAAAAATGTATATTGATAAATTAATTTTTATTTTCTTGGTTTTCCAGCTGAATTGGAAGGAACTTGTTACAAATATCCCTTTTTTCTACACCTAACATTTAGATGTTGTGATCTGCTAGGAATTTTTCATTTGTGCCCCCATCTCTTCTTTTTCACTGATGTCCTAGTTCAGCAGGCAGGACCAGTTTATCACTCTGTGTGTGTGACTAAAGCTGTGTATTCTACATCCTCTACATAATTTCTCATGAACTGTTAACAGTGGACCATTTGCAGCAGCTGCCCAGGGCACACCTGACTCGTCAGGATGTAAGCTGAATGTTAAAGAAGGCTGTGAGATAGGAGCTGTGATAACTCCCCTTCAGGGAGTTTTTAGCACTTTCACACAGAGCCTGAGATGCAATGTCTGCTAATAGGCTGTAAACAATTCCAAAAATACGCCATGACTCACAGAGTTAGATCACCCATTGTGCAACTCCCTGCCCTGGGGGAGGTACTAGGTGTTCCCATCTGAACCAGAGGGTATATAATCTTGGAGGCTGGAGACTTCTGGTACCACTTATTGGATCCAGAGGAGGATCAGAACCTCAACAGGACTGCAACTACCACTCTCGGCCAGACTGTGACCGTCATCTGCACCAACAGGTTTTCTCCCTTCCTTTTATTTTGGACTCAGGGGAACCATGTGGGGCTCAACACAGGGGCTAATGAACACTATTCTGTTTGTGCCCCAGGGTGCTGGGTTGTACTTCTGGAGTTTGTGGGTTAAAACCAATTTCTCTTTGTGTCATTGCATTTATTGCAATATTTTTATTAAATTAATTTATAATCTGATTTATAATCTCTTTTGTGTTGGGTTCATTTCTCCTACTGGTTTACCTTTAAACCAGCACAACTGACTTGTACCTTACCCCACTAATTTTGATAAAAGTCTCTAAATCTTAGAAAACTTCCCAGAATGGCATTTCAATTAGGTTCAGTGGGAGGTTTTATAAATTCTGAAATGCCTCATGTTTTTGTTTTGTTTTGTTTTGTTTTTAGTTAATCTTTATTTCTTCTTGACATTTTCATCTGGGAAAATAGCGTAGTTTAACTCATGGAGAAACTTCTAGGTCCTTTACCTTAGCAAATAAATTGTTCAAGTTTGTTTCATTCTTGTCATAATTTCAAACATTTATCAGGATGTGCCTCTTCCAGCCAGGCAGAATCTAAATATCACACAAAGCAGATAATAGCTAAAACTTGTATTATCAATAATATTTGTTTGTCTTCTACAAATTAAAAAGAAGCTGAAAATTAAATCATATCAATTACTCTTTTCCTTGCATGTCATTCTTGAAATAAAGAATAGAGCGTGATATGAGAAAAGTAAGCAAATCAATAAAACCCTAGAATAATTTCACTTTATCTATCAGTGGCACATATTGTCTTGAAAACCAATGAGAATTCTTCACACAGCTAAGAGATCTCAGCTTCCTGCTAACAGCTTTTGTACTGCAACAGTAACAAAGTAAAAGCATTGATGCTCATAGATTACCTCGCTATGGAGGACCCTTTTTATGAAAAAATTTTAATAATGAAGAAATACACTTCCTAGAATGCTTTCATGTTTACTGTATGTATTCTTGTCATATTAGCTGTTGGTACAGAAAAATCAAAGGTGAGCAATTCAGATCTGTATAGACCCTGTGAGACTGAAAGCAGGTATCAGCTGAGAAGCAGCAAGGCCAAGCTGCTGTTGTCCGGTAAAGGAGAAGTCACTCCCTAGGAGTTCTTAGCAACTCCCCTGAAGTTTCTCATGAGAACTCCTCAGGTTTCCCACAGGACTCCAGAGGTGTTCCTGAAAACAGTCAGGATGATTTCACCAAAACACTGGACTTTTGAGATATGGATTATAACCCATTAGGATTTGCAGTTAGATGGTGTGAGGTTCAATTTACCCAATAGAACGTAGCTTTAACCCTATATAAACCATGCGCAGTGTGAAATAAATGGCATTCGCTTGATCATATTGGTCTGGTGCATGGTGTCCTTATTCCTCTGCATTTCTAAATATTGTTTCCTTTAATTAGCCACTGTAATTTTCAGATACAGAGCCACTGCCATATTTCTAAATTGCCTTTGAGAAGCAGCACTGTGTACCTATTTTTGTACAGTAATACTCTGCACAGCTATTTATCACACATTCTTACCTCAAAGGCTCATCTTGAGCATTTTAATTACCACCAGATCAATTTGGCAAGAACAGGATTATTAGGTATTTGACTGCAGATCCCAAGTGGCATCTTGGTTACTTAGGATCCAAATTTGCTGTCTAGCTTAGTGATGTTTAGTTTGCAAAAAAAAAAAAGATACACAACTTAACTAGTCATTCACAAGTGAAAATTACTTGAGGTTTTCCAAACCCTTGGCATATTATTACATTGCCAACTTTGACTAACTAACACAAAATCTGACATTTGTGCATTGATGAGAATATAATTTAAAATTCTCCCCAACATTGAAGCACATGTAAAGCAAGCCATATCAAAAGGCTGTAAAGGAAAAAGAAGGGGAAGGGTTTTTTCAGGAATATAAAAATAAAGCCCCAGCAAGAGCAGATGTATTTTTTTCATGAGAATATCATGACAAGAATTAATTCCTTGTTTAAAGTAAACCAATTTTGGCAGAGAGAATGGACTTCACACAACAAATCTATGAGATTCATAGTGAACACATTTTATTACACATAGCACACGGTTTATATAGGGTTAGAACTACAGTTTATTGGCTAAAAAGAGTTACACACCACCACGCTAGAAACTTTAATTGGTTAAACCCCATATCTCACAAGTCCCATGTTTATAGTAACTTATCCTGGCTGTTTCCACGCACCTGCAGAGTCCTATGAATTCCTACTCCACGAATTCTTGGGGAGTAACCCTCCTCCCTACCAGCCAGCAGCAGCTGAGCTCTTTGCTGCTTCTGGCTGATAGCTAAGTCTCACAGTGTTTGTGCAGGCTGGCTTCAGTCTTACAGGATCTTATATAGATCTCAATTGCTCACTTGTGATTTTACTATACCAACACTTGCTCATATGTTCAAATACAGAAAGACAGTGAGACCAGTGAAGACCTTTTAGCCTCTCATGGAAACTAAAGTAATTACTCAACCATAGTACCTTCTAAAAGAAAAACCTCTCTGGCCTCAATTTAGGTGTATACCTACTGGGGAGCAGGTTACATCCTTACATGAATTTCTTCTGAACATCCCTGTAGGGGGATTTTTTCATCCTCAGTCAAATCATATTTCTTAGGTGTTTCCCTCAACTGCAGTTTTCACTACAGACCAGCAAGGTCAAAAGGCAACACCCAATGACCTGGTGTCATCAGAGGAAGAGAACTAACACCAATTCAACTGTTATGTGCCCTGTCCAAAGCATGTTACATCCTAAATTTTTACTTCTCCATAAATGGGATACACTATTGAAAAAAGACTTTGACTCCTTCTTAGAGATTTAAAAACTTGACTATTCCAACTATACCAACTCCATTCTCTTTCTAGAAGATAGGGTAGCAAGTTTCCTGGGAAGTAATTTTGAAATTCTCATATACAATGGAAAATGTAAATGTGGAATTTTTTTTATATGATTACTGCCAGCATATACAGAGTAGACATAACCTGGTTTCCTTAGGACTCCCTAAAAATTTCCTATGAAATGTATTTGGAATTTAATCTGTGTTACATAAAAAATGAATGCTTTTAAAAAGAGCATGAGGCGGGGGTGGTTTGTGTGTATCTACATTGTTCATAATAGCATGACACAACCCATAACTCTGGTTGTGAGGTATTTAATAGAAATCTATCAAAAATAAATAAGGAGGTGTTACTGAATTGGTCACAATATAACTAATATTTATAACTTTAAACAAACTCTGCATGCAAGTGAATTTGTTCCGCTTACATTGAGCAAAGGTGTAAAGATTTCCTCATATCAACATGGAGGGTCATATGAACAAAAAAAATAATTCCACAGGATGTATGTTGACTTCATCAATTTAAACCAGGCACCATCAATTTAAACCATGCTGTGAATAATGGCAGGAGCATTTTACACTTTATTCAAGAGGAAACTTGAGGAACTTGCAGCCTAAAAGCTGCTTAAGATAAGCTATGGGGAAGAAACATGATTCCAAACATGTGACATTTTCTAATTGCAAGACTTTTTTCAGTAGCCTCTTCTTACCTGCAAAACATTCATCAGAAAGACTTGGGTGTTGAGTCACACAGTACTTGTCAGCATGGTAGTACCATTCACTATTAATTGTCTCAAACCTTGCTGTGGACCTTTGCCAGGGCACACTTCATGCACAAAATACTATAATCTACATAGGAAGGCCTGGTGCTTGAACTAAATTCCAACACTTTGTTTGTTTACCTTTGGGATAAATAGCTTTTATCCCTTAAAAGTGGCAGCTGTTTACATGATTTACATAAATAGCAGAAGAGTGGTCTGGATTAGAGGCCCTGCAGTAGTTTTGCCATCTAGCCCAGTTCCAGGCAGGTTTGGATATCGCTATTCAATTTGATTTTACACCCAAAGTCAACTTTACTTAGTCTGAGACAAAGTCTGGTAGCAAGAAAGTTAAGAGAATCATTATACATAACATTGCTACTGATACACCCATTCTGGGGGACTGAAATGGGATTTAGACAATACATAGACACTTGCTTGTTCCTCTGGTCATGGGTAAATGTCTTTATGATACTGCTGGAAGCAAAACACTCCCTTACCTCAGAAAGCCTTGGTGGTATTGTCAGAGAGCAAGAATCGCAGCTGGATGTTGTGACACAAGTTGCAGCATTACATGTCCACTCTTGCAGAACTCAAGCGGTGATAGAAACCCCAGATTTTACTAATATTTTCAGAAAAAAACTGCCAAGGTACATAAATATTTCAGTATACAGCATTTGTTCTTATATTGACAGACCTGATACTTCAAAGAATTCATCTTACAGTGTTCCTCTGAAAGTATATATACAAGAAAGCTGCTATTTACCAAATGCTTCAGTCACAGAACACCACAATAAGCTTTATAACACATTATCAAACATTGAATCCTCACCAAGACATATCATTTAGTAATTTAAATAAGACACATGCAATGTCACAGTCTTAAGCACTCACTGCCATTACTAATTAAGCTTCTGGAAAGCCAAACATCATGGAAAATTTCACCATTTTATCAATCTTTCCAAATCATAAGCTGTTTCTACAAATAAGATTTCCTAACTGAAGTGTAAATGGAAATTTTTGAAGAAAACAATATACCTACAGAAAAAATAGAAAACCACGTATTGCTATTTTTTTTCTCTCCAAGTAACTAATGATTTGTTTTAATTTTTTTTAAAGAGATTAATTCAAAGGTTGAATAAGACAGCTACTCCAAATTACTGAAAGATCTCCCAGTCGCTTTGGGAATGAAATGGCATAACAAACAAGTATTGTACATATCATAATCTGACACAGTTGAAACGAATACAATGGTACAAAACTTTTCTGCTAATGAAAAGGACCAGAATAAGAATCAAAATGATGGTCTGATTGACCAGAAAGGATTGGAAGAATGAGAATGAAGATGGGACCTACTTTGGTGTGAACTTCCGTTTTCTAATTTAGAGCATTTACAATTTGTGATTTAAACAATGATAAAAGCATTTTGGCTTTAACTGGTATAATAACATTGACAGAGTTCACTCATCCTGAATGCTGATGTTATTTAATGCTCCCTTCTGTAAAAAGCCTTTTTAGCTTCAATTGTTTTGTTCCGTTCTTCAGGACTGTAAGTTTTCTTACTTACCCAATTTTTTTGTTTAAATTCAGAGAGGTCAAATATCTAGAGAAATATCTTTCTGAAAAGGCAAAACACAAACACGTATTTCTGGCAAAACACAAACCCACAAGCAATAAAGCTTTTTCTTTGTTCACAATCTCAACAGCCATCAATCTCTGATTACTATTTAAAGATCTCTGTAGATCTATTCCTCTTCTGAACAGCCCCTGTTGAGACCAAACTTTTAGGAGCCTTTATAAATAGCGCAGCTGAGTAATTTTATTTCATTTCCAATAAAAATCCAAACACCTTCAGCTTACTCCCTGGACAGAAGGTATAGACATCAGTTATAAACACAATTTGCTCCAACTACAATGACTGGAATGGATAGTTTTCTGCTGGGAATGAATGGCTAAGTGGGAATAAATGATTTACTAGCCAATATCCAAATTCAAATAACTGTGATTCATTCCTATCCTGGGAAATATGAATAATTTCTATGAACAGGAATGCATTGGGGCAATAGTAAGTTGAAATTATATGTCAAATCTGCATGCTTCTATCTAGTGGTGACCTTTGAGCACAGGGACTTTGTCTTTGCTTTAGCACTAAAGAAAAAAGATATATTTAGCCTTCAGAATAAGCAACCATAATACCCCCGTATTAGCCAGTATTGTAGTCTAAAGTACTGTATCAAATACCCAGTAACAGCCAATTCTCCCTCTAACTTCCTAGTTCAAACAAGATGGTAAATTCTTTATAATTCTTTACTTGTCTTATGTAAGTTTTACAAAAGGAAAACATTGTTATTTATAATAGTGACAAGCCTTTGGGATTGAGGAATCTGGGAGCTTCCATGACAGAATCCAAAACAGAAATGGGGGAGCAGCAGGTGAGATCACTGAGGGCCAGTGGTGCCAGTGATGTAAATGTAAATGACAGTCAGGAAAGAGGAGCCTTTGAAAAGAATGAACGTACCTTGTATTTAAAACTATGCATTTGTGTTTTTTCCAATGACACAGCAACTTTCCAACTGAAAACACAGCTCCTTTGTGCTATTCAGTTTTTAATAGCTGCACATTTAAAATCTTCCAAAGTCAAAACCACCTCTGTTTAAATTAAGGAAGTAACTAATTGGTGCAAGACGGTTTTGGTTTTGTTTGTTTGGTTTTTGTTGTTTTTATGGAGCTTTTCCTGTTTGTTTGGTTATTTTAGATTCACCCATTGGGTTTTTTTATTTTTTTGGTTGGTTGGTTTGTTGGTTTGTTTCTGTGGTGGTGTGTTTTTATTTAGTGCTGGGGTTTGTTTGTTTTGTTTTTCTGTTTTATTTCTTTTTTTTTTACATAATCTAACTTACTCTATAAAATTTGTAGTAACAATTTTAATTAGAATTCTCTACTTGTCAATTTTCCCTTCAATATTCTATCCCCTCATAAAACATCTAATTTCATTTTTTTAGTGAGGAAGCTCAGATTTAGGGTTCCTTCCGCTAAAAGCTGCCTTTGTTGTGCCTCAGCCAGCTATACTTTGCAGCTGTCCTCCTAACTGCCTGCCACTCGCTCATCTGGTGTTGGAAAAGTCAGTTGCAAAGTGGGCCCAGAGCACTCGTATCTAGAAACAACTTTTCGCTAGAATCCAGAAAGTAACATAAAGTCTTGTGGTGAACAAAAAGAAAATTTGAAAATATTTTTTAGAAGGAATTGTCAGAGAATTTCTTGAAAACCATTAGTAAATTCTGACATCTCATGCCCTCTGCATATCTCAAATACAACTTTATTACAAATGACAAAATATTTTGAAAATACAAGCTCCTGGGGACTACTCACTGTTTACACCACTGCTTTGCAGCAAGAAGCAGGTTGTAGTAAGGTCAAAAATATTATGGGTTATAATAACACAATAAGGGTAACTATTTGATATAAATTTAGAATTATAACTCTTCTGGTAAGAAAAATCTTAAACAAGGAAGCAAATTCCAAGATGTAGTTTTTCCTACATAACTGTCTTGCAAAACTGAAAAATAAGTCTCTCATACATTTTAGAAGTAGGTCCATCTCTGAAAAGCAGCACCAGATACCAAATTGGAGTAATTTAAAATTACAAGCAGCCAAGCCAAAAAGGCTTGTAAAGGCTTGCTGCTCCTCAGCGAAGGTTGAGGAACATGTACAGGAATACATGTCTGTGTTATAAGAAAAGCTGTCATTTTAAAGTTAATGTGTGATGTAATGATCCTCTAAAACACATGACTTTACAACAGCATGGGATTCTTTTCAGAGAAGCTAGTGTTCCTAAAGCTGGCCACCTCTTATTTCCTCTAGTTTTCAAAGGTCTAGAATTTTCACCTTTTGAGAATTTTATGTCACCAGAAATTTCTAATTCTGAAAGGTTAATTAGAAAATACTAGCACTTTCAAACTATTTTCCGGTCTTTTGTTTAGTCTTCTACTGGTGTGCACATGGAGACAGAAAAAGAGCTTTCTCCTTTGACTCATCTTGAAGAGTATTAAGAAAAGGTTCTTCACCCAGAGAGTGGCTGAGCACTGGAATAGGTTCCCCAGGAAAGTGGTCACAGCACCAAGCCTGACAGAGTTCAAGAGGTGTTTGGATGATACTCTCAGGCACATGGAGTGATTCTTGGGTTTCCTCCAGCTCAGAATGTTCTGTGATTCATTCTGTAAAGTGGTCAAGACTTCAAATTTGCAGCTTCCTGAATTATTTACAGTACTCATTCTCCTTCAAAGTAGGTGTTTTGCCTCTAACTCCTACACTGAATCTTTCAGAAGTGGTCCCACAACATTTTGTTTCTGTGTTAAGTCAACCTAGATCTGCAACTTGGATTTGTAAAGTCATATACCTACATGCTCTTTAAAACTTATTGATAAAAAAATAACAATAGTCAAAGGTACACCCAACACAAAACCAAAATTAGTTAGAGAGAAACATTTACTTTCTAATTCCTCAGAGCCCCAGCCTTTAGAGGAGTAGGGCCAAGCCTTTCCCCTGGGCATTTTAATTTCTGATTCAAAGATAAATATGAAAAATAAGAGATTTTTTAAAGTATCTTTTTGATTATCAAATGTCTTTTTTCTGTAACTGGTACAATACCATCCCACTTGACTGCATTCAATAAGCACATTGAAGAGCAACAGAGAAGAAAAGGAATCACTGCTAGAGGTAAGATATCCATTGCATAACTTCAGAAAGAGCAGGTTGGCAGAAATTTCTGCTAGGAAGAAGGCTGAATGTTTATCACAACATGAAAGAAAATAATTTCATAAAATAAGAAATAAAGTTGATTTTTACAGCTTTATCCTTATCTACAATGTACACAAAGTCGAATAAATATTCTATTTATACACTTTTTTTTGAAATATTATATAACAGAATCACCAAATCACAGAATCGTTTAGGTTAAGAAAGACCTCCAAGATTATTGAGTCCAAACTGTGACCAATCACCACCTTGTCCACTACAGCATGGACCTAAGTGCCACATCCAGTCATTTCTTCAACTCCACTGGGGATGATGACTCCAACACCTTCCTAGGCAGCCACTTCCAATGTGTAAAATCCCTTTCCATTTAGAAATTTCTTCTCATGTCCAACCTGAATCTCTCCTGGCACAGCTTGAAGCTATTTCCTATCATCCTGTCACTAGTTGCCTTGGAAAAGAGGCTGATCCCCACCTGGCTGCAACATCCTTTCAGGTAATTGTGGAATATCCTTCTCTGAACACTCTCCAGCACCTCAATGTCTTTCTTGAAGTGAAGGTCCCAGACCTGAACACAGGACTTGAGGTGCAGCCTCACTAGTGCCAAGTACAGGGTGATAAACACTTCCCTGGTCCTGCTGGCCACAGTATTCTTGATCCAAGAGCGGATGCCATTGGCCTTCTTGGCCACCTGGACATACTGCTGCCTTTTATTTAGTCAGCTGTCAAACAGAAGCCCGGGGTCCTTTGCTACTGTGTCACTTTCCAGTCAAAGGCAGTACTGATAGGTATTCCAAGTAATGCATCACATGTGCCATAGTGCAAGAAGAAAATAGACTAATATGTGGGCCTGCTTTGTTCCCATGAAGAAGCTCATAGTACCCAGGTCTGTGTCCCAGCACTGGGTTACTGTCTTCTCTCAGTGACTGAGTTGCGGGTTTTCAGACTTGCAAGGGGAAAGAACTTATGTCTGTGTTTCTCTTTAAGGAGAACTGGGAAGCATCTGAAGCAAGACATGCACAGTCACCAGGATGAGTGACAAATCATGAGACAAACCTGCAGGATAGAGATTTGCACATAGTGATCCAGAGGCAGGAATTGCTGCAGACATGTCAGCATGGTTGTCCTCCCATCCCTACAGGCAGCAAAGTACATCACCCTGTGCTGCTCCAGCATAAATTGGTATCCTTTCCACATAAAGGAAAGGGTGAGCCAGTGAATCAGATGAGCTTAAAGCAATAGTAATTACATGTTGAGCACTGAGACGCTGTGGGGAGCTCACACAGCAATGGATTTCTCTGCCAGAGGTCCTCTCAGTGACCAGCCAAACACCAGGTTGAAGAACAGAAGTTGTTATGTATTTGGATATTCTCCTTCCTCATTGTGTGGTTTTAAAGGTAAACCAATTCAAGAGAGATTACAAGTCAGAGTTAAAATTTAACTAAAAAAGATTACAATAAATACAGTGCTATAGAGAAAAAATTGGTTTTAACCCATGAAAAATGTCCCAGCACCCTGGGACATTAACAGAATGATGTTTGTTAGCCCCTGTGCTGA
>VWZD01010727.1:28971-43456 GCA_013396695.1 Sakesphorus luctuosus
AATGTAGCACAGAGGTAGAAACTGTTAGTTGTTCCTTCAAATGCAAGAAACTTATACACCTATATAAAAATCTATGACTACATACAAATGTATAAAAATATATACACATATGCAAATATATATAAAGTCTTAAGGCATCAAATATGTCATTCATTTGCAATTTATATGTAACATAAAATACAAAGAAATATTAAAAGTCATCTTGGCGGATTCCCTGTTGAGAATCTTTCAGTGCAACCTACTTCTTAGGCCAGGAGATCTTAAAACACAATTATGTGCATACTAAGTCTTCCCTGGATCAAAACTCGTAAAAGGTGGATTTTTCATTAAATTATTTTTAAGGCATTTCTTCCAGTGTATGTGGCATTCAGTTTCACAGTGCTATGGTTAATAAAGTTGCTTGTACCTAAGCTGCACCTAATAACTTGGCCTTTAGGTTTTACTTTCAACACATCCATAGACACCTGGCCAACAGGTAGGCAAGCAAGTGTCTTAACCAATCTCTACATAGGTGTAGGTGAACATCACCTCTATCCACAACTCATTTATCCTATTCATCATTCAAACAAATTTTGAAGTATATATTGTCAGAGCTTAATCCCCTAACTGAGTCTGTAGTACAAAAAGCATTTAGCTGAAGACAGAAAGTCTTGTGAGCTCTGCCAAGCCAACAGGTCTAACCATTAATAAATCAATGACAGAAGTGATGAAAATTAATTTACCTACTGATAATTTGATCTCTTTTAAAGGTGAAGTCTCAGCAACTGCTAATAAATCTACTCATACCATAGATTTTCTGTTTGATGGAAGGTTCCAAACAGTGAAGTCAAGTTCTGCATTTCAAAAACTGTGAATGCAGTGAAGGACTGGTGTGATTAGCAAGAACATCAAATTTAAGACATGAAGCAGTGGCATTATTAGCCAGTTTCAAAATGGCACAGTTTTGAAGTGTGGTCTCTGTTAGAAAAACTTGCAATAAAGATTCTCGTGCAGAATAACTCAAGAAAAGTAGGGGTACAGAACCTTTAAATATTAATTAGTCACTACTGACTACAAACACAACCACTTTGACCAACGCGGATAGGGTATCCATGACAAAGGCAGGATTTTAGCTGCTGCTCATTAAAATTGCTTTTCTGATAGCCAGACACAAAGAAGAAGACCTGTGCTGCTTGTAGGCAGAGAGATGTCAAACTACTCTTCTCTCCATGCAACACTTCTCAGCACCACCATCTAAAAAATAGCAACAGGTCAGTAACAGAGGAGCATAACAGGTAGGTGTGTCACTACAAAAAGGTATATTAGCAGGTAGTTTTATAAGAAAAACAGTAAATCTATTGTCCCTCAGTGTCTGTAAAAGAAAGCTGGAGGACAAAATTTGGCACTCTGAAAATCAGAACTGTCAGGCCAAATTGTCTTTGGGTGCTTCAGTATGTTACCACCAGAACGTCTGTCAGACTACCTGGGCAGCCTTCAGCCCATGATAAAAACATTGTTTTCACATCTTTTTTCTACTCAAATTATTTTGTCCTGTTAATATTTTCTTCTTTCTATTTTCTTCATTTTTTTTTAATTTTTAATACATTTTGAAGCACAGAACAAATGTTTATGCACCATAAATTTACTGAAGATTTAAAAAAATTGTGGTCTTCCCATATGAAAGCACGATTTTTTAGATTTTGGAAATTAGATAATTTTTTACTCCAGACATTCAAACATCACTATTTCCAAGTGTTATTTCTACATTTTTAAATTTAAAAAGGCTATAAGTAGGAAAAAGGGGCTAGTAGGTTTGACATCAGCTGAAGAAGAAGAGAGAGCTGACTTTCCTTAGCAGGAGTCACAGAAGATGCAATTTGCCAAAGGTATAAAAATAAAGGGCTCAAAATCTACAAAGTTATTACCATACAATATTTTCCACTTTAAGTATCTCTAGAGCTTGTTCTATGAATCTCTGAAGAATAGTGTAGAAAATTGAGCTAACATCTTGTAGATGATTGACTCCTATTTGTGTCCTATTAGATAACTGGGATATCCTCAGAAAAGTTTGTTCCATTCACAGATATCACAGATTTTGGATAGGGAAAACATTTATATTTTGTTAATGCCAGCATTTAAATGCACAGTGTGGAACATGCTGTTGTTCATTTGAGATAGATGCTAGTGGAAAATGTACAAAGCTTAGCAAGCAGCTAATTAAAAACTTCATTTTGCACACTTCATTAGCCCCAGCCTGAATGCAAATAATTTTGAATTATTACAGGGACACTTTGTGGCCCTAAGGGGGTGACACTTCTCCCTCTCTACCCAGCACTGGTGAGGCTGCACCTTGAATCCTGTGTTCAATTTTGGACCTCTCACAAGAAAGGCATTGAGGTACTGGAATGTGTCCAGGGAAGGGCGACAGAGCTGGATCACAAGTCCTGTGAGGAGCAGCTGAGGGAGATGGGAGTGTTTAGCCTGGAGAAAAGGAAGCTCAGGGGAGACCTTATCACTCTCTGCAACTACGTGAAGAATGTTTTAGCCAGATGGGCCTCAGCTTCTTCTCCCAGGTAACAAGTGGTAGAACAAGAGCCAATGGCCTCAAGGTGTGCCAGTAGAGGTTCAGATTGGATATTAGGAAAAAAGTCTGCACAGAAAAGTTTGTAAAGAGTGGAAGAAGCTGCCCAGGGAGGTGAAAATGAAAAGGAGACAAGCAGTTTCTGAACATGAGCCAGGAGTGTGCTCAGGTGGCCAAGAAAGCCAGTGGTATCCTGGCCTGTATAAGGAATAGTGTGGCCAACAGGACCAGGGAATTGATTCTTCCCCTGTGCTTGGCACTGGTGAAGCCACATCTCGAGTGCTGTGTCCAGACCTGGGCTCCTCAATGTAGGAAGGATATTGAGGTGCTGGAACATGTCCAAAGAAGGCCAATGAGGCTGGTAAAGGGACGGGAGCACAAATCCTGTGAGGAGCAATTGAGGGAGCTGGCGTTATTCAGGCTAGAGAAGAGGAAGCTCAAAGCAGACCTTATCACTCTCCACAACTACCTGAAAGGAAGTTGTAGCCAGATAGTCTCTTCTCCCATGCAACCACCAACAGGACTAGAGGGGACAGTCTTAAGTTGCACCAAGGGAGGTTTAGGTTAGACATTAGGAAGAAGTTCTTTACAGAGAGAGTGATTGGGCACTGGAATGGGCTTCCCAGGGAGTCAGTAGTGTCACTATTCCTGGAGGTTTTTAAGAAGAGACTGGATGTGGCACTTAGTGCCATGGTCTAGTAGACAAGGTGGTGTTGGACCGAAGGTTGGACTCAATCATCTCAGTGGTCTTTTTTCCAACCTAATTGATTATGTGATTCTGTGATGGAATAACCATTCCTGGAGGGTATTTAAAACACATGTAGATAGTGCACTTGGGGACACGGTTTAGAGGTGAACATGGTGATACTGGATTAACAATTGGACTTGATGATCTTAGAAAACTTTTCCAAATGATTCTATGATTCTGTTCTATGATGCAAAACCATCTGGAGCCTGTGTGGAGGTAACAGCACACTCTGGCTACAGGCTCTCAATCTTTCCACCTTCATATACCTTCTTCCTTAAGGCAATAGATCAGTTCCTAATGTGACCTGCTCTCAAACAACATCTCCTCCCTCTTGGTATTCCTCCTTCCCAACAGAGCAAAGTCTGAGCTTGGTTCTGCCTTAAAGCAGGAGACTAACAGTGTTTGATCAATCCTTGGAGAAAACTCTCCAAGCACAACCAGATCATAATGAAGCTTTACTAATAAAACCCCAGACTTATGACAGTAATATTAAGCAATAGTTTTGGTAAATGGTGAGAGGAATTTTAAATACCCTTTTGCTCATCACAGCTTAAGTAACGCTGATGAATCTCAGGACAGATTCATTTCCCTAGATACACAGTATGGACTAACTATCAGGTACCTTATCTAAAGTTACATATCACCAGAATTAACTGTGTATCTACATACAAAAAAAAAAAGAATACTTTCTAAATTAAAATACATTTATCTGATAAGCCACCATAACATCAACTCAGCTTAATTAATTACTTTAGTTCCCTTGCTTCAAGTCTGATTTGTACTTGTGTTTTGCAGTATCAAACATTCAATCAAACCCGCTAATGCAAATGAACTGGTAAGGGCTGCCTAGTGACACATATCTCAGTCTTTACACCCACAGCACACACTAGGATGCTCTGGGAAAATGGGTTCCTCACCACAAAAGTAAAATCTCCAATACGGCTGCTCAGGGTTGTGCAGGGTGAATTTAAGAACACTATTAAAAAAAAAAAAAGCACAGACTATCAAGTCAACTACTCTCTTTTACTCTTCAAGTTCCTTAATGGATAGAAAAGCATCATATGAAGGAGTTATGGGTGGAGTCAATGACCCTTTCATAGAGGGTAATATGTGGATGACTGATGGACTGAAGCAAAATCTTCATCACAAACCTGTGAAAAATTCTTGCCCCTCAAACTAACCCCAATTCACCCTTTCATAGTCATGCAGTTATCTCCTATAGCTGTACAGTGGATTTCAATGCTCCT
This sequence comes from Sakesphorus luctuosus, assembly GCA_013396695.1. Taxonomy (NCBI): domain Eukaryota; kingdom Metazoa; phylum Chordata; class Aves; order Passeriformes; family Thamnophilidae; genus Sakesphorus; species Sakesphorus luctuosus. The sequence continues at coordinate 33,527 of VWZD01010727.1, forward strand.
GTGTCTGCAGGACACCTCTGCACCTTTCTCAAGGACAACTTCAGAGCAGTCAGCAGGAATGCAGCAGCCCTGTGGTAAGAATTGGTAGTCTCTTGGCTAACATTTACTTGACAGATCCAAACATCACATTTCTGTTGTTGCAGTACAACATGAAGAAGACGCCAGGGCCTGCTCTTCTACTCTCAGTATGAGAGATGATCACTGCACTAATGGTGATGCATGCTAAGGATGCACCTGCAAGAGGGTAAGCAGTGCTTTGGCTCCCTCAGGCAGATAAAGCTGCACTGCTTCTCCCTCACTGTGTAAGGCAGAGAACATGCTGCAGATGAGAAAGCAAAGCAAGTCTACCTTTTCCAGTGAATCCATCCTTGACAAACACTAACATAAAAAAACCTGCACAGTGAAGGCTGGATGTCATTGAGTATTGACATGTGCAGAAAAGAATAACCTTGAGCTAAAGTAGGAGGAACGACTAACACAAGGAGTACATCAAATTGACAGCTGATCACATCCATTTGATTTTTTTGAATTCAGTGTTCTGTTTCTGAAACTGCTCCCTGTTTCAGCTGGGATAATTTTCTTCCTAATGTCTGGTTCATTGCTGTGTTTTAAATTCAGTATGAAAATAGAGTTGAGAACACCGTTGTATTAATTGTTTCTGAGCAGTATTTACCCTAAGTCAAGGATTTTTCAGTTTCTTGTGCTTTGCCAGTAAGCACGTACATGAGAGGCTGGGAGGGAACACGGCCATGGGAGCTCCTCTGAACTAGAATAAGGGATAGTCCATACCACAGAACATCATGCATGGTATGTAAACTGGGGGGAGTTGGTTGTGAGTGGATGATGGCTGCTTGGTGATGGGCTGGGCATCAGTCAGCAGGTGGTGAGACCTTGCAATGTGCATCACTTGTTTTTTTTTTCTTCTCCTCTCTCTTTCTCCCCTTTCCATTGCTACTGTGGTCACTGTTATTCTAATATCATTGTTACATTTTTACAGAATCAAAAAATCACAGAATTTGCTGATTTAAAAAGGACCCACAAAGATCAAGTCCAACTCCTGGCCCTGCATAGGACTATCCCCCAGAGTCACACCAGGTGCCTGAGAGTATCATCCAAATGCTTCTTGAAGTCTGCCAGGCTTGGTGCTGTGACCACTTCCCTGGAGAGCCTGTTCCAGTGCCCAGCTATCCTCTGGGGGAAGAACTTTTTTCTAACATCCAACCTAAACCTCCCCTGACAAAACTTCAGGCCGTTCCCTCAGGTCCTGTCACTGGTCACCACAGAGAAGAGATCAGTGCCTGCCCCTCCTCTTCCTCTCATAAGGAAGTTGTAACTGTAATGCGATCTCCCCTCAGTCTCTTCTTCTCCAGGCTGAACAGAACAAATGACCTCAGTCGCTCTTCATCCAGCTTCCCCTCAAGGCCCTTCACCATCTTTGTTGGCCTCCTTTGGACACTCTCTAATGGCTTAATATCTTATATTGTGGCACCCAAAACTGCACACAATATTCAAGGTGAGGCTGCCCCAGTGCAGAGCCGAGCAGGACAATCCCCTCCCTCACCTGGCTGGTGATGCTTTGCTTGATGCCTCCCAGGACATGGTTGGTCCTCCTGGCTGCCAGGGCACTGCTGACTCAGTCAAATTTCCATCCACCAAGACCCCAAGGTCCTGCTCCAACCTCTCATTCACCAGTCTGTGCAAACATCCAGGGTTGCTCCATCCCGGGTGCAGAATCCAGCACTTTCCCTTATTGAACTTCAAATAGCTGGTGATTGCCCAGCCCTCTGATTTGTCGAGGTCTCTCTGCAGAGCCTCCCTGCCTTTGAGGGAGTCAACAGCTCCTCCCCATTTTGTGCCATCTGCAGATTTGGTCAGTATCCCTTCCAGTCCTGAATCCAAGCCATTGATGAAGGTGTTGAAGAGCACAAGGTGCAGAATGGAGCCCTGTGGAACCACTCTAGTGACAGGTCACCAGTCTGATATCACCCCATTCACTGTTACCCTCTGTGCTAGACCCATGAGCCAATTTCTCACCCACCACATAAAAGTAGGACAATGTCTTTGCCCTGTGTGAGGATCAGACTCATGACCTTCAGAGTATGAGATTGATGCACTACCTACTGCACTAACAATGCTCTTAAAATTTCTTTTGTTTTAATTATTGAACAGCTTGTATCTCAGTCCACAGGTTTTATTTTTTCCCTCCTCTGCTAGGGAGGGAAGGTGAGAACAAACATCTGTGTGGTACTTAGATGCTGGCTGGGGTTAAACCATGCCACTAGTAGTAATTTTCTATATCTACAAACAAAGAAAAAAATCTGACTCAGTGACAAGATTCACAACTGTAGACCAGAGATATTTCAGGCCACTAGGCAATGAAAATAAATGAACAAACCTTACCTTTTTACTTCACCTTGCCAGGAAAGAGATAATTAGCCACACAAGCCATAAAGGGTAATATCCATGATGAATCCCACAATAATTTAGGTTTGAAAGGCACATCTGAAGACCATCTAACCCAGTTCCCCTAGCAAGGCAGAGTCATCTAGAACAGGTTACACAGGAACATATTCAGGTGGGTTTTGAACATTCCCAGGGAGGGAGACTTAATGAGCTCCCTGGGCAGCCTGTTCCAGTGCTCTGCCACCCTCAGTGTAAAGTAGTTCTTCCTCATACTGAAGTAGTGGGTCAGTCCCCAACCTGTGCTGGTACTTGGAGTTATTTCTCCCCAGGTGCAGAACTGTACACTTGCCCTTGTGGAATGTCATTAGTTTACTCCCTGCCCAATTCTTCAATCTCCCAAGGTCCTACTGAAAGGCAGGACAACCTTCAGGTGTATCAGCCACTACCCCCAGTTTCATATCATCAGCATAAAATCAACCTTGGGTAAAAGTGAAAAATTCAGAGACATCTGAGACACCTCTATGTATATACATAGATACAGATAACATTGTAAATGTATATATCTTGCCAGTATAAGATGGGGAAGTTATCAATTGATTCCAGTTAGCACTTGAAAGAAGGTAGGTATTAATGTGATTAAATGATGCTTAACTAAATGTAAAATTCATTTTAACCTAGTTCTCACAAAGGAAAACTGATCATCACAAAACAATGTACAAAGTCATCAGTACCTCTGAAAAATGGATATGTTAATTTAAGAATTTATTCTCTTAGCTGGATAAAAAGCAATATTATTCAGTTGTATCATTCAGTCATACTGGTTTTCCAAGCACAGACCAGAGTCACCACTAATGGGGAATCTATCCACAGTGCTTGTAGTCAGCAATTTAATACACCCTAACTCATCCTGCTGAGACAGGTAGGTAAAGAACATGTTTGTATGTCAGCAGTGAAGGCTCAAGAGATGCCAGACTTCTGAACTAAACATCTCATCCAGACTGGTAGCAAAGCAACAGCAGCCAGAGGCTCACAATCATAGAGATTAGAGCTATAATGCCCTATTCACTCATTCCAGCTAATTCCCGTGAAAACTCAATATCCTAGCCAGCACTCTGCAGAATTACCTCTCACTACTTTTATTGTTGCAGCTTTTTTCTTCATCTTTGAGGTCAGCAACACACTGAGAAGGAATGGCTTGGAACAGTAAAAAATGTTTGTACCTTATCTGTAGAGAACTCTTTTTTCTCTCTTCAAATCATAACTCAGTTTATGAGAAACTCAGTTTATGAGAAAAATGGCAAGGAAAGAACTTGTAATATTTTTGTCTATTAAAATGATTGCTATTGTTCATATTTCTGAACTGAACAAGAAAAAAATCAAAGTTCTTTTGAGTGAACTTGAATTGTTCTGTGCTGCTGCCTTCTGTCCTTTAAATTAGTCATTTGGAAAAGAGGTATGTCCTCCAGACACCTCTTTCTGTAAGTTGTTCAGGGTTTTGGTTTATATATTTATTTTTTTTCCCACTTATTAATAACTTAATCTGTGTATATATTATAGGAAAAATAAAAAATAAAAATATGTCATCCAAAAATAAAAATAAAAATATGTCATCCAAAACGTACCTTCAAAATGAAGGGACCTAGTGACCTAAAATATCTAACAAATTTGTTATTCAGATAATGCAGATACATTAAAATTATAGAAAATTAAACTGAATTTGGGCTGTTAGGGCAGGTATCACAATAGTTGGAAGTCCCTTGTGGGAAATTTCTAGCTTTGATCTGAGTCAATTCTCAGAGGAACAAAGATATACTTCTTAGACAAAACCAAAGACAATTCTAAGCTTATTTTTGCATTTCAAAAGATTCTTCTGGAAAGTTAACGTTAAGACTTGAAATGCCTAATGAATGCAGATGCTTCATGGCTGAAAGCAAGAAAGTTAGAAGTGGTACCCAAGGGTAGAGCAAAGAGTGACCACTTCTTCAGCTGAAATACAGGCTCAATGAGCCCATAAATAAATGGCTGGATACACGTTACTCATTGCTTCTGAAACATGTTTATAGTTTCAAATTAACAACAACAAAATCATTCATGTCCAACAAGAGCTGCTGGGTAGCTCTGTCCAAAAGCAATTATATGAAGGAATGAAATTTGGCATTCTCCAAGTTGATTTGGTTTTTGTTTTTTGGTTTTGTTTTTTTTGTGTGTGTGTGTGTGGAAAAGAATTTTATTGCAACTAAATTTTTCAAGCACAACATAAATTTCAGACATGTTGATGGTCAGACATATGTAGAAAAAAGCATCAATCTTTGCAATAGGCAACTTTCTAGACTATATTTGGAAGCAAAACAGAGGATAGAGTGACTATTTCTGGATACAGCAATAGGGGCAGTTTCAGCCCTGAAAGAGAAATTGCATTTTAGGAATAAGGAAGTGAACTGGAATCCTAACTTTAGTCAGTTTTTCTCTCTCTGAGAACCCAGTACAGTGGGTTCTCAACTGCCTCATTGCACTACCAAAACAGTGTGGTGATAGCAAGGTAGGAAAAATCTTGTTTAGACTGTATTTTTGGACAAGCGCTGCCTCCCAGATGTGATTTCAGCATGAGAAGAACCTCCTGTGCTGACTGCACACCATCATCCAAAAGCCAAAGTTACCCTGCTCCACTTCTGAGCTGGCTGTTCTGGGAGCTATCCTTGGCACCAAAGCCATCAGCCTTCTCTGCCTCATGAATGGCAACACAACACTTGGAGGAAGGGAAGTCAGTCTGGGATATTAGCTATCTAAGCAGCAGCAGAAAACCCTTCACAGCTTTGAGAGTGCTCCTTAAACCACAGTAATCCAGAGTGGAAAATTCAGAAGGGATATAAAAAGCACAGCAACAACAAAACCATAACTGTGGTCTGTCCCATCCCACCCCTTCCTGCTTCCCACTTGTACCAGCAGCACTGTAGGAGAAAAGCCATTCACAAAACAAACAAACAAACAAACAAACAAAAAACCAACAAAAAAACCCCCAAACCAACAACAACAACAACAAAAAACAACCAAACCAACAACCAGCAACAAATCACAGACCAGTTAAATGAACTCTCATCTGAACCAGCGTGACAATATGGGGGACAGATAGTATGACAGGATCAGCCTGACTTTTTTTCCCTGTACTTCCCATCTTTACAAGCTGTTTCCTAGACAACTGCATTGCTGCCTTCACACTTTCTACCTCCATTCTCTCAGGCACAGCCCGCTCTTTAACACAGAGAAGCCAAAGTATTAGTAAGAAGCAGTACCATCTGCAGTGCCCGTTTCAGTGATACCCAGATTTAGTCTGGCAGTCTCACACCTCCCCATTCTTTGCCAGCTGCAAACCTAAATGGGTTTGACGGAATATGACCAGAACTCAGTAGCACAAATGAATATGGGGAAACACTGAGGATTCACAACAGGCCTGCACAAATATTTTTCTTAACATTCCTCCTTTATCATGTTATTTCAACAAAGAAATCAGATAGTAGAAAAGCATTTGATCTCTGCAATGATTTCTCTTGTATGTCTTTGACTCATAGAACATTCTTTTTAAAATCAAGACAATTCCTTAAACACATAGATATGTGTGCATATATATAGAGAGAGAGATGCATTTATGCCTCTATATATAACTGAACCAACCGAAATGCTTCTTGCTCTGGCTCTAGGGAGCATTACAAGCATTTCTTCAGCTTTAGGCTTCAAGGCATTATTTGTTATGAGAAAGCATTGTAAGAAAATAAAATTTTATCCAGGTAAAAGCATTACAGAGAGTAGAAGTAAACATAAATGAAAGTTATTTCACATCATAAGAGGCTCTGAAAGTAGTTTCTGTTTCAGAAAAACGATGAGAAACAGCACTTGTGCATATTTTGTGGTTTTTCTGGAAAGCTTTGCTCCTAGGTCCTGAGTCCTGCTGACTGAAACTGGACTGTTCAAAGAGACAAATGTTTATCACTCAGCTCCCATATTTCAAAAAAGTACAAGGTTTTACTTAGTGGGCTTTAAATGGTTTAGAAAATGAACATAGAAAAAGATCACAAAGTCTGGATGCTTACTTAAAACTCAAGACAGCCATACCATCTGGAGAAACAGGATTCAAATCCCTACAGAATTTGCTATAACAAAAACTATTTTGTTCTGGCCCAACTCAGATATAACCTAAAAATTTCTTCCTTCTCCTATCCCACATTACCTAAGGCAGCTGCACACCCATAATTGTTGTCTCCATTTTAACATCCTTTTTCTCACTTCAGAAGCCCAACCCTACAGATAGAATACAGAATTCCATCAGAATTTATTTTCCCTGTATTTATCTTTTGCTACTTTATCATCTCAGCCAAAATTTCACTCAATGTGAACATTAAATTCAACAACAGAGCCGATTGTGTTCCATCAGACCTTATATTGCCTTTTGAAGTTTAGTGATCCCTGAAATCATTTAGTCAAAATGAGGCTATTTTAAAACAGCATCATCAGCACTAACTAAATTAATTTCAGAAGATGATACAACCTGTGCAGTCATTAATGCCATTCTCTAGACACTACAGATGATGAATAGGACTTCCCTGAGGTTTGATGACCAAGTATAAGATCAAGACCCAATTTATTAAGACTCTCTGCCTCCTTTTCTAGCCTGCATAACATAAAAGCATTCAGAACAAAGCAAAGGCACTGAAAACGGTTTAGAAACTTGCAGAACTATCTCCAGCAAATGAACATAATAATATAAAATAGGAGTGTTGATAACAGGTAATTGAGGAACAGCTATGAACCTCCCACTCAACATATGCACATACACACACTGTAATTATTATAGAAAAGCTGTAGGTGATAAGGAGACCGAAGAGTTTACAAAGGTTTCTTAAAGGATTGACCCTTGACAAGAATCATCTTATGAACAGATTCTAGCAGACCACAAGAGCTGAACTTCCAAATCTTAAAAAATTGTCCTGCTTATCCTTTTCTAAGAATCATATTAATACACTGGCCAAAATAAGTAAGTGATAGCAAATTCCACTGCCTCAAATGTAACTTTTCAGTTGATATCTAATTTTATGCTTTTAAAAGGACATTTTATTTCTGTCTTGACTTTGTTCATAAGCACGTTTAAACCACAGCATTCCCAACAAACCACTGCATCATCTTTGTATTTTCATGAGCACTTTATACTAAGCTTTGTCTTCATTATACTGTCTTCTGTAAAACTATCATATTCTTACTAAAAGCATAGGAAAAAATACCCCAGTTACTACATATGAAGGTCAGATTTCATTCACTGAAGATTGAAACCCTTGAAATCCTTCATGCCATCAGTACACCTTTCTCATTTTTACAGCACAAAGCCTTGCAAAGAGGAGGATTCAAAGTAAAGGAAACATAAGAGAAAAAGACAATAATGTTAAGAAGACAAAGTATAGCAAATTTGTTAAAGAAATCTCTCTATGTTAACAGGACTTAGGGTTTTTTTATGCCTTGTGTTTGGCTCAGCAGTGAAATACATTTCTTGACTGTGAAGCGAGTGCCTTGAGATTTGCAGAGATCTTGGGGTACTGGCCCTAGGAAATCCCAGTTTCTACGTGAAAGAACTACAGGTCAACCCCAAATAGATTTGTGCTGTTAATGAAGAGAAGCTATCACCTTTGCACCTAAATTGCTTGAATTATTTCAGACCGTCCCTTTTCTGGGGACCTAGAGTAACTAATTCTGGTGTATGTGCATCTATTCTATGGGTATTTATACTTCACGAAGCTCATCTCCCTCTTTGTGCCTGTATTGAGTTTTGCAACTTCATAGGTAATTGCATAAGTGAAAATCATCTACCCATTTCAAAAGGCTAGCCAGATGGGTCATAGCCAAAAATCAAGCAAAATTAGAAAATTTTGTTTGAATACTGCTAAGCTTATGATGGAAAAAGTACTATGCAAAGCAAAACTCTTTTCTGACATGTCATGTACTGCTTCTGAAGCTGTACAAACACACACACATTGTCCCAGGATTCTGAGTCATGAGTCTCTAAAAATACAGAACAACACACTCTTCATTGCATCAGCCTTCTCTTCTTCCCAGTCACCGTCAACTCCTGAGTACACTGGGTGGCAGGGGAACAGAAAACCTGACAATTTGCTTTACAATATTTTGCCTGATAAACACCTCCTCTTTGACCTGTGACAGTTGTAGAGTTAACCAGCATCCAGCCTTCATCTAAGCCTTATCAACAGGGCTACACAAAATAGATTCCCCTTAAACGGTGCAGAAGCTCTTAAATGTCCTCTGTACCTTCTGTTTTCAGGTTATTGTTTTTAAGCACACTTCTCAAAAGTACATGCAAGGAGTGAAAAGCTTAGTTCACATTTCCTGATGATTTTTCTGTCACAATTATCTTCCCCAGAGAAACCCAACCTGGACCTCATATTTACTTCAAATGCATCACCAGAGTTATCAGAAGTTTTGTTCGCAACCTACTTATTGCCCCATTATTAATGCTCAGAGGACTGACATTTGCAGTATGGTAATCAAACTGCTGCAATCTTCCTTTGAAAAACTCAGACATGCATTCTTACTGTGTGTTGAAACATCTCATACCACTACAAAAGACAGCTCAGTACCTTTTATATATAATTTTTATAGTTTATATTTCCATACTGTGTGCTAATACACTGTGTAACTCAATGAAATAGGAAATCTTTGATAACAGGGACTAAAGATAAAAGAGGAGATTTGTAGAGATACTAAGGATTCAAAAAGTTAATTTTGGGAACAACTGAATATTCTTTATATATTCTGACTTAAGTTTTCAGATAAACAGCAATCCTGGAGTAACTCAGACAGTGGAGCAGAGCTGGAGCAAGGGCTATGTTGAACTTAAAATCTTAAGTTCATTTCATAGAATCATAGAGTTGTTTGGGTTGGAAGGGATTTTAAATACCGTCTCATTCCAAATACTCTGCCATGTGCATGGACACCTTCCATTAAACTAAGTTGCTCAAAGCCTCATCCAACTTGACCTTGAACACTTCTGGGGATAGGGCATTCACAGCTTCTCTGGGCAACCTGTTCCAGTGCCTTACCATCCTCACAGTAAAGACTTTCTTTCTAATATCTAATCTCAACCTGTCATCTTTCAGTTTAAAGCCATTATACCTTGTCCTATCACTGCCTGCCCATATTAAAAGCCCCTCTCCAGCATTTTTTTTCTCTTCTAGAAGGTCTCACAGAATCACAGAATATGCTGAGTTGGAAGGAACACATAAGGGTCACCAAGTCCAACTCCTGGCGATCCCCCAGAGTCATATCAGGTGCCAAAGAGTATAAACCAAACCCTTCTTCAATTCTGGCAGGTTTGGTGATCTGACCGCTTCCCTGGGGACTCTGTTCCAGTGCCCAACCACCCTTTGGAAAAACCTTTTACTAATAACTAACCTAAACCTTCCCTAACACAACTTCAGGCTATTCCCTCAGGATCTGTCACTGGTTACCACAGAGAAGAGATCAGTGCCT
>VWZD01010727.1:43686-53778 GCA_013396695.1 Sakesphorus luctuosus
CCCCAGTGCAGAGCAGAGTAGGACAATCCCCTCCCTCGACCAGCTGGCGATGCTGTGCCTGATGCCCCCCACGACAGGGTTGGCCCTCCTGGCTGCCAGGGCACTGCTGACTCACATTCAACCTGCCATCCACCAGGACCCCCAGGTCCCTTTCCATGGCACTGCTTTTCAGCCTCTCATTCACCAGTCTGTACAAACATCTGTGTTTCCCCCATCCCAGATGCAGAATCTGACACTTTCTCTTGTTGAACTTCATATGGTTGGTGATTGCTCATCTTTCTGATTTGCCCAGGTCTCTCTGAAGGGCCTCCTTGCCTTTGAGGGAGTCAACATCTCCTGCCCATTTTGTGTCATCTGCAAACTTGGTCAGTAACCCTTCCAGTCCTGAATCCAAGCTATTCATAAAGGTATTGAAGAGCACAAGGCCCAGGATAGAGCCCAGTGGAACCCCTCTAGTGACAGGTCACCAGTCTGATGACAACCCACTCACTATTGCCCTCTGTGCTCGACCCAGGAGCCAAGTGCTCACCCACCATGTGATGTGTTTATCCAGCTGTGTGCTGGACGTTTTGTCCAGAAGGGTCCTGTGAGAAACAGTATCAAAATCTTTACTGCAATCCAAAAAGATTACACCAGCTGGCTTTCCTTGATCAGCCAGTTGAATTATCTTGTCATAAAAGGAACTCAGGTTGGATAAGCAGGACTTCGCTTTCATGAAGCTGTGCTGACTGTGACAATGACTGCATTGTATTTCAGGTGTTTTTCAATATTTCCCAGAATAATCTTCTCCATAATTTTAACAGGTACTGAAGTGAGACTGACAGGCCTGTAGTTTATGGGGTCCTCCTTCTTGACCTTGAAAATCAGGACAACGTGCTTCAACTTCCAGTCAGCTGGGACCTCTCTGGATTTCAAACTGCTCAAAAATCATTGAGAGAGGTTGTGCACTGACATCAGCCAGCTCTTTGAGGATTCTGGTATATATCTCATCAGATCTCAGAGATTTGTAGGGATCCAGCTGAAGCAGCAAATCCAGCAAAATTTGAGGTTAATCATTCTTAGTCATGGTCCTCCAGCTCAGGGCACTGACACATCCTTGTTCCATCACCTGTGTTGAAGACAGAGGCAAAGGAAACATTAAACATCTCTGTCTTGTCTCTGTCCCTGTTTCTGAGGTGAACATTCTCATCCTATAATGAGCCAATGGTATCTCTACACTGCCTATTGCCATTAATGTATTTGCAAAAGCTCCTTTTATTGTCCCCTATGTTTTTGGCAGCTTCAGTTCCAGCTGAGCTTTGTCCACTGAATTTTTTCCCTACAATGGCAAGCAGTATCTCTGAGTTCCTCCCTTATCACCTGATGTGGCTTACACTGGGCATACATCTTCCTTTTTTGCCTTGTTTCCAAAGAACATTCCTGTTCAGCCAAGCTGGCCTTCTGCCTTTCCTGTTTGACTTTCAGTATTTGGGAATTGCTGCTCCTGTGCCCTTAGGAAGCGATGTTTACAAAGTGACCAGCAATGATGGATCTCAGCACCTGCAAAAACATTTTTTTCAGGAGCTTTTACTGACTAATCCCATAAGCAGCCTGAATTCTGCTCTGCTCATGTCCAGAGCTGAGGTTTTTGCTGGCACTTTTCCCTCTGTCAACAGAGATTTTTAAACGCTATCCCTTCATGGTCGCTGTGGTTAAGATGGCCAACAGCCTCCAGTTCACTCATGAGATCCTCTCTATTGACATGCAGCAGATCAAGGATGACATCCTTCTGAGTTGTTTCCCCAGAGCCTTTGCTGTTTCTCTGAATAAATGACTCATCGTACTTCAAGTAATAAAATGGTACTGCAAACATGCATATCTAGAACTATATATCTCTGCAATGTTTTCATTTCTGTCAGCAGACATTTGTTAATCCACAAGGATATATGTGGAATTCACCCAATTCAGCCTTGAGGGAGAGACAAAATTAAAATTAAGTGCCATGTCACTTGTCTGAAATTAAACCCCAAAACTATGATACTTCATGTGAAACACCAAACTTGCTTTTGGTCCCAGTATATCAATTCCTGATGTCATTACACCACTACATAAAGAAAAGGAATTAAAACTACTAACAGAAACATCAAACCAAACTAATTAGAACAGTTGAAATTGTATCAACAATATATCCGACCTTCTCAATAAAAAAAGGTAAAAAAATATAAAAAAATAAAAAACCCCACAACCCCAAACAACAACAACAAAAAGCCAAATAAGTGCATATACTCTACAATGTATTCTACGTACTTCCTACTTTTTTCAAAAACTAATTCCAAGAAAAGCGTTTGTTTTGCTATTTATAAATAATAGAGCCAACCCAATCCTCTACCTATGAAATCTTCATGAGAAAATTTCCATCATGTACTTTTCCCATATATGAAAAAATTACTAATTTATGACAAAGTATTAGTTAGAGGAAAGTGTGTATAGGTTTCTAATATTGTTGTTTTACAGGGACTGGTGGTGTCTGTTTGTTTAATTAGCAAAACTTCAGCTCTTCTAGCAGGCTCTATATTACTAAAGAAGCACAACATCAGCAGCGGAGTGGAACACATGATATGATGGATTGGTAATATTTGGGGTGAATAGAGTCGACCATAATCAGCTATAGATTTGAATAACAAGTTCTGGTCAAGCCTGCTAATGTAAGCAAGTCTGTAAGACTTTATCGCCCATTCCTCCTTCCTGAACATCAAAAGCAACCACCTCTCAGGTAAAATTGTTATTTTGTATTTAAAAAAATATTCCACCTCAAAAGAGAGCTACGAGTTGAGTGTTTTCATTCATCCATTACATGGATAGAAAGCTGTATCACACTGTTAGGATCTGCTATTGTCTGTTATGGTTTTAGTCAATACATGATTATACCTCCTCCTTCAGTGTACTACCATTAAAAATTGCCATTATTCTATTTATATTGCATTTGTTCTTCCTTTCTGCAGGTCCCTGTGCAGGAAGCTTTACACAAATGAGGCTCTCTTGCCACAAGAGAGGTTGTTCTCTGCCTATGCACAGTGTCACTAGGCAAATATACACTTCAAGTAAATTGTACAGCAACAACCTAACTCCAGGGTAAATGCATATGTCACTTTCTTAACTCAGACGTACTGTCTGTAATTTATACTCTGCTCCAAATTATAGCAATTTAATCAAAATAGGAGTTTGCCTTAGTATTTCTGGTGGTTTTGGTAGATACCACCAGTGCCACATAATTTAATAAGTCTTGAGTTAGCACACTGCAGTTCATTTTTGGTTGTCAGTTTAATTTTATATGAACCAAAAATCTGATCAGAAGTGGCTGAGGGAGCTAGAGTTGTTACTCTGGAGAGACCTTATTGCTCTCTACAACTGTCTGAAGGAGGCTGTAATGGGGTGAGTGTCAGTCTCTTCTCCTGGGAAACAAGTGGCAGGGCAAGAGGAAACGCCCTCAAGTTGCACTAAGGGAGGTTTAGATTGGATATTAGGAAAAATTTAATCACAGAAAGGTTTGCCAAGCATTGGAACAGGTTGTCTAGGGAATTGGTAGTGTCATTGTCCCTGGAAGTGTTCAAAAACATGTTGATGTGGCAAATGGGGACGTGGGTTAGTAGTGACATGATGGTGATACTAGGCTGATGGTTGGATTTTATGATCTTAGAGGCTTTTTCCAATCTTTATGATTCTATGAAAGCAAAAAACATCATCAAATAAGAGTCTTATAGCTTTAGCTAAGCTATTTTCTTGAGCAACCCTTACTTGTGAAGTATGATGCATGCAAAGACACAACATACTATACCTGGGAACAGTAACGAGGTCCAAACAGAATCTGAAGCCAAAGAAAAGCAGCATTTCTGTCTGCTGTGCCTTTACCACCACCTGTCACCACAGTGAGGGTGCATCATCTGATGCAAGCCCTTGCTGCTGCCTCTCCTGAGGGCAGAAACAATCAGTAAAATACCCAGACTGCAGCTATGTAAACGATATGTCTAGTCAGAGCTGCTCATAGCATCAGCATACATGAGTATGAAGCAGCTAATTCTCTACAGTGTCCATCCAATCCATACTGCTTGTGCTTCTCCAGTAAGGGCTTCCTTAGGAGCTGAGTCATGGTTGCTCTTCGCACACATCTCATTCAGCTCAATACATTCAAGCAGCCACAGTATGATTCCAAACAGACCATTTTAACTGAGTTTTAGTGATATTGAGATACTGCTGAGACATACAGACTGCAGATTCAGAAGGCAGCAGGTATAGAAGCACCATATTGCCATACTGTTGACTGAACTTATTCTGACAATGTTCATTAGCTCAAATATGAACTAATTTGAGCATAAATTATAAATTACAGGCTGATTCAGAAAGATGAGCATGACTGCTGCATCAGTGCTATAAGCAGTCATAACTCACGGCCCCTGTTTGAACCTACACATACAGATCCAAACATGGTGTTTCTGGTCACCTTTCTTGACTTGGGAATGCTAGATGCAATAATGCAAGGATAAAGCCATGCCTGGTGCAATGAAGATCATCAGTTTTGGCTCTGCACGGACTTTGGTAGAGCTGAGTTGATTGTTGCAGAGTTTGTTCACAGGAACCAGATTCTGGGAAAGCACAAAGCAGCAGACTGTGTCCAGCATTGGCATGCAGATAGCAGAACCCCAGAAATCAAGTCCTGGAAGCAGAACACATTAAGAGCTCTGCAGAAGGAAAGACGTCCAGCTTTGACTTGCTGCCATAAAACCCTGCTAAAGCTTTGCTTGGTATAACCAACATCTCTACACCATTTATCAGTATGTTTTCTAATACGGACAATATCCAAGCACTAAATTACAATTTTTCCGCTGTATGCACCCCCTAAAACACTCATCTGGGAAAAAGATCGAATCCTCCCATTTTTTACCCCAAGCACACATAATTTACCTATTACTGACCCATGCTTTGAAGTTTTGCATCATAAAGGACTGAGAGGAATGGATGCCCTGGGTTAGGTATCATTTGCTTCTACTACAGTTCTTAACAATTTCTTACAATAAGAGTGTATGTTAAGCTTATTACTGTCACAGCCATTTCACTTCAAATTGTGTTTCTAGAGGCTTGACTAAAATCTATTCTATTTATAGGTATCATGGCTTCTATTAGTTACTTTATCCAAATTTACTGCAAAATGAAGTTGAGTTAGAAGTTCAATTTAACCTGAAGCTGCACACAAAGTCCTTTGTACTTGCCTGGACTTAAGATTGCTTGGGCTTCTATTGTAGTAAGATTTTATTGCCTTTGAAGTGCAAACATAACTGTAGGCAATGGGAAGTAATAAAGATTTCAATATAATTTCTATTGAAAGAAGTGTTAAAATAACTGTGAGTGAATTTAATATTTGATAGACTGATAACTCTAGAGATAAGATCACAAAAAACCCAAACCAAAACAAAAACAAGAAAAAACCCAAACTTACTCTGAAGGCGAAGCAAATATCCTTCTGGAGTTTGTTTGTTTGTTTTTCTTAATCAAAACTTCAAAGTCACATTTTTCACTGGTGATGCCTACAGTAAGGCTTTATATCTATATTTGGAGCATGCAAAAATGATCAGGAATAACTGTGTTACTGTCACTTGGTGTCTCACCACAGATTTGCTACTTTTAAGCTGTGAAGCTTTGGTCCTATGTACTTTTAGTGTGAGTTTATGGTGGTTTAAGTAAATGCATTGTGCTTCCTATTTCAAGTAGGAGGACAACTTACACCAACAGTATACCAGCTCTGCCAAATGGTATCTCAGTATGTCATGATTTCCATTGCTAATCTAAAAATATGGCTGTAAGCACCAAATAGATTCTTCCTCCAAAAGACAAGACATTCTGTCAAACTTGAATGCACCCAAATACAAGCTTCAAGGGTTAGCTTCACTGGGGAGCTCTGAAAAACATAATATCCTTGTCACAATCACAGAAACACACGTGAGCGCATGCACACTGAACAGCACATTACTCTGATACTGTTGCCTGTTTTCATCTGTTTTATCATTTTCATAGTTTGGTATCATTCACTTGTCTCTGTTACCATGTCAACTGTTATCACCTTCCTATTTTTCTTTTCAATTATATTTTATCTCCTAGACACACTTTTTCTATCCTCTTCCTCCCTAGAGTAGTCCATTGCTCTTCAAATCCTTTGAGGGTATCTTTTATTTACCTGCTTTCTATAAGCAGACAATTAAAATTGTCCTATCCCAAGCTGTGCAGAGAGCCCAGGCAGCAGAGAATATAACGCAATGGTGGTCAAACTCTGCTAAGGAGTCAGTGGCAGTAATGTGCAATTCAGATAAAATTAATCTGCACAAGCAATGCTGTGACATCCAAGCTCCCATCCCAATCTCCAAGTTAGAGAAAACTAGTTTAAAAATACAGTAAATACAAATGTGCACCTAGAGTTTTAGAACCACATCATCATAGAATGGCTTGGGTTGCAAGGGACCTTAGAGATCATCTATTTCCTCTCTACCCCTCTGCAACACACAGGGACATCCTCCACTAGACCAGGTTGCTCAGAGCCTCATCCAGCCTGGCTTGGTGGGCATCCACAACTTCTCTAGTCAAGCTGTTCCAGTGCTGCACCATCCTCACAGGAAAGAATTTGTTTCTAATATCCAATCCAAACCTTACCTCTTTCAGTTTAAACCAATTTCCCTTTGACCTCTCACTACACACCCTTGTAAATATAGTCTTGCCCCATCTTTCATTAAAGTTCCCTTGATGTACTGGAAGTCTCCAAATAGATAATCCCAAAGTCCTCTCTTCTCCAGAACAATCCCAGTTCTCTCAGCCTTTCCTCATAGGAGAGATGTTCCCTCCTCTAATCATCTTGGTGACCTCCTCTGGACTTGCTCCACAGCTTGATGTCCTTCCTGTGCTGAGGACCCCAGAGCTGGATGCAGCACTTCAGGTGGAGTCTCACTAGAGAAGAGCAGAGGAACAGAATCCCCTCCCTCACCCTGATGGCCACGCAGCTTTTGATGGAGCCCAGGACACAATTGGCTTTCTGGGCTGTGAGTGCACATTGCTGGGTCATGTCCAGCCTCTCATCCACCAGCACCCCCAAGTCCTTCTTGGCAGGGCTGCTCTCAAACAGTTCATCCCCAGCTTTTATTCATACCAGGGCTGCTTTGACACAGGAGCAGCACTTAGTTTTTTGTCTTGTTAAACCACATGAGATTCCTATGGGCCCACTTCTTGAGCTTGTCCAGGTCCCTCTGGATGGCATCCCATCCTTCACATGTGTCAACCACACAAGTCAGCTCAAGATCATCTGCAAATCTGCTGAGGGTGCACTTGCTCCCTTCATTTATGTCAGTAATGAAGATACTAAGAAACGCTGGTCCCACTACGGACTCCTGAGGGACACATCAGTGATATCCCCTGTGACTCTGAGCTGATGACCACTAACCACCCTTGGGATGTAACTCTCCAGCCAATTCCTTATCCACCTAACAGTCCAGCTATTGAATCCATTTCTCTTCAATTTAGAGAGAAGGTTGTTGTGAAGGACTATTTCAAAGGCTTTATAGAAATCCAGACAAACTACATCTGCAGCCCTTTCCTTGTCCACTCTATCACAGAAGGCCACTAGGTTGGTCTGACAGGATTTCCCCTCGGTGAAGCTGCACTGGCTGTCTTGAATCGCCTTCCTGTCCTTCATGTGCCTTAGCATAGCTTCTTGGAGAGCTTTTCCATGATATTCCCAGGTACAGAGGTGAGGCTCACAGGTCTGTATTTCCCAGGGCCCTCTCTTCTACCTTTTTAAAGACGGGTACCATGTTTCCCTTCTTCACCTGGGACTTCACCTGTCATGACTATCTTTCTCAAGTGCCAGTTGAAGTAAATATAGAATATTTCTGAAAGGCTGAGAAAATGTCCTCAATTTCTGACAACCAGTTTAAAGTCTTCCAAGATTTAGGGCCAAATAATTCTCTATTGCTACTGGGTTTTATTTAGCTGCAGCTTGTGACTAACTTCTTTATTCTATGTATCTGTAAAGGTAATATGGCATGCTGTTATGAAACAACAGTCAACATGCCCATCTCAAATTTAGGTAAATGTCCTCCTTGCTTTTTACTGATCGCCCAAGCCAACACTGCTGGTTTTGTGTTGTGATTTTAAGCACGTGCATGGCTGAGCAATGAGATGCCTCCAAACTAAACAAAGATTCAGGGTTCATCTGCCTCCAATTGTGAAAAAAACAAAACAAAACAAAACAAAAAACAGGACAAAAGCAATCTGTCCTTCATTCCTCAACCTCAGGGCAGACTTTGTGAGCAAATCCAACCCTAAACAATGCAAGATTGTATTATTACTTCCACAATTAATTTGCCAGCTGTAGGCCTCAAGGGAGAAAGTTTTTTTTCAAATTTGCTTTCCACAAAATAATCCTCCCTTTACAAGGAATCAAAATAAAATACTACCTCACCTTTCCTGGTCTTGCTCCTGAAATATCCTCTCTATCAAGGTTCAGATATTTCCACTTCCTTTTTGACAGAATACCTGTAAGACCCCTCCACTCTGTGGAAATCCATATCCTCTTTTTACTATGGGTTCATCCAGGCTCCATACTCAAACACTGAGGAGTTCTCTGCTTTAACCTGCAAATAATCCTGTTTCTTTTGCACACCAAGTAACATTAAGATCCACTGAGTTTCACCATTTCACCTTCCTTAGAGTGAGAATTTTTCCAGCCCATCATTGCCTCTTTATTTTTTCTCCCAAAACCTTTTCACAGAATGAGACTCTCAAATCTTTGAGGGATCTTAGCAGTGTGTATAAATACCCAGTGTGAGAGATAAAGATGAGGGGGCCAAATTCCTCTGAGCGATGCTCACTGACAGCACAAGAGGCAGTGGACACAAATTGAAACATGTGAAATTTCATATGAACACAAGATGTGAGGAGAGTCAAACAGTGTGCTCAGAGAGCTGTGGAGCCCTTATCTGCAGAGAGACTCAAAAGCAACTAGACATGGTTCTGGGCAATCTGCTGCAGCTGACTCTGCTTGTACAGGGGAGTGGGCTAGATGGCCCCAAGAGGTCCCTTCCAACAAGAAAAATTCTGTGAATCTCATTTCCAGGTGCGTGAGCTTGTTCAAATGCTCTCTCTCCGTCAATAACTAGGCCACTTAAGCTTCCATTTCATCAGTCCTAAGGAAAACATGAAACACAAGGGCAGACTCTGAACTACCTGTCACAAGGCTGATAAGCATTTTCCAGCACTAGACCCTCATCTGCTTTTGTACTGCTACTCCACCCCGCTGTTACATTCCTTGCCATTCCTATGTCACTGGCAATTTTGCCAGTTCTGTACTCAACAATGCTCCTAAGCTATTAATAAAGCTTGATAAGACTCAGTCCTAATACAGAATCCTTGTGGTATCTTGCTATTAACCTTTCGCCAGGCTGAAAACTGATTATTCACTCTCCTGATTTCTGCCAGTTATTCAGATGCTAGAATTTCATCTCTGACTGCCACCACCACCCAGCTTCCCTAACAGCCTCTGTGTCACAGCTTTCTGGACCAACTCCTCCCACTGAGCCTTACAAAAGCTCAGTAAAGAGGCTGAAATAAAATTGTTGATTTCTGCACAAGTATTTCAGGAGGTGAAGAAGGAAAAGGAACTTCTGTAGAGCACAATTCTGCTTGCAGGGTTCAGGGACGGAGTCTCAGAAGAGAGACAATAATACATCAAGATGCTTCAACAAATGAGTACGGCTAGCAGCAAAACCCACATGAGAATTTTGGAGACCCAGGGTCTATTCACACATAATGCATTTCAGTATCATTGAATAGAATGCATAAATAGCTCTGAAGACAGATAAGAGGATATAGGACTCATACGACTTTCTACACCCACAGCTGTCATAAGAATTGATCTTCTCCATCTTTTATGCCTGACCAGAGTGCTTGATGGCCTACATCCAATGATTTAATTTGTGCATTTAAAAACTGAAAGACACAAGTGCTAGTGAAGCAGGAAGCAGATGCAATGAAACAAAGCCTGACTCCAGGTAGTATCACCATGACTAGGCTTCGTGA
>VWZD01010730.1:4356-21386 GCA_013396695.1 Sakesphorus luctuosus
ACCCTCTGGCTCTGGCTGAGCCTTTCACCAAGGAGCCCCCGGGCAGCCAGGGGACATCAGTGTGGTGGCACGTGAGGACACGGAAGTGAGGTGGCACCTGGGGACATCAGTGTGGTGGCACCTGGGGACACTGAATTGCGGTGGCACCTGGGGACCCCCAGCCCAGCGATGGCTGCTCAGCCTGCACCCCTCACCCACGGGGCAGGGGGACACACCCGCTGGCCTGGGCGGCCGGAGTTGGGACTCCAAACCCAGCCACAGCTGGGCATTGTGCCCAGGCCGGTGCCACCCTGTCCTTGGAGCCACTCTGGGGACACACAGCCTCTGTCTTCGCTGGCTGAAGGGCACAGGGAGTGGCTCTGTGGCCAGCAGGGTTTGCCACATCCCACTGGGTCCTGCCTCTCAGAGAGCTGCAGTGCCACTCGGGGACAGGGGGCAGGGGCTGTCCCTGTGTGTGGCTCCCGGGAAGGGGCACCAACGTGTTGAAAAGCAGCTGGAGTTTGCTCCTCAGCAGCATCCAGAGTGTCCGAATGGGGCCTTCCCACCCCTCACCCGGGTTTTAGGTGATGGATTGATGTCCCGCAGGGAGGGGAAGGTGGAAGCAGAGCTGGGGGACAGCAGGGGTGATCTGGGGGAAAAAGTGGTGATTTGGGGAAAGGACATGCTTGGAAGCATCTGGGAAGATGCCTGGACAAGGCATGGGGAGAGTGAAGAGGGAGGGCTGGCAGCAGGAGGAGTTGGGAGTGGCTCAGCCCTGCTCCGTGTCAGGGATGGAAAGTCCTATTGGAGAGAGGAAGGGAAACTGAGGCAGGACCAGTGGGGTCAGACCTGGATGAGCCCAGAGTGGGAACAGCATGTGAGGCTGAAAACAGAGACCAAGGATCAACTCTGAGGGGGCTTTGCAGGAAGAAAAGCCACCAGGGAGGGAGGTTGGATGTGGGATCTGCTCAGGTTACCTCAGCCATCAATTATTTAGTCTTAGTGCTCAGGTGGGACTGGGACTGGTTTGCACATGGAGCCTTCCTGCTCCTTGGATCAGCAACAGCCCCGTGGCATGCCTGGAGCTTCCATGGGCTCCCTGAGAGCTGAGGCTCCCCAGGAAGGGCTGAGCCAAGAGGACAGTGGGCTTGGCTCCCCTCCACCTCTCCCACATCCCTACGAGCTGGATTTCAACTTCTCCATCTGACTCCCAGACTAATCAGCCTGTCTCTGCCTGGATTTTCCTTCTTCTGTGATTCCACCTCATACAATTCCTTTCTCACTCCTTTTTTTATTCACCCCTACTTTTTTGGGGGTAATTCTCTCTTTCTCTCCAGTTTAGGGAACTTGCCAGGCACCCCTCAGGTCTTGGTCATCCAGTTTTTGTCCAACTTCTTCTTTCTGACGTTTATTTCAGAGAAACTTTGTGGGTTTGGGGTTTTTTGTTTTGAAAGTGACTTTTCTTTAGAAAAGTTTCAGCTGTTAAGTGGCTTTACTATTAATTTTACTCATGTTTCTGTGTGTACAAACTCCTCCCCTCCAAACCACAAAGCCTGTTTTGGGCTAAAAGAGCCCGAACAGGAAGAAACTGTCCAAGTTTGGGGAAGCTGAGAACAACTGCTTGGGTTGGCACCATCTGATTGATGTGGTCTGAGCACCCTACAAAGCTCTCATGGTGGTGGGACTTTGTGGTGGTTGGATGCTCTTGTGGTGGTGGGATGTTCTGATAGTGGCACACTTGTGTGGTGGTGGGAAGCTCTCATGGTGTTGGGACATTTGGGTGGTGGAATGATTCCATGGTGGTGGGATGATTCCATGGTGGTGGGAAGCTCTGGTGCTGGGATGCTCTTATGATGATGAGATGTTGTGGTGGGAAGTTTCCAAGGTGATGGGATGCTTCCAAGGTGGTGGGATGCTTCTAAGGTGATGGGATGCATCCAAGATGTTGGGGTGCTCTGCTGGTGAGATGCTGTGCTGGGGAGATGTTTCCATGATGGTGGGACGTTGTGGTGGGAAGCTTCCATGGTGGTTGGAAGCTCTGGTTTTGGAATGCTTCCATGATGGTGGAATGCTCTTCTGGTGGTGGGATGCTTCCATGGTGGTGGGAAGCTTCCATGATGATGGGATGTTCCATGGTGGTGGGACACTTCCGTGGTGGTGGGACACTTCCATGGTGGTGAGATGCTTCCATGGTGCTGGGATGTTTCTGTGGTGCTGGGAAGCTTTGGTCATGGGACACTTCCATAGTGGCAGGATGCTCTTATGATGGTGGGAAGCTTCCATGGTGGCCCTCACATTGCACAACAGCTCTGCCCTGACATCTTCCATCTGTTGGTTTGAGGGAATAAATTTCCTGGTGGCCTCTTTTCTTCTCTCAGAGTTGGTCAAGTGTCTCAGTTTTCCTGGGAATGCAGATGTGAGAAACCTGAGAACATGCCCCACCACGGTGTCCCTGTCGTGCTGTCCTTGCTGTCTCCTGGGTGGGAGCAGCACATGGTGGTGGTGTGTTGTCATCTTCTGGGCTGCAGCATCATCAACACAACTCTGTCCCCCCTGTCCCAAGCTGTGCTCCATCCTGATCCATCCTGTCCCACACCAGCACAGGCTGCCCTGTCCAGAGTCAGCACTGAGTGACCACAGGATGGGGACATGAAGTGGAGACAGTGCCTGGGGTTGTGGAGAAGGACAGAAATTCCATGCCTGTCCCCCAGAGCTCTTGGCTGCTGGGGCTTTGTGCCAGCAGATGTGGCTGCGTGCCCAGCAGGGTCCCTGTGCCACGGGGATGATCTCAAGGGTGATCCATCCTGATAAGTGTGAGTGTTGGGAGAAGGCACTTCTTTAAAATTCCTACAAAAAATCTAAAAAAACCCTTTTAAAATCTAAAAAAGCATTTTAGCTTCTTTGGCTGCTTCTGGGAAAGTCGTGGAGTAGCACAGGGAAACAGGGACCACTTGGGCTGCCACAGCCACCACCAGCTCTGGCACATTTCCACGCTGGATCCTCAGCACTGTGTGCAGCACTAAAAGGGATTTATGACTCAGAAATGTCCCTGGAAAGGCATATTTGCAGCAGAAGGTGATTGTTGATCTGGCTGCATCCCCACTGCTGCCATCAGAGTCCCCAGGGTGGTGCTGGAGGTGTCAGATCCTCCAGCTCGGGGCTTCCTGGTGGGAAGGTGTGACACGTTCCTGGCAGGGCACAGCGGGTGCCACATCTCCTCCTGAAGGTTTTTCAAGTCCTGGGTATCCATGAGCAATCCCTCAGGGGCGGCAAAGCTGTTTGCCATCCTGCCTTGCTGCTGGAGCAGCCCTCTCAAAAACCAGACACAGAGAGGTGGTGCAAAAGGAGGAGCAAAAATTGCAGGTACAAATGAAATGGATTTTTCTTTCCTCCCCTGCTATTGGTTAATAAATCCTTTTGATGTGGGAACCAAACTTTCCCACAGCAGGTTGAAAGCAGCTTTGTGCCCATCCCGTCCCTGCCATGGGCTGTGCCATTTCCAGGCACCATTATAGCCTCACTAATGCAATTAATCTCTTTCTCCTATAATTGATAATATGGGGATTATGGCCTTGTATGTCCCATCCACAGCAGCCCCGTTGGTTTCAGACCTGCCCCAGCTCAGTCCAACTCTCAGTCGTGGAGGAAATACCATTTTCCTCCTAAAAATGCCCAATTTTTGTGGTTCGGATGCTGCAGCCGACGGCAGCTTTGCCAAGAACTTGAGTTCTTACACAGGAAATGAGGCTCCTTTCAAAGCACCAGAGTGGGGCTATATATATACAGCCTCTCCAAAAAGATATTTAAAGAAACATATTGACACTAGCTAGAACAGGAAAAAATAGCTGCTGGCTGTGGGGAGCGAGGGCTGAAGGCAGCTGAGCCCATCCTGGGGGAGTGGGTGATACAGGGGATGGATTCCTGGCTCTTTCATCTCCAGGAAAGGGAGCTCCTGGGCTTTGTGCTCTGTGAACTCCCTGTGCTTTGGGTCTCCTGGTTTTTCATGGGAATTCGAGGTGCTGGGGATTGAACACAGCCTCAGCACTGAAGAAATGAGTCATCTCCTCTCTCTTCAGCAAGTCCCTCTTAGGAATTTATTTTCATCCCCAGGGAAAGAAAATAGTTTGTCTTGTACCAGATTAGGGGCTGCTTTTCTCGTTAGTGCAAGCTGGGATGGAGGGTTGAGGGTTTTTTTAGATCTATGCAGAAATAACTGGGATTTTTAATGTGGGGATGGGCTCCAGAAGCAGCTGAGCCTCAGGAGGATGAAGAGATTTGGGGCTGAAAGTGCTGCCACCAAGTCCAGGGGCTGGTGGTAGTTTTGGACCACCAAGTGGCAAGGGGGTCTTTACCCTGGATCACACCAGAGGCTGAGTGGGAAGACAGGGACGATGGGGATGCTACTGCCCCAAACCCCCTTTGCCCCACGTGCCCACCCAGGGTGTGCTGTGCTGAGGGTGCCAGGGGGGGCTCTTGCCTCGTGAAATTCACCCTATTTACCTCCATCCTCCTGCAGGGCTGGGGAGAAACAGCCAGGAAGGCAGGGGGATTGCCACATTCCCGAGCAGAGGACTCTGGACTGAGTGAGATGCCCTCCACCAGCACTGGAACCCAGGGAAAACAGTGGGGAAGGGACAGTAGGATGGGGGCACCTGGCACAAGAAGGAGGTGGCACATCCCAGCTTTGCTCTCCCAGGGGGAAAAACCTCTGGACAAGGGCTGGAGCTGCAGGAGGAACTATTTTGGCTGAAGACTAAGAAACCAAGGATGGGGAGAAGGTGCCCATTGCAGCTTTTGGTGCATCATCCCATGGATGCGACACAGGCCAGGCTGAGCATCGCCCGCTCCAGCACCATCCAGCCCATGGCACCCAAATTCTGTGCCCACTCTCATCCCACCACCTGTTGTGGCACCATCTGGCACATGGCACTGCAGCACAAGCCCCAGCACCCAAAGCTGTGCCCATCCTCATGCCACCACCCTCTGTTCCCGAGTGCCACAGCAGCCCCAGGGCTGGAGGAAGGGCTGGATCCCAACCCTCAGCCCTGCACAGCTTGACTGGTCCCCTTTGCACAGTCCCCACATGAGGACACTTCCTGGGGACAGGCTGTTCCCTGGGTGGCAGCAGGGGCAGGGGCACAGCCGGGGTTGTAGCCCGGATGTGCCAGTTCCAGCCCACGGCCAGACTAATTATACACTGTGTGCAGTTCCGGGCTAATTGCGCGGCGGGGATAACGATCCTGGCTCCGCAGGCAGGAGGGGAATTATTCCTCAGTTATTTTCTCAAAGGCATTTCATACTTTATTATGGACTCACAGAGTGGGTTCAGTTGGAAGGGACCTTTAAAGGTCATCTCATTCCACCCCCTGCCATGGGCAGGGACACCTCTCACTATTCCAGGTTGCTCCAAGTTCCATCCAACCTGGCCTTGGACACTTCCAGGGATGGAAGACCACAAAGGTACTCCAAGGGCTGGAGCCCCTCTGCTCTGGAGCCAGGCTGGGAGAGCTGGGTGGGGGGGGTCACCTGGAGAAGAGAAGGCTCCAGGGAGACCTGAGAGCCCCTGCTAGTACCTAAAGGGGCTCCAGGAGAGCTGGAGAGGGACTTGGGACAAGGGATGAAGAGACAGGACAAGAGGGAACAGCTTCCCACTGCCAGAGGGCAGGGCTAGATGGGATACTGGGAAAAATCCTTCTCTGTGAGGGTAGGCAGACCCTGGCACGGGTTGCCCAGAGAAGCTGTGGCTGCCTCATCCCTGGAAGTACCCAATGCCAGGTTGGAAGGGGCTTGGAGGAACCTGGGCTAGTGGAAGGTGTCCCTGCCCAGGGCAGGGTGGTTGGAACTGGCTGTGATTTAAGATCCCTTCTAACCCAAACCATTCTATGATTTCTGGGATTCTGTGATCTTTTCTGGGATTCTGTGCTGTGTGAGTTCAAGCTTTCCTTGTGCTCTTTTAAGAGTCCCAGCAGGCCACAATTGCTGAGGTCTCCACACTCATGACATCCCATTTTCTGGGCTCTCAGGAGGAGGAGGGACAATTCCTGGGTGTCCCTGCTGTTCTGGCACAAGCACTTTGCAACACTATTATAAAACCCTGTTTCCTGTTCACTTCCATGTGAACACAATGACTGGAAAACACAATTTTCCAGCCAGCATCTGCTAGTTAAAATAAAACACAATGCCATGTGCTGTCTGGAGAGCATTGATCTGCTCTCTTCTGTCTTTTATTTCCAATAAAAGAGACAAATGGTAACAATAAGCAGCAAGTCTCCAGCCTGGCCCTGCCAAGAGAAGCTGTTTCTCCCAAAGTGTCCCTTTCTCTGATGGACTTTCCCTCCTTCCTGCATGGAGAGCATTTGTCGTGCCCTCCCCTGGCACAGCAGTGATGGCTGAGGAGCTGCACTGCCCCAGCAGGACTCTGGTCACTTGGCAAAGAGGTGAAGGTTGTAGAAATCCAGGCAGGGAATGCTGGACCACTGGAAACCCTCTGGGAACAGAAACCCAGCTGCCACCAGCCTTTGGGGCTGCATTTGGGGCAGCAGGACCAAACATCCACCTGGGAAGGGCACAGGATGATGGTGTTACATTGGGATTTATTGTCATCACATCAAGCTGGACACCAGTCAGACTAGGGAAAAATAGCATCTAAATTATGGGAGTCCTGGAGTAAACTATCCACAGCTCAGCAGGGGTTTGTTAGTTTGCTCTTTGGCCAAGTACAAAGGGTCTTCTCCACCACAAGACTCAACTGTGGCATGTCTGGGCAACCTCAGTCCCCCTCACAATCTGAGTTTCATGACCAAGTCATCAAACCAGCCTAGAAACCTCCCTAGGAGATGAATAAAGCTGGAGAATCTCTGGAGTTGCAGGATTTCTCAGTGCACAACCTTTGTAGGCAACGGACAGATGGCATTGGTGGGAATAGAGAATACAAAGGCACCTGCTGGTGGGAGCACCAAACCAGCACAGCCAAGGGGCAGGGAGGGATCAGTGAGTGAGTGCTGAGCCCCTTGGAGGGCACAGGCTGCAGGACACACCTGATGGACACACCGAGAGCAGCCCCTGGTGGGGATTGGGATCTTGCAGGAGCATCCTCTGTGCTGGCCTGAAGATGTTGTTGGAAGCCATGGCCAGTCCCAGACCCTGCTGCAGCCACAAAACTGAGTCCATCCTCATGGCACAACACCAGCCACAACCACAATCAACCCTCAGGACATGCTCTCCATCAGTGTGAGGCTTGGCAAGCTGGAGGAATGTCCCACCAAAGAAGGGATTGAAATTCCATTGTTACAAAAGGCATCTCCACATGCTGAGAGACTGTGGGTTTAGCCTGGAGGACCTTCAAAGATCTCACAGTTACTCGTGTTTGGAGATTTGCCAAGGTTTTAGGCCATGCTGAAGTGGAGGCAGAGGAAGACTTTGATTTCTTGGGTGTTGAAGAAGTCAGTGTAGGCTGGGAATGGCTCCACCAGGAGAGATGCTTCTTCTGCACTAAGTCAATGAAGGCATTGAATAACTCATCTCTCCTGGTAGAGCCATTCCCAGTCTGTGACCTGGTGGTGTTTTCCAGCCAGGAATGTTTTGTTCACTTCACAAATGGGAACAAAATGTTCCAACAGTCAGCAAGGTTTGGCTGCTTCCCTTGAGGTAAATACTTGTCTGGAGAGAGCAAAGGTGAGTATTCCTGAGGCTGCTGGACTTTTTGGTCCCCTGGAACTCACCCAGTCCATCCTGTCCTGCTGGGATGTGTGGAGAAGGTGTTGGGTGAGGCTGTTAACTCTTTCCCTAGCCTGGGAATGGGGAGCTGCATTTTGGTGAGGCTCCTCCTCCCCCTGATCCCAGGGGACCCCCCATGCCCTGTCCCTGCTCACCGTGGTACCTGTGAACCCCCCAAGCACAGCGAGCCCAGGCTTGTGTTGGGGTGGTGGGTGGGGTGGATCCTGGCCCTTCTCCTCACACAGGAGGGGTGGGAGGTCCAGGATGCCTTGGGACACGGCACAGCCAGCATTTCAGTGGGTGGGATCCAGCCTGGAATTTCTGCCGTGCCGGGAGCACTTCCAAAGGTGGGTTGAGCAAGGCCCTCTCCTGGTTTCCCCCATCTCCTGCCCTCAGCAGGAGGACACGCTACTCCCTTGTTTGTCTTCCCAGCTCTTGCAGTCCCACTCCAGCTTTTTATAGCTCAGGAAGAAGTGCCTTGAGTTTCGGAGCCGTCTGGGAGGCCAAGCACACAGGGAGGAGCCGCAGCCAGAAATAGGGCTGCTCTCCCCTCCTGCATTCCACATGGATTGTTTTTTTAGCTGAGATGTCCAAATTTGAAGAGTCCCATTGCCACAGGCACCGAGCTGGGAACCAGCTCCTGCATTTTTCCACCCGGATTGGGTGTTCTTTCTCCTTTGCCTTATTCCCAGTGCCTTCACACCAACTGCTGAGCCTCCTTGGGATGATTTTCCCAGGGAATGGGGTCTGCCAGCCCTGCCTGTGTTTTCTGTAGCCCTTGGATTTCACCCCTCGGTTTGGCAGGAGAGCTCCCTGAGTGCTGGCAGCATTGGCTAAAGGGGCAGGAATTATTAATGTCTGAGGGGTGGAGGAGCAACCAGGTACCTGCCAAAGCTTCTGAGTGGTGGGCAAAGAGCTCAGACTAAACAGTCATTAAATTCTGCCTCTGGGGAGGGAAGCGAAGCCTTGGCGGCCACATGGACATAAGTAAACTGGAGCAAAGAGAAGGGAAGAAGTTGTTGGATAAAACCTGTGGTTTCCAGCCCCTTAAAATTATCTGGGATTTTGGCTGCAGTGCCAAGCCAGGCCAGGGGCATGTAGGCAGAGCTGCCCTGCCACAGCCCAGAGGCTGGCACAGCATCCACAGCATCTTGGGGTCAGCTCCCATGGGATCAAGGTACAATTAACTGTGTCACCTCAAGACTTTTCTGTTTATCCCTTAATACTTGGATACCATTTTGGGACATACTCTGGCTGCAGTCTCCCCCTCTGACAGTTTTTATAGTTTTGGGTCCGTGCTGCCACTTGTCTGTTGGCCTTCATGGTCCCACGTGTGTGCACCAGCATCCTGTGCCTGTGTGAGCTGGGAGTGGGACACACCTGGGAAAAATTAATC
Source organism: Sakesphorus luctuosus (assembly GCA_013396695.1). NCBI lineage: Eukaryota > Metazoa > Chordata > Aves > Passeriformes > Thamnophilidae > Sakesphorus > Sakesphorus luctuosus. The sequence continues at coordinate 13,448 of VWZD01010730.1, forward strand.
TGGGATCAAACCTGAACTAATTCATTCTTCTAATCAGTCATCACAAGGAAATAACAATTACCCAGAGTGTCCCTGTTATATCTTTTATGTTTTTAACCCTTTTTTCTCCCTTCCTGCTGTATTCACTAAGTCTGGGAGCAGCTGCAATCCAGCTTATTTTTCCATCAGCAGGGGGGAGAGATTTTTCACATTGTGGGAATTCTAAGTATAATTCCTGTTGGGTGGGGTAGTGTCTGTCAGCTCCTTTCTTCTGACAACAAGCAAATTTTGGGTACCCAATCCCAGCACCTCCAAGGGATTGTTTCTTTCCTTCTGCCTGAGGAAATAACCAGCATCCCCTGAGCAATGTGTGTAGCCATGGTGAGAGCTGCTGCTGCTCCTTCCCCTGGGTATTTCCATCTTTCCCAGCCCTGGAGGGTAAGGATGTTCTGCTCCTTCTGCAGCCCAACAGAGCAATCCCCAGGTGCTCCTGTACCTGGAGGTTTGCTTCTCCTCTGCCTGTATTCCTGGTCCTGGTGTTTGGGTGCAAAATGCTCTTTCTGCAGGAAGCAGCATCGTGCAAATTCCCAGGGATTCTCCCCACGTGGGTTTGTTTCTCTGTGCCTCACCAGTGAGCCCTGGGGTTTGGTACAGGGACTGTGCTCAGGGCTCTCTACCAAACAGCAGATTTCCAGCCCATTTTTTGCTTTTTATCCAAAAATTGTTAAAACAAATAGTCCTGATTCCCTGAATGCCATTGGAACATGGAGATTTTCCTCAATAGAAGCGCTGGGTGCAGCTCCCACAGTCCTTGGGTTGGTGCCTGGCTCTGCCAGCCATCACCTTCACCCAGGACACTCTGATTCCCATGGGCTTTGTGTCCCAGAGCCTGGTGGTCACCCTCCAGCTCTCACAGGAGCCTTGTCCCATGTCACTCCAGCCAGCCCTGTCCCCTCCCAGCACAGGATGATGCCCTGGGGACAGTGAGGACCACGATGACCTGGGTCCCCTGTGCTGGGCTGGCCTGGCAGTGTCTGACAGCGGCTGAATTGCTGGAGGAGAAGGAAATTGGGTGTGTTTAGTGTCTCTTGGACCTGATTCTTCATCTTTTGGTGTCCCATGTGCCCCTCTGACAGCAACACACACCCCACATTGGGTGGTGCTCCACAGGCTGTGATTTGTTACGGAGAGCAGAGATTTCCCTCTCACATTAAACCCCCTGATTTCCTCAAACAACATGGAAATCCCGGGGCTGCCCTTCCCTTTCCCCTGGGCATGCCCGGGGTGTGGAGCTGCCCTGCCTCCCACCTCCATCCCGCTTCCTCATCCTGCTCTCAGGGCCGGAGGAGGCAGAGGACAGGGTGGCACATGCAGCCCCCTGAGTGTCCATGCCCACCTGTATCCCTGTGGAATCACACGCGGGGGCTGCCACCCATTCCATGGGCAACCAGTGGCTCCCAGCGCTTGGGCATCTCCTGCCACCAGACAGGCTCCTGATGGAGCTGCCTCTTGTGCCTACTCCAAGTGCTCCTCATCCACTTTCCCCATCCTTCCAGGAGGCACGGGAATGTTTTCCACAGGGTTTTTATGCTGTGGGTTCCCCTCCAGCCACTGGCAGGAGCAGGACAGTGCAGCCCTTCTCCTTGGGCTGGCTGAGCCCAAGGGCGTGCTGGCAGCGCTCCAGCCAGCGGCGTTTATTTCCACACAAGGAAAAAGGAGGAAAAACAAATATTTAGATCTCGGGAAGGGATTTCGCAGCCGCTTGCACGGAATCGTGCCTGTGATTCGTTCCCTCCCTGCTCCGCTCAGACAGGCAGAAAACAACACACGAAACACAGTTTCCTTTGTGTGCCCGGGTTTTTTCCACCTCGGGCTCCACCCTGCTCCCGGTGGAGATCCCTCCTCCATGCCTCCTCCATCCCTGCTCCATCCCTCCTCCATCCCTGCTCCATCCCCGCTCCATCCCTGCTCCATCCCCGCCACCTCCCCGGGCACCTCCCGCACCCCGCGGGCAGGCGGAGTGCCCTGGGCAAGTGGAGTGCCCCGAGCTCTCATCCTTGGAAAAGCAGGGAGCTGTTTCCAGCAGCATCACCTGCAGCAGGAGCAGCCACAGGTGCTGGAGAGGTGTTGGACACGGGAATGTGGCACGCTGGGACTCTTAAAAGAGCACAAGGAAAGCCTGAACTCACATACCATGGAATGGTTCGGGGACCTCAGAGATCACAACGTTCCAACCCCTGCCATGGGCAAGGACACCTTTTGCTATTCCAGGTTGCTCCAAGCCCCATCCAACCTGGCCTTGGACACTTCCAGGGATGGGGCAGCCACAGCTTCTCTGGGCAACCTGTGCCAGGGCCTCCCCACTGTCACAGTCAATTCCTTCCGAGTATGGGAAACCATTTCCACTTGTCTTGTCCCTCCAGGCCCTTGTCCAAAGTCCCTCCATACAGACAAAAGCAAAGGCTGGTCCATGGTGCTGTTATCCTGCCTCTCTCTTTCCCTCTTGCATTTTTAATCCCATTGGCATTGCATTGCTGCCCCCCAAGCTCCTGCTCACCTTGGAGCAGCCCCACTGAGCCCCAGTCCATGTGGTTGCTGTGACACCAGCAGGGATGGATTGAACCAGGAGCTAAAAATACCAACCGATCCATAACGGCACCATGGCCCCAGCCTTTGCTTTTCTATTTTTTTAAAGGAAAATCTCTATATTGACAACACAACCAAACTGCTTCCTGTAAAGGCAGGAGGGATAATGGAGCTGGGCTCCCTGCCCACACCCCAGGCTGGCAGCAGTGCCAGTTTCACCCGCACCCTTCTGTGCCACGGGGACCGTGTGGTGCAGCCTGGGAGCCCTTCATGGAGCCCCTGCTCGGGGCCATGTGGAGGGGCTGCCCCTCTCCAGCTCCCTGTGCTGGTCCAGATGTGGTGAGGAGCTAGGGGAGCTCAGCACTAAAATAACCCCTTAGGCTGCTTATTCCTGCCTGCTCCTGCCCCCTCCTGCCTTCTCTTGCCTCTTCCTGCCAATCCTGCCTCTTCCTGCCTCTCTTGCCCACTTCTGCCTGCTCCTGCCTGTTCCTGCCTGTTCCTGCTCCCTTATGCCCACTCCTTCCTCCTCCTGCCTGATTCTGCCTCCTCCTACCCACTTCTGCCCACTTCTGCCTGCTCCTGCCTGTTCCTGCCTGCTCTTGCCCATTCCTCCTGCTCCTGCTTCCCTGCCTGTTCCTGCCGCCTCCTGCCTGTTCCTGCCTGCTCTTGCCCACTCCTCCTGCTCCTACTTCCTCCTGCCTGTTTGTGCCCTCTCTGTGCCGGCACAGCCCTCGGCAGTGCCGCCAGCCCTGGCCCCGTGCCCGCTTCAGCCTGATCTGCTTTTTCCTCTCGCTTTCACATGCCCAGGAAACTGCAGCATTACAAGGATTTGAAAGTGGCCTTGAGCTTTTTAAGCACTGCTCCCGAGCGGATATTTTTCCTAAATCAAGATTTGCAAAGGTATTTGGGCATTAGCCGGGCAGGGGGATTGCCAGAAGTGTCAGAGCACCCAAACGCCCTTTAAATCTGCCTCTGTGCAGAGCAGGGTTGGGCCTGAAAGCAGCTGGTTTGCAGGACTTTTTTTACATCCCCAGGGTTAGTGTGAGGGTTGGTTGTTGCTGGATCCCTGTGGAAAGTTGCAGTGGGGTGGGATCAGCCCTGCAGTGTCTGAGTCCTGGGAAACTCATCACACCTCCAGCTTGTGCCAGTGCTGCTCCATCCCTGGATCCTGACTAACCCATGGCGTGGTGCTGCCAATGGGGAGGGTGCATGGAACAGATCTTGGCTCTGTCTTGGAAAGACTTGGAGCAGTGAAGGGGATCAGTCAGAAAAGCTGATCCCTATTACAGTATTCCAGCATCCAAGTTCAGTGGGGAAAAAAACCATTGCCCCCAACAGTGAGAGCAAGGTGGGTTTTTCTTCCAAATTCCACTATCCCAAACACCCCCAATTCATCCCAGAATTCATCCCCTTCTCCTAAAATCCCAGCTGCTTTCACAGCCAGTGCTGCTCATCCAACTCCAGGACCAGACATCAAACCCAGGCTAATCCAGCCTTCACACACATCCCCCAGGGGAGTGCTCTGGGGCTGGAGAGCTGCTGGAAACAGCTGAAACCTGCAAAATAGACCATAAATAGTTTTCAAAATGCTTGGTGGTTTTTCCAGTAAACTTGCTATTCTGCTTTACACCTAGAGATCTGAAAATCCTGGAGCTCCCAAGTCAGAACGATGCTCCAGTAGCACTGGGAAAGGATTAGTTTATTGTGAGCTGGGGAGGTGGGTGCAAACTGCTCCTACACTGGAGAAACTGGGAAAAAAATGCCATTCCGTGAGGAAAACAAATTTAGGAGTCTGTGAATGTGAGGGGTGGGTTGAGAGCACAGCTCCAGTTTGGTTCCTTCCCTTGGGGAAGACTTGGGAAATACAGAGAGATCAGGAGGGAGCAACAGATATTATTAGTCATGCAGGAGGGAGGCGGCTGCAGGGGAAGAGGGTTTTAAAGACTTCTGAGTATTTTTAGACCTGATAAAATGAACAGAAGGAGGGGGAAAATAGGGAAGGAGACCTTTGAGAGGCACATAAATGCTCCCTGGAGCAGCATGGCCTGGGCTTTCCACTCCATCCTGCCCTGAGCTCAGCTCAGGCAGAGATTTGCTCCAAGAGAAGTCAGGGATGTAAAAGCAATAAAAGCCAAAGCCTTGGAGAGCATTTCTGAGGAGCCTCACTGGGCTGTGATGACAAAAGGCCACATTTGCAGAGATGTTTCACCCTAATTCCCGTCATTCTAATGGGAGGTGGTTGCCGAAAGAAGAGTTTAAAAGCTGCTTTGGAGCCTCCGGCAGATTGGGAAAGATGATGAATGTCTCTTCCTTCTGCATCCGTCGTGGTCTGGACCACATGTACCATCCCAGCATCTGCCAGGAGAGTCACGGAGCTGCAGGAGGATGAGGGTGGAGGAAGGGGGCTTGGAGTGAAGCTCAAGAGGAGATTGAGGAAAGCCACAGGGAGAGAAGGGAACTGTCCATCTCTCCACCTCCCCAGATCAGCCTGGGGGGGGGTGAAGGCACTCGGGGGACAGGGGGAAGGGAGGGGCTGCTTCCCACCTTGGTTCTCCAGGAAAGCAGCACTTGCTCTGCCTTCCCTATTCCCTGCAGGAAAGGTCCCTTCCTACCCCGATGGAGGCAGTGCCTGTGATGCCCTGGGGTTGTTCAGCACATCCTCCCTAATTCCCTCCATCCCATCTGGAGGCTTCCTGGGGCTGGGCCTCTTCAGGCTGATCCCAAATCCTGAGCTGGGATGCAGCCCTGGAGAAGGTTGCTGGAGCTCAGGATGAAGTGTGTGGGTTTGCACATCTGCCTGGGGTGCTCTGTGTATCCCCACTCTTCATGGGAGCCCCTGGGAATAACCCAGGAGCACCATGGAGCCTGGAGCAGCTCTTCACCAGCAAGTCCTCACAGCAATGCAGTGAAGCACAGCAGAGCAAGAAGGAAATTCCTTCCCCAGTGCATCCCTGTTGGGATGGGATTTGTCCTCACAGGCCCCTCCTAAGCCCTGGAGTGGTCACGTGCTGTTATCCCTGCTTGGTGCTTCCAGCTTTGCTGGCCAATGTGGAATTGGGTTTTCCCTTTGCTCTTGGGCCTCTCCCAAAATTGCCTTTAAGTTAATTTCCAGTTTTTCTCCTAGAGCTGCCTTGGCTCTATTTTTGCCCCCTGGCTGAAGCCCCCCTTGCTGTGGTTTTGGAGCTCCCTGCCTTTTCCCCAAGTGTGTCCTGGTGCTCTCCAGACTCTGAGGTTTGCTGAGGAACCACACAGCGTCCATGGCCTCAGACACTCAGATGTCCCAGCTCTGCAGGGTCTGCAGGAGACCCTCAATGGCAGCAATATAACCACCTTGCTCCTGAACTCGGTGTTTTGTTCAGGGGAGAGCTGCTCTGAAAGCTTGATTTGGAAAAATAAGGTTAATGATGATGAGCTGACTTAGTTTGGGGGATTAAGGAGGGATGCTGGGAGCACGAAGTCTGTGGGTGGGAGGTGGGCAGCCTGGCATGGCTGCACGCAGCTCTGCTGGCATTACAGCAACCATGAATAAAGGATGGATCCTGGATATTATTTTACAGGCTATTTTCCATGCAGGTGGCATCATAGGGAAAGTCCCATCCTTCCTGTGCGTGTGGGAGGGACTGGGTTTGATCCAGAGGATGCTTTTTGGTTTTGTCTGTGCTATCTGCATACCTACCCCAAGGAAGGTCTCTTCATGCAAATGAGCCATTAATACCTTATGGCCAAGTGCTGATTGCAGGGCTGTGGCCTCTGGAAGCTGTGGCTTGGCTTCTTGGTGCCTCTGGAGATGGGAATCCTGGGCTGCACCTGCAGGGCACCCCGAGGCATCAGCAGCTGCAGCAGTCATTGGGTTCAGAGCCATGCTAAACCCAGCTAAGGGGGAATTAATTAATTCCAGGATCTCTTTAAGCCAGGAGGAACACTAGGCTGGGGGTTGGGCTGCACAGGGAGCATCCAAGCTCTCCCTTTCCATGTCGAAAAGACAGCTGGGAATCACTCACCAAGGGGCTTCAGTGGAGGGAGGGCATAAACCCCATCCCCTTGATGGGGCAGGTCCCTGTGACAGGGGCAGATCCCCCCAGCAGGGACAGGGCAGGTACCCTCAGCAGGGGCAAGTGCCTGCCAGTGCAGAATGCACCTTTCCCCAGAGCACTGCCCCGTGCTCGTTCCCAGGCTCAGAGCAGCATCCAGACTCTGCTCCCACAGGAATTTGGCTGCTTCTTGAAACCATCTGGTCCAGCAAACCACATTTGGTCCAGCAAAAAGTCCATGAGCTCTGAAACAAGCAGTGCTCTGCTCTGTCCATCCCTCCATCCCAGGAATCTCAGCAGGGACTTTACCAGCCACCTGAGGAAAACATGACCCGGTCTTGGCCCTTGAAGCTGCCCCAAGGCTGGGATGAACTGGGTGGGTGTGGAGCTGGGTGCTGGCAGAGCACAGGGGTGGCAGCTCTTTGTCCCCTCGGGGATGTGGGATCCTGTTATCTCATTAAGAGAGGCCAAGTCACCATCCCGGAGTAAGTGGCTGAGCCGTGACTAGACTGCAGTAATCCCGAGGGATTAACGTGTTGGCCGCACTTTGTTCTCCGGGCTCTGAGGCGTCTCCTCCCCTGGCAGCCGAGGGGCCGGGGGGTGCTTTGGGGTTGCTTTTAGGGGATTCACTGAGTGATTGAAGAGGAAAATGTTCCTTGAGCACCGGTTGGAGCGGGGAAAAACCAAAATCGTCCTGCCTGGGTGCTTGCCTGTCCCATGGTGGGGTGGCTGTGGTGGTCGGCAAGCCATGCCCGTTAGTGGTGGGCTCATTAACATGTTGATTTAATTGCCTTTGTTGTTGGAACCAAGATTCCGGCAGCCGAGTGGGCTCCAGGGCAAGGGAACCCCGAGCAGGTCCTGGCCAGACCCACTGGTGTAGCTTCAGCCCCAGGCACAGAGATGGACCAGGAGGTGGGGCAGGGGATGGAGCTGGGGGGCAGACACAGGGGTACAGGGTCAGGCAGGGGCTGGGGAAGAGATCAGGCAGTGGGGCAGGGGATAGGGCAGGGGATGGAGCAGGGGCAGACAGAGGTAGGGGGCCAGGCAGAGGGTCAGACAGGGTAAAACAGGGATCTGGCAGTGGGGCAGGAGGTCAGACAGGGGATGAGGTGATGGGGCAGGTGGTGGAGCAGGAGGGTGAAGATGGGACAGGCAGTGGGGCAGAGGGTGGAACACGGATGGGGCAGCAGATCTGGCAGGGGTCAGGCAGTGGGGCAGAGGGGGCTGCAGGTGGGACAGGGAATGAGACACAGGATGGAGCAAGGGCAGCGATGGGGCAGGGGGTAAATCAGGGGTGAGGCAGCGGGGCAGGAGATGCAGCAGGACGGCAGGGCTCGGGCAGG
>VWZD01010730.1:21708-43173 GCA_013396695.1 Sakesphorus luctuosus
GGGGGGACGGCCCGCGCGACCCTCCGGTGGGTACGGGGGGCTCGTCCCCGCCGTGGTGCGGAGCCCCCCGTGCGGCTGCGGTGGAAGGGATTTCGCTCCTTCCCCCCGTCCTCGGCTCGGCGGGGTTCAGGCGGAGCCGCGAGCTCCCGGTGTCCCCACGAGCTCCCGGTGTCCCCGCGAGCACCCGTGTCCCCGTGTATCCATGCATCCATGCCTCCACGAGCACCCGTGTCCTCCTGCATCCGTGTCCCCGCGAGCACCTGTGTCCCCACGCCCGGTGCTGCACCAGCTTCTCACCCAGGGATGGAAACAAGTGCGGGTTGAGAAAGGGGGGTTTAGGGTCCGTTCCTGCAGGGAGCGTGGTCACCCCCGTGCTTCTCACCAAGGAAGAGGGATTTGGCTTTTCCCGGTGCACCTGCAGGTCTCTCAGGTGCAGCGTGGAGCCCACACAGCCCCGACTGTTCTTGGCGTCATTACACGATCCAGACATCCATCCCAGAGGGATAACGGGGGAGGGATGCAGGATCCAAATATCCTGGAGGGGTAACAGGGGAGGGATTCCCCTGCTCACCCAGAAGCATTGCAAGGAAGGATTTCCACCAACACTACCTTGGCACCGCCCTGCTCCACATCCCAGCTTAATTTGGGAGCATCCTGCTAGGGCGATGGGCACCCCCGTGTTCCTGGAAGGAAGGTGGGTCCTGGGTGGCAGCTGATCATGGAAATGCACATTTGGATACAGGTTCCTTGCATCTGCTCCCCAAATCCTCCATCCTCCACTCCTTTATTTTCTCCTATTCCAAAAAATGACCAAATATTTGCGTCTGCTGGGAAGCAGAAGACTGTGATCAGGACCACTGGGAATGTTTTGGGAATATCTGAAGGTGTTGGAAGACCTTCCTGGACTGCTGACCCTGGCAGACACAGCCACCCTCCCTCCCCAGACAGAAGTCACTGCTGCTGGAAGAGATTATCCTTGCACAAAATCCCCATTTAAAATTAAAAGCCTGGATATTGGGGCAGCTCACGGGAAAGGCTCCGGCAGCGGCTGAGCTGGCTGGGCACGTGGGGTCAGAGTGGGCAGTAATTAAGTGGGAAGAGTAATGAATGGATGTGCATGTTATTTGTGGGGGCAGTCATGGAGGGATGGGGATCCTCCTGGAATTCTGTCTCTCCTTGGATCCAGCCCTCCATGATGGGCTCTGGTTGTGCTGTGGGGTTGGGAGCAATCGGTGTCAGGAGCTGGAGATCTGAACTGTACAGTGTCAGCTTCCCCGATGGTCACTGTGAGGTCTGGATTCTGTAGCCTCACTTTTTTCTGGCTAGTCTCCCCAAAATCACTTTTCTTACCATCCCTTTTTTTCTCCAAAGTTTATCTGTGTGTTGGAAAAGTCCACATTCCTTAAACTGGATTTAAGAACTACATGTCCAAGTAACTAATCTGTGTAAGTTGTTCCTGGCACTGAAGAAATCCAGTGGCCCAGCACTCCAGGTGCCAGTCCCCCATGGTGGGCAGTGATGTGTTCACCATGGTGAGCTCCCATCTGCAGGGTCAGTGGAGCCAAACCCTTCTTGGGATCAGCCCAGCTTTCCCTCCTGGCATCAGGTGTCTCATTAGAGCCCTCAGGACCCACCATGGATCAGTTGGGTGGTTGTCTTCCTTATTTCCCTCAAAGGTGGATGCGTGATGAGATCGTGCTGTCTCATCCTGCCCCAGCTCTCCTGATAGTGTGGAACTCAGGATTTTCACTGGAGGCTCTGGAAGAGCCAACAGTGGGTCAAGTCCTTGCTCATGTGGCTCATGGGCACATCAGCCTGTGGATCCCAACCTGTGCTGCCCTTGGGAGGAGCTGGGAGCTGGTGGGGTGGGTCATGCTGGCACATTCCAAATGAGCATCCTACAACTTATTGTGGTTTTCCTACCATGATAATGGCATGACAGCTCTCCAGGCAAAGGCATGGTGGGAGTCAGACAGCAGCTTCCAGCCTCATGTGTCTTGTTGGAGACCTCTGAACCTCACACCACCCCTCCAATTCCTGGCCCAGGTGTTTTTTTCCCCTGGAAGTCCCAGCTGTGTTGGAAGAGCTCCTCTGTAACACTTCTCCATTGGCATTGCTGAGCGCTGGAGAGGCCGGCAGTGGGTGCACCAAGAATGACATCAATCTGAAATCATCATCCTCCCAGCCTCAGGAGATCAGATCCAAAGGAGGTGATGCCAGGGCAGGTCTCTGCCAAGAAGAGCATCATGGTGATGCCATCGGATTCCAGTGTGGCTCACGGAGCCTGTGGCTGTCTGCCCAGTGCCTCTTGGGTGTTCCATGTGCAGGGTGTGCCCAAACACCCACCCAATGCCCCCACACTGGTGACACTTGGAATTCAGAGCTGTCTGTGGTCACTTTGGGTCTCCTGCTGGCACCTGGGACTGGTGGCATCGGCATCTCCTCCTGGAGAGGGACATCTTGAGCCACCACCACTGGGAGTGACCTCGGTGGACACAGTAAGGTTTTGGGGTCTGTGTCCCTGGAATACTTCGTTGGTTTGTGGGAAATGGTTATTTTTATGGCCCAAGCAATGAGAAATCTGAGACTTGTGTAATTTGGGGAGTTATTTCTCATTTGGAGGGAGCAGGAGATGAGAAGAGCCGCAGCACCTTCAAGTGCTCACAGAGCCTGGACAAGGAGCTTCATCCCTGGAGCAGCTCTGCCCTGTACCTGGCTGGGAGATGAGCATTTTCTGGGAGAGGAGCACTTGCTTTCCAGACTCCTGGATCCAGCAGCAGGTGCTGGATCCAAATAGCCCAGATTAAGTGGTGGGAAGGTACTTTTCATGTCCCCTCACTCCCTGCTCATAGGAAGCATTCAGGACTGAGTGGGAAGTTTGGATTGTGCCGAGCATCCTCTTACTGATATGTAGAAATATATCCCTGGGTTTTACATCCAGCCAGCCCTGCTGGCACTGCTTTCCAGCCTTCCTGCCTCCCCTTCCCTCCAGCTGCTGGTGGGCACAAAGCCAGGCTTCTTCCTGGCTCCTTCCACTGCTGCCAGGCCACGGGCACCCCGCGTGGGGGGACCACAGCCAACCGTCCCCAGGAGCTCTCACCAGTCCCCAGCATGACACTGAGCACCCCTGGTGTTATGCAGCTTGCTTTACTCCAGGATTTTGCCAGAGGAAACCCTGCCATGAGCCTCAACAAGGCTGGGATTTGCCACTGAGCTGCTGGTGGTGGGTGATGTTTAAAGAGAGACGGCCCTTGGAAGAGCTCCCTACACCCTGTGTCCTGCACACCTCCAGGGCCGAGCCAAGCTTTGCTCCACTGGGATTTGCATTTTAATTAAGCTCATGGATTTTCCTTCCAGGCTTGTTGTAGTCAGGTCTTCCTGCTCACTCCTTTCCCCGGAGCCCCTGTGTCTGCAGGGCTGGGGAGCTGTTTTCCAGAGGTATGCTATGTCCCAGCTCTCCATTTATAGAAAGGAATTAAGGAGAAATGAGGGAGCATTGCTAAGAGGATTTGCACTGTGACTTACTCAGTTTCTCCAAATAATTTGCAGTAGCTCTGGATTCTTTAATCAACACTCATTTCCTTTTGGAAATGAAAGAAGTGGGAAGGCATCGTGCTGCTCCTGAGCCAAGCTTGGCTCTTCGCCTCCGAACGGGAGATGTTGGAATCGGAGACTGAGAGTGTAATCTGGGGAGACCTTGTGGGGGGTAAGGGTGTGTGTGACAAAGGGAAGGGAGTCCTGGGGCTCCAAGGACCTCAGTCACCCTGTCTCGCTCCTTCCATACTGTTCTGGGCTCGTCTGTCCCTGTCTGGAGCCTGTGGCCACACACTCGGACATGTGATGTGAGCCATGGATGGGGGGTCATCCCAGTTACCTCTGCCCTGCTGTGGCCTCTCCTTGTGAGAGAGGCTGGGCTGAGTCTGGGATAGCGGGTTCCCATGGGATTAGTGCAGATCACCCCAAGGCTTGGCAGTGCTCGTTTCCAGTGGGATTTGGTGCTGAGTTCCCATGGGACAGAGCTGTGGTGGCCTATCAAGCCATGGGTGAGACCTTCTGTGGGTTTCTTGGAACCATTTGAGTGTTGCAGAGGGAGGAAAAGGCAGCTGGGCAGGTTCCACTGCTTTGGAACAGAGAGTCCCAAACTGCTCTTCTCCCAAATGGCCTGAGCTTTTCTTTCCATGCTCAGGCCGGTGGGATTTCCTTGCCCTGCTCAAGTGGCACTTGGAAAGCTAACAGTGCTTGTAGCATTCCCAGCCCTTGCAGCACCCGTGGAGCCCCTCTGCAGCCTGGCAGAGCCCTGTGCCCAGCCCTGTGCCAGGTCCTGCCCCACTGAGCTGTGCCCCACATCCCAACCCTGCTGGGGTGACTGGATTGCAGCGTCCCACCTCACCCCTCTCCTTGTGCAATGGGCCCCTCTGGCCTCTCCTCCCACTTCCCTCCTGGCCTGTTGCACAAGAGGAAACCCTGGGGTTTCCTGTCCCTGCAGCGGGGTGGGATGTGGGACCGCCCTGTTCCCAGCAGCTGGAGGGTCACCCTCCTTTTGGGCATCTGTGGGCACAGGGATGGGGGCTAGCACCCCTCCATTGGCATCAATCCAGAGCTGGAGCGGTGCTGCCCAGGACGTGGCCTGGCAGATCAGAAGCCACATTCTTGGGTTTGAAGTTCATAATTAAATTAAAATTCAAATTCCACCAGCTGCAGAAGTGGGATATGTTGGGAAGCAGTGCCTGGGAGTCAGGATGAAAGATCCTCCATGGGAAAGGAGTCTGGGCTCGCTGTCCCAATTTTCCCCTCCTTCCTGACCCAGTTTTGCAGCCAAATTGCCCTCCATGACCCCACTGATCCTTTGGAGGTGTCTCTTCCAGCTTTGGTCCCTTGCTGCTGCTCCATGTTCCTCTAGTTTCCTCTAGTGGGCACAGCCGGAGCTGCTGGAGAGGCAGTTTTGGCATCTCCCAAGCGGCTCCCAGGATGGGATCCCAGTCCTGCCCTCCAGGAATGCAGCGGGGACATGGAGTGTCCACAGCACCCCCAAGGACAGGAACATGGGGGGCCGGCTTTACCTCGGAAAATCTTCCTGCCATCCACCCAGACATCGTGTGTTCTCCAAATGGAGTGGGGGGCTTGGGGATGGAGGATCCTGGAGGACACCACTTGGAGGCAGGACCTGCCAGCCCCATCACCCTCCCAGGCTGAGGGGTCACTGGAGAACAGTGACCTTCCTTTACCAGGAAAAGCCAGCAGGAAGGAGCAGTTAAACTGGGAGCTCCATTTCCAACTTTCCCAGGAATGCAGTGGCCCCTGGCACTCTTTCCCTCCAGATTCCACCCCTGAGCTTCCACTCACCAGCTCTGACTTTGCACTTGGCTTGTTCCTTGTGGTCCAGGAGTCCTGCTCTGAGGTGGAACATGTGTTTAAACGCCAGTTCTGGTGCTCCTCACTGTTCAGCTGTCCCTGTGGATGAGGTCACTTCTGTTTCAGCCCATTGTTGTTCTTGCTCTATTCTTTGGTGGCAGAGGAACTTCCTGGGAGATTTGGACTTTACCCCACCATATCTGGGGTCCCGAGGGCCCCCCCAGCCCTGCTCGGCACGGAGTCACCAGGGACTGTAGGGATGAAGCCACGTGGGGCCACCTCAGAGAGGGCCAGGAGGCAGAGTCTTGGGGAGGATTGCAGTGAGACAGGTGTCGGGATTAGTTCCACTGCTTTAATTGGTTTATATCACTAATGGGCTACTCCTGGCAGTGCTGAGCCAGACAGTTCCTTCCCTTGGCAGTGGGATCCTCATGGAACAGGTGCCAGGAAAGTGCTTGGTGATGCTGGAGCTTGGGAACAGGGTGACCCCATGCCAGCATCACTGTGCCCCCTTGTAGGATCAGAAATGGGGTAGGGTTAAAAGTCCTGCCTGGAAAATGCTTCCAGCAGAGGATAAGTGGTGGCTGGCTCTGCCCAGGCTCCTCAGTGTGGGCACCCTGAGGTCCCCAGCACCTGCACAGAAGTCCTGCCTGTGGGTCCAGCTCCTGTCCCTCTAATCCAGGGAGCAGCTGGGACTTGCCAGGCAGCCCTGGGGGTGGTCCTGCCATCCTGCTCCCCAATTCTTCGTGCCCTCCAAATTGTCCTCCCTGCTCAGCTCCCCTGAAAGCAGGGTGTGAGCCACCAGCTGCTGCCCATGATCCAAGGGCAGGGGAGAGATTCTCCTTCCTCTGCCTGTCCCAGCACTCCCAGGGCAGCAGAGGGTTCTTTGTGGGTGCTGCTTTAATTGCATCGTTATTATCCTGAGTAAATGAGTCCTGGCAGCAGCTGAACCTGGCGGATGCCAACCACATCCCAGAAAGGCATCCGGGAAAGGTCAGCATCCAGCTGGCACGAGCAGGGGCCAGGGACCTGGATGGCACCCAGGCACTGGCAGGTGCCGGCAGAGCCGAGGGGTCTCAGTGGGTGAGGGGGAGCCCAGGGGGGAGCCCAAGCCCTTCCCATCTCACCCCCCCATCGCTTCTCTCTTGCAGACCGTCAGCATCAATAAGGCCATTAATGCACAGGAAGTGGCTGTCAAGGAGAAACACGCCAGGAATATCCTTCCCAAAGCTGGCTGTGGGACAGGGAGCGTGGGAGCGGGGCTGGGGCTGCTTGGAAAAGGGGCAGCAGCAAGAGGGGGTGCAGGGAGAGGTGCTGCAGGGCTATTAATGATGTTGGGGGTGTTTCCAGCATGGCACAAGATCCCTGCTCCTGCTGCCATGCCTCCTATGTCAAAGGTGCCCAGGCTTGTGCTCCTGGCACTCCCATCCCATGGGAGGGCAGGAGGGGAAGGTGCCCACAGGAGGTTGGGGTTCTGGGATGAGGATGTTGAGCACACTGCTGCTAAACGGAGGTCCAGGCAGCTGGGAAGGCTTGGTGGAGGCAGAGCTTCAGCCTCACATTGGTCATGGTGCTCCTGGAGCAGTGGTGGATGGCTGGGGGAGAGGGGACAGCATGTGCCACCCTTGGGGACAGAGGGTGCCTGGGCTGGGCAGCGTCAGCTCCCCATGATGGCCTGGCCCCCATGGACTCTGCAGGTGCAGCTGGCTTTGGGTGGCCACTCTCCAGCACCAGATGGGAAAAAATGGGAAACCAGAAAGTGTTTCCTTGACCATCCAGCACCGTGTATCCTGGGCACGCACCATGAGAAGGGGGCACAGACCTTCTGGTCAGTGGTGAACCGGCTGCCACTCTCCGGCAATGCCGTGCTCTGCTGGAAGTTCTGCCACGTCTTCCACAAGCTCCTCCGGGATGGACATTCCAATGTGAGTGCCCCAAGTCAGCTCAGCTGCTGCCCCAGGGGCAATTCCTTTCCTCGTGGAGCTGCAGGGGACAGTGGGAGATGCTGGTGTGTCAGTGGCCTCCTGGGTGTCAGTGCCCTCCCAGGGGTCAGTCCTGGATGAAGATTGGTGCCAGAGCCCTCCTGGGGATTGGTCCTGGGAGGAGACCAGTGCCAGAGCTCTCATAGAGGGTTGATGCCTTCCTGGGAATCAGTCCTGGGTGGGGACTGGTGCCAGAGCTTTCCCAGTGCTGCCCTGCCCACAAACCCCTGTGCTCCAAACCCTGGTGCCGGTGGCAGTGCTGGTGCCAGAGGAAACTGCTCAGTGCAGGAGCCATCAGCAAGGATCCTCCTGCTCTGTGTGTGGATGGGGAAACTGAGGCAGTGGTGACACTACCAGCAGGACAAAGCGTTGGGAAGTCCTCCCATTCCTCACCCCAGTGCCAGCTCCAAGTGTTGCACATTGTTTCCTGGTGCTCTGCCTGCTGATTGTCCACGTCATTCCTTCAGGTCCTGAAAGACTCCGTGAGATACAAGAATGAGCTGAGTGACATGAGCAGGATGTGGGTGAGTGGCCATCCCCAGCAGCCACCACAGTGGGGACACCCTGGGGGGCCCTCAGCCAGGCTGGAGTGGGTGTAGTCTTGGGGGGTTCTCTCTCCCAGGAGGATCCAGGCTCTGAGGGCTGAGCACAGCCATGGCAGAGCTGGGGCTGCCATCACCTGCCTAGGCTGGGTTTGCCAGTCATGTTCATGTCCCCTTTCACGAAAATCAAATGCCTCCTTCCATTTTATGGCAAAGCCTGGCAAAACCCGGCTCTAATGGTCAAAAGCCACACTGAAAAATGTGCAGAGAAGGTGATGAGAAGGTCCTGACCCAAATCCCTTCAATAAAGCCAACCTGATGGGTGCCAGTGAGGAGGGTTTGGCCAGTGGTTTTGGGGAGATCAGGGTGGGGTCACTCATTCTGCAGGGGGAAGAGGCTTCTCTGCATCCTGCACTGGATCTCAAAAGCTTTTTGTGGTCCCCAGGGCCACCTGAGCGAGGGCTACGGGCAGCTCTGCAGCATCTACCTCAAACTGCTGAGAACCAAGATGGAGTTTCACACCAAGGTGAGCCCCCTGTCCCCATCCCCAGGGCTGCAGCAAGGGGTGACAGGGAGAGGACAGGGCCTGGCAGAGCCCTCCCAGTGCTGTCACCCCCTTGGGTCCTCCCCTCTGGCCATCTTGCTGCCTCCATGAAACATTCCCCAAGTTGCCAGTGACCATCAAAATTGGATCAAAAATGGCCCAAGGACCAACACTTTGGGGATGCCAAGAATTGACTTTGAACTGAGCCCACAGGATCACAACCCTGGTGCTGCTAGAGCTGTGTCTAGAGCAGGAGATCCTCTGGAACCCTTTCCCAAGTCCTGTTTCCCCCCCAGAATCCCCGATTCCCTGGCAATCTGCAGATGTCCGACCGGCAGCTCGATGAGGCCGGCGAGAACGACGTCAATAACTTGTGAGCACGGGGCAGGAGTGAGGGAGGGGTCGGTGCAGCCAGGGGGGCATGATCTGCCCAGCCCCACGGGTGGCACCAAACAGGAATGGGACCTTCCACCTGTCCCCTGCCCCACTACAGGCCTTGGGAGTGGGCAGAGCCCCAGGAAAGGCTGGTGCATCCACACTGGAGCACCCCTCATCCTGCCAGGGTGACGCCTGGCAGAGTTCGAGCCCCATGGGCTCAACAGTCCCCCACCATTCTTATCCCTGTTTCACAGTTTTCAGCTGACCGTGGAGATGTTTGACTACCTGGAGTGTGAGCTGAACCTCTTCCAGACAGGTAAGCACCTGTGCTACCCTAAGAGAGGGGCTCTGTGGGGACAGGGACCTGGAGTGACAAGACAAGGGGAATGGCTTCCCACTACCAGAGGGCAGGGTTAGATGGGATATTGGGAAGGAATTCTTGGCTGTGAGGGTGGGGAGGCCCTGGCACAGACTGGGCAAAGGAGCTGTGGCTGCCCCATCCGTGGAAGTGTCCAAGGCCAGTTTGGACAGGGCTCGGAGCAACCTGGGCTGGTGGGAGGTGTCCCTGCCTGTGGCAAGGGAGTTGGAATGAGATGGTCTCCACCTGCGCCTGGCTGGGAATTTCCTTCTCTTGGGGTGCCGTTTGTGGCTTTGGCAGACACAGCGTGGCACCTGCTGGTTCTGTCAGTGTTTCCTGATCCTGGTCCCGATCCCAGTCCTGGTCTTCTGCTCCCTCCCACAGTGTTCAGCTCCCTGGACATGTCGCGCTCGGTGTCGGTGACGGCGGCGGGGCAGTGCCGGCTGGCCCCGCTCATCCAGGTCATCCTGGACTGCAGCCACCTCTACGACTACACCGTCAAGCTGCTCTTCAAGCTGCACTCCTGTGAGTGTCCCCTTGGACAGGGAGGGACACACAGGGAGACACTGGTGGTCACCACCCTGCTCAGTCTGGGCTGTCCACCCCCATCCTTCACGGCCATTCTGGGGGAAAGAAGGGAGTCACCAGGGCAAGGAGGTGCAAA
Source organism: Sakesphorus luctuosus (assembly GCA_013396695.1). Taxonomy (NCBI): domain Eukaryota; kingdom Metazoa; phylum Chordata; class Aves; order Passeriformes; family Thamnophilidae; genus Sakesphorus; species Sakesphorus luctuosus. Next base: position 31,529 of record VWZD01010730.1, read on the forward strand.
AACCCCTGTCCATCAGGACCTGAAATTGTGGTGGCAGTTGCCTGACCTTCAGCCCACCACCTTTCCCAGCCCTGGGAGAGTGTAGGAAGGGCCTGTGGTGCCATCCTGCAGCAGGACACTGAGCCTGGAGCATTCAGACCCCCAAAAGAGGATGGCCATCTCTGGGAAAGACCCATTGTCCTGTGGCTGTGCTGATGGAGTGTCCCCTGATCCATGAAGACACCCAGTGATATTTCTACTTGCTGCTTCTTCCAGGTCTGCCGGCGGACACGCTGCAGGGCCACCGGGATCGCTTTCTGGAGCAGTTCCGAAAGTAAGTGCCCAGACCTGGAGTGCTGGTGCTCCTGGGGTGCTCCCAGGGCACTGAGATTAAAAAATCCTGAGGCTGTGGCCTCTGGTATGTGGTTATTTAGGGCAGCCAAAACAAAAACTGGCTGCTGAGAACAGGGGGGGATGTCATGATGCCAGAGGAGGATGTCATGATGTTGAGGGACAGATCAATTCAAGGTCACAGACTGCAAACAGCAGATAGCAGGGCTGGCCATGAGTCTGACCACACAGGGACTAACCTTGGGACAAGTATCAACAACATCGAGATCCCAGCTGGGATGCCAAGGTGGTTGGGAGTGATGGGAGCCAGAACCAGTGTGGTTGAGCACTGCTGCTCCTCGCCAAAACTGGAAATGCTGGAGGGAGGCACCCTGCTCCTGGGGGAGATGCTCCTGTGGGAACTGAAGGTGATGGTGCAGATGGGGGCTCCAGGCAGGAAGCTCCCACCTGCTCAGGGGGGCTTTGGGTGCGAAGGGAGCGGTTTGAGTTGGAAATGACCTTTGAAAGTCATCCAGTCCAACCTCCTGCCATGGGCAGGGACACCTTCCACTAGATCAGGCTGCTCAAGTTCCAGGTCCTTCTCCCTGACCTGGATTGAAGGGATAAACCCCCTAGCAGTCAATGTTTTCTAAAGGTGGGAGGCTGGCAATGGGATCTTCTCACGACCTGCTCTGGGTTTGGTGGCAGCACACACTAACAGGTGACACCTCCTGGAGCCAGACAAGGGGTTGGGGCTGCTCACATTGTCCAGGCTGGACAAGAGCCATCCCCCCTCACCATTCCCTGCCACTTGCAGGCTCAAGGACCTCTTCTACCGCTCCAGCAATCTGCAGTACTTCAAGCGACTGATTCAGATCCCACAGCTGCCAGAGGTGAGACCCCATGGTCCCCAGTCCCCACGCTCCCTGTCCCCATGGCCAGGGGCAGCTCTGGGGTAGGTGGCACTGGGGGAGCCCCTAGAAAAACCACCTGTCACCTTACCCGGCTTCCTGGGGCTGGTGGCAACATGGAGCTCATGGGGCCTGAGGATCATCCTTGCTTCCCTCTGTGGGTGGCATCTGGCGGGATGGAGCTGCCCTCTGGCCAGAGGCTGGGATCCCTTCTCTCACCAACACACAGCCCTTTGCAAGGGTCCTGGCTCTGTCCCTGTGTGTCCTGGTTTCATCCCTGTGGGTTCTGGCTTCATCCCTGTGGGTCCTGGCTTCATGGTTCCCTCCCTGTGGGTCCTGGCTCCATCCATGTCCTGGCTCTCTATCCTTTTTCCATGGGTCAAGGCATGGCCAGCTCAGCTCTGGGGCATGATTTCACCCAGCCATGCCCTCAGCCCTGCAGCAGTGCCAGTCCTTGCCCTCACCCTGCTCCGTCCCTCCCCAGAACCCTCCCAATTTCCTTCGTGCCTCGGCGCTGTCGGAGCACATCAGCCCCGTGGTGGTGATTCCTGCCGAGGCGTCCTCGCCCGACAACGAGCCCATCACAGACCTGGTGGAGATGGACACGGCCTCACAGGTGAGGATGGCAGAGTCCCTGCAGCTCCAAGCCTGGAGTTATTTCTTCAAATCCATGCTGTGGTGGGGGATAAGACAGCAGGGATGGCCTTGGGAACTGAGAAGCATCACTGCATGCTGGATGTGCCATCTGGGTGCTGGATATGCCATCTGGGTGTTGCCAGGGCTGAGCCAGCCTGGATTCTTCTCCCAGTGCTGCTCAGTGGTGTGGTGCCCTCCAGTGATGGGCTAGGAGAGGTTTGGCTTCAAGCATCAACATGGAGACCTTCAGGTCTTCATTGTCCTCTTCACCAAGGGTTGTTCCCAGGTGCTGAGGGAGGAGAGGAAGAGGCATGTGGTGACATGTGGGGATCTTCTCCCCCTGGGAGCTGGGGATGGACCAGAGATGCCCCATGTTCCTCAGGCTGGAAACATTCAGTGCCCTGGATGCAGTGCAGGATCCAGCCCCAGTGCCCAGGAAGCTCAGGGGGTGGCTCAGTGGTGACACTGGCGACATGGAAGGGATGAGGGTTCCCAGGTGGTGGCGGGGTCTCTCCAGGTCTGTCCTGCTCTCCCAACAGAGCCTGTTTGACAACAAGTTTGACGACATCTTTGGCAGCTCCTTCAGCTGCGACCCTTTCAACTTCAACAGCCAGAATGGGATGAACAAGGATGACAAGTGAGCAGTTCCAGGGGCAGCCAGAATCATACTGGGAGCTCCCCCCATGGAATGGCACCACAGCATGGGTGGTGGCACAGGATGTGTCCCCGTGGCACTGAGAGTGTAACCCTGCGGCTCCCCTTCCCAGGGACCGGTTAATTGAGCAGCTTTACGGGGAGATCGCAGCCCTGAAGGAGGAGCTGGAGAACTTCAAGGATGAGGTGGGTGACAGCCAGGTGGGCAGGATGAGACCTGGAGGCCCACACTGGGAATGTGGGGTGGGGTAGTGGCTCTGTCTCTAGACGGGCAAGATGTTGACCTCATCCCTACTCTGCCCTCTCCCTGATGGCTTCTGCATCCCTGCCCATCCTGGGTATCTCCAGGTGTGCCAAGGTGGGGGGTGCATCCCTGCAGGGGGTTGGGCTCAGCACCCTCAGTGCCTCACCTGTATGCACTGGTGGGCATTGGATGGTACTGGTGGGTATTGGGTGGTCCCAGTGGGAACAGTCCCAGCGGGCACCGAATGGCACCGTGAGCCCACGGCTGTGCCCGCAGAGTGCGCGGGGCACGGTGCAGCTGCGTGGCCGTGCCAGCGAGCTGGAGGCAGAGCTGGCCGAGCAGCAGCACCTGAAGCAGCAGGCACAGGATGAGAGTGAGTTCCTGCGCACGGAGCTGGAGGAGCTCAAGAAGCAGCGGGAGGACACGGAGAAGGCTCAGCGGAGCCTGACGGAGATCGAGAGTGAGCGGGGCCAGCTGGCAGCACCCTGGGGTGGGCTGAGCCCTGGGAGGGTCCCAGTGCTCACCTTGGTGTCCCTCCACGGCAGGACGGGCACAGGCCAACGAGCAGCGCTACAGCAAACTGAAGGAGAAGTACAGCGAGCTGGTGCAGAACCACGCTGATCTGCTGCGGAAGGTGGGCTCCCCAAAACCTCCCATGGCACCCCCTTGCCCAATTCTGCCCCCCTGGCACCAGGTGATGCTGAGCTCACTCTGCCATCACCAGAACGCAGAGGTGACCAAGCAGGTGACAGTGGCCAGGCAGGCCCAGGGGGATGTGGAGCGGGAGAAGAAGGAGCTGGAGGACTCCTTCCAGCGGGTGAGCGAGCAGGCGCAGAGGAAGGTGAGTAGGGACCAGGGGACACACCAGGGATGAGCAGGGGCTCCTCCATGGGGCACCAGTGCTGCCAACCTCTCCCCTTGCCACAGTCTCAGGAGCAGGCAGACGTGCTGGAGACGCTGAAGCGGGAGCTGGCAGCCAGCAGACAGGAGCTGCAGGTGCTCCAGGGCACGCTGGAGTCCAGCACACAGGTGAGAGCACATGGAGGGTCCCTGCAATCCCTCACACAGCCCTGGGGTGGGCAGTCTGGCCTTACCCATGCAAGACACGATATACCCATCATTGGCCTGAGAACCAACTCCCTGTCCTCTTCCTCCCCACATCTGGGTGGGTTTGATGGTAACACCAGAGGGTTTCATGCTGCTGGGTGCAGGAGCATGCGGAGCAGTGGGCTCCAGCAGCAGGGATCATGGAATAAAAACCGTGGAAGAGCAGGGTCAGGCAGCAGCTCTGCCCACTGTAAACCTGGGCAGTAGTGTGCCATCACACTGCAAGACATGCCATGGGATGTCCCATGCCTGTGGAGCTGTGGAGCATAGCAGAGGTGTCTGGGCTCAATGGGGGAGGCAGAAGCTGGCAGGAAAATGCAGTTACTCATTCCTGGAGAGGGCACATGCTGCAGCAGGACAGGCACAGGGCCACAGCCACACCCTGCATCCATTCCTCCATCAGGACGGTGACAGTCATGATACAAGTGAATTTTCAATGAATAAAAGTGAAAGGGCTCCCCAGGAGCCAGGTGAGGTCATCACTGCCAGGTGGTGATGCAAGGCTGCACCCGTAGGGGCACTGGGGCTGTCCCAGGCCTGGACCAGGAACCAGTCCCCAAACTGAAGGGTTCACCTTCGGCACAACCCTGACCACCATTTCATGCCCACCCAGGTGGGAGCAGAGCAGAACTCACGGATCACCAGCCTGGAGCAGGAGCGGGACAGGCTGAGCCAGGCGGCGGAGCGGCACAGGGAGGACATGGCAGCACTGCGGGCTGAGCTGCAGCAGCTGCGGGACACGCTCAGCCACGAGCAGGAGAGCAGCAGGACGCAGCTGGAAACCCTGCAGACCCAGCTGAGAGACAAGGTACCCCGGGGCACCCCGGCACCCCCATCCCACTGGGCAGCCGGGATTCGGCAGGGCAGGGTGTGCAGGATGCCCAGTGGCACAGCAGCGCCCCTGACATCTGCGTGGGGTGGGCAGGAGGGCGCTGAGCAGGCGCTGCAGCGGCGCCTGGCCGAGGAGCAGCGAGCCCTGCTGCAGGGCACCGCACGTGAGGCTGAGCGCATGGTGCGGGACGCCCTGGCACGCATGGAGGATCCCGCCCACATCGGCTGCACCGGCTCGGCAGGTGAGGCCCCTGCTGCTCCCAAAGCTGGCATTATGCCAGCCTGCCTGCTCCCTGCTGCTCTGGCTGAGCCCTGCCTGCTGTGTGCCTGCAGATTGCCTGCTGTCCCGGACGCTGGCAGCCTCCGAGTGCGTGGAGCGGCTGCGGGACGCGCACAGCAAGTACCTCTCGGATGGTGCAGGTGAGGACAGGCAGCCCCAGGCAGGGCGGGCAGAGGGACAGCCCTGGCATGCAGGGCTGGGTGGGCAGCACACAGGGGCTGAGGTGTGTGCCCGCTGTCCCACCGCAGCCGTGGGTTCCCTGCTGCCCTGCCTGGCACTCTTCGCCCACCTGGTCAGCGACACCCTCCTGCAGGGCAGCGCGACCTCTCATGTGGCCCCCGTGGAGCCCGCTGACCGTGAGTGCTGCCCCACGGGCAGGGCATGGGGTGGGCAGGGCATGAGGATGGGCAGGGGACTGCATGGGCAGATGCTGGGGTTGGCCAGCTGCCGAGGTGGCAAGGCGATCAGAGTGGGCAGAGGATTTGATGTGCAGAATGCCAGGATGGGCAGGGGCTGGGTAGAATTCTGGGGCAGGGAGGTGCTGGGGTGGGCAGGGACTGGGGCGGACAGGGGCCAAGGTGGGCAGGGTGTTGGAGTGGGCAAGGATTGGGACAGGCAGGGGTTGAGGTAGGCCAGGACCAGAGTGGGCAGGGGTCATGACATGCAGAGGGCTGGGTGGGCTGGATGCTGGGCTGGTAAAGAGCCAGGGGACCATGTGTCCAGGATGCTGGGACAAGTAAGACTCTGGAGTGGGCAAGGACCGTGATGGGCAGGAAGCAGACACCTCCATCACCCCATGTGGGCCCCTCAGCCCCTGTGCTGTCCATGCAGGGCTGCTGGAGCTTTGCAAGCAGTGTGGCAGCGAGGCCGTGAGCTACCTCAGTGCCCTGCAAGACCCAGGGATGGTGGCAGTCGCCGACTGCAGCCTGGTGACAGCCTGCCTGGGCCGGATCAGCGCCATTGGGGAGGTGGGTGCCCTAGGAGGGCTGGTGGGACAGGGTCAGGCTGTGGTGAGCACCACCACTGGACGTTCCCTTCCATCCCCTCCCATGCCAGGAGCTGCGTCCCCGAGGGCTGGATGTCAAGCAGGAGGAGCTGGGTGACCTGGTGGACAAGGAGATGGCGGCGACGGCCGCGGCCATCGAAACAGCATCTGCCCGCATCGAGGTGAGGGCTCCGTGTGCTGTGAGGTGGGTACCGTGCCATGCTTGCCCCTGGGCACAGGGCTCAGCACAGCCTCTCTCCCCTCTACCAGGAGATGCTGAGCAAGGCACGGGCTGGTGACACTGGGGTCAAACTGGAAGTGAATGAGAGGTCAGTGTTGGTTGGGGCATTGGAGGGAGCCGGCCAGGTGGGATGGGACTGGTGCCACAGGCACCCCACAGAGGGCTCAGAGGGGTTTGTCTCACAGGATCCTGGGCTCCTGCACAGGCCTCATGCAAGCCATCCATGTCCTGGTCCTGGCCTCCAAGGACCTCCAGAGAGAGATTGTGGAGAGCGGACGGGTGAGCTGGGATAGGGGTGTTGGACAGAGGTGCTTGGCCAGCCAGGGGTCACCATGCACTTGCTGGAACATGCTGCTCCAAAGCCCATTGGAGCTTTCCCATCAGCTGCTAGAGCTCCTGCCCCAGCCCCAGGTTTCCTCCTGGCTTTGGTCCCTGGGGTGTCACAGAGATCCTTCATCTTCCTTCCCTGCAACCCCCCAAGTTCAGTGTCTCCCCAGCTCCCACGCACATCCTGAATGACACCCCAACCTCCTGCATTCCCCCAAGAGTGGAGATCTGGGGGGTCCCCTGTCCCCAGCTGTGCCTTTCCCGACCACAGGGCGCAGCATCCCCCAAGGAGTTCTACGCCAAGAATTCCCGCTGGACCGAGGGTCTCATCTCTGCCTCCAAGGCCGTGGGCTGGGGTGCCACCGTCCTGGTGTAAGTGCCCCTGTCACCTGAGCGTGGAGAGAATGGCAGAGTCCTGCTCTCCCCCCAGGGAGGGCACACAGGGGTGGCAGGATGATGCTCCAGCCCCTCTCTGCCCTCCCACAGTGACGCTGCTGACCTGGTGGTGCAAGGCAAGGGCACATTCGAGGAGCTGATGGTCTGCTCTCGGGAGATCGCAGCCAGCACCGCTCAGCTGGTGGCAGCCTCCAAGGTAGGAGCAAGGCTGCTCCCCTGCCCGTGGCTTGGGGTGACCCTGGGGTCACCCCACATCATGGAGCTGGTCCTGTGCTCGCCCAGTGGGGTGTAAGTGACCCCTCCTGGCTGTCCTGGCAGGTGAAGGCAGACAAGGACAGCGCCAACCTGTGTAAGCTCCAGCAAGCCTCCCGTGGGGTCAACCAGGCCACTGCTGGTGTAGTGGCCTCCACCAAGGCTGGGAAGTCTCAGGTGGAAGAAAAAGGTGAGTGTGGGGCTGCAGGGATTGTAGAGTCATGGAATCACTTAGGCTGGAAAAGCACTCTAGGACCATCAAGTCCAGCTGTTGCCTCACCACTGCCAAGGCCATCACTAACCATGTGGTGGTTACACAGCTTTTAAATCCCTCCAGGGATGGTGACTCCACCACTGTCCTGGGCAGCCTGTGCCAGGGCTGACAACCCTTTCCATGAAGAAGTTTTCGCTAGTATTTGACCTAAACCTCTCCTGGCACAGCTTGAGGCCATTTCCTCTGGTCCTAATGCTTGGAGAACAGACCTGCTCCAAAACTTCTGCTCTTACCACTCATCACCCTCAGCTGACTGTGCCCTGGTGGTCTCTACCTACTCCCTGCCTGTGTATGCCGTGGTGCCAAACCCTGCCAGTGGTATGGGAGCTGCTGAGGGGTCCAAGCAGAGGAGCAGAGCTTGAGGGGTGCTTGTGGTTTCTTTCTCTGCAGACAGCATGGACTTCTCCAGCATGACACTCACCCAGATCAAGCGTCAGGAGATGGACTCACAGGTAGGGGGTTCCCACGATTTGGGAAACACCCACTAGTGTCTCACTTGGGCTGCCCAGGATGGGGGAGAAGTCAAAACTGGGGGAGGTCACCCTGTCCAGCTGCCCCCAGGCAGCACCAGCATGGGGGAAGCCAAAAGTGTGAAGACAACAGATGGGTTTACCCAGGAGCCACCTGCAGTTGGTCCTCCATGCCTCCCCAATGCAGCCCATGTGCCACCCACTGCACCCACCTCTGCCTGACATGGGGCAGCCCTGGGGAATTCCCCTTCCCAGGGCACCCACGTGGGTCATTCTGCCATTCTGCCTTCACTTGCCTCCACAGGCAGCACCCACCTGAACCCCATCCCCTCCCCAGGTCTGCTTGTCATCAGGGCACTCATGGGATGTACCTTGGAGGTCTTTGCCCTCCATACTGGGGGGATAACGGGTGTGAAAGTGGGGTGCTCAGCCCAGCTCTGTGCCAGGGTGCTGGGTGGGCATGTCCTGGATGGTGTCCCCCAGGTGCGGGTGCTGGAGCTGGAGAACCAGCTGCAGAAGGAGCGGCAGAAGCTGGGGGAGCTGCGCAAGAAGCACTACGAGCTGGCAGGAGTGGCCGAGGGCTGGGAGGAGGACGGTGAGTGCTGCCAGCCCTGCTCCAGCTGGGAAACTGCTCCGGGAAGGAGCACAGCAGGATGGAGAGGCCCTGCCTGCCATCCTGGCAGTGGATGGGCATGGATTTCCCTCCAGCTGGCACAAGCCTGGGAGTAGTTGTCACACACAGGCAAACCCATGGAGACCTTGACCTGTGGGATCCACATCACCCCTGGGCTTGGGGTTTGGGTGCTGCTGGAGCAACCCTGTGGTCCCAGAGGGATGGGACGGAGGGATGCTGGGCATCTGTCCCTAACCCTCTCTTCCCCTTCCAGCAGCAGATTAGCACCAGCAGCAGAAGCAGCCCATGGTGGGGCACCTGGGACCTCACAGGGGACACTCCTGGGACCCCACTCAGTGCAGCCTTTTGGGAAGATCCCCAAGGATATCCCGCCCCCAGGGAACCGCCTGCAGTGCCGGAGCGCCGGGAGCCTCCTGGCCAGACCCCGGCCCGCAAACCGCACGTGTATTTACTAGAGCTGCTGGGGGGTGGGAGGGTCTCCGGGGGGAGATCTTAACCCTTTAGTTTTGTTTTTGCACAGATTCTGGGAACTCTTAGAGCCAGCTCTGGCTGAGCGAGAGCCCTCGGGCTTTTTTCGCCTCTCGCTGCTTTTCCAGCCTTAACCCAGCCTGTGGCTTGGCGTGAACGTCCCCCCCGCCCTGGGAATGAGCCTGCTGAGGGCCCCGGGGGTGCCAGCGGGTGGGGGACAGCTTTTGGGGTGCTGCTGGGCTTGGTGCTAGGTGTGCTCCCCCTTGGTGGGGGCACCGAGTGCCTTTGGCCACTGCAGGGTGGGGGTGGCATTCCCATGGGATACCCTGGCTGGTGACACCAGAGTGCCAGGAGCAGCCAGGAGAGGGGCAGGCAGCAGGAGGGACGCTGCCATGAGCTCCTGCCCCTCATCCCAGGTTCCCAAAACGCCCTCCCCAGTCCTCCCCTGAGCTGGGCTGCCCTGCCCCGACAGATCACTGTGTTCATGCCAGCAATAAACCCTCCGCAAGGTGCTGGGCGTGGGTTTGGGCCACCACGGTGCCACCGCACAAGCCACCAGCTCCTGGGGATGGGGGGATGGCTCTAGGGCAGCACAGAGGGTTTGGAGGGCAGCCAGGGTGCCCCAAAGCCAGAGCAAGCAGCTCCCTTTCCCCGCTTGCTTTGGTGCCACCCCAGTGTCATCACCACCCTCTTGGGTGCAGGGGGGACTGGTGCCAGCATGGCCGTGGGCAGGGATGGCCATGGGGCTGGCACCAGCCAGGGAACCTTTGTGCCTTGAGCAGGGGGCTCGGAGGGCAGGGGGGCATCTGCCAGCTCCAGGCCCCCCAGCTAATCTTGCTGCAGCGGGGACAGTGACAGACTGCACAGCGACGTCCCCGTCCCCTGCGGTCCTGCTGGTGCTCCTGAGCGTCCCTCCCCTTCTGGGGGCAGGATTTGGCCTTTCTCCCTTTGGGAAGCAGCTGCGCTGTCACCACGTGCTTTCCAAGTGACATCCATGAGCCCCCTCGCCGCTGGCACCCGGAGCAGCGGGACGTGCCACCACCATGGTCTCAGAGCTGCCACGCCACAGCGCAGCCGTCCAGTGTCCCCACGTCCCCAGCCGGCCCTGCTGCCACCCCCAGCCTGCTGAGGGGACCTTGGGGCTCCCCACGGGGACCACCTCCCCATCCCACCCCGTGCTGGCTCCCCTCGGATGCAACACCAACCATCCCATTCCTGCAGGACACGGGGGAGCCCCAAAACCCTCCCCACTTTTTTGGGGGGGTCTCGCCTGTACCCCCAACTACCTCAGGCCTGGGGGCCGGGGAGCGGCACGGGGGGTGCCATGGCAGCGGGTGCTTGGGGACAGTGGCACTGCCCTCAGCCAAATCCCTTGTCCCTTTTGTCTCCCGGCCGGGGGTGGGTGGTCCCCGCGGTGTCCCTGGTGCTGGTGACGGGGACAGGGGGGTGTCCCCGCCCCAGTGTGGGGGTGTTGATTCGGTTTCTCATTGTATGATAATAATTGACCGCGTCGTGTGTTTTGGATTTTTCAATAAAGCCTTCAGCCCATCCCTGTGCCTCGGGGGGTGGTGACAGGGGACCAGTGTCACCAGGGGGTGCTGGGCTCTGCCCTCCTGGGTGTGCTCCGTGCCCTCCAAAATAGCTCCAGGACCTGGGTGATGACCTTCAGCCTCTGTCCTTGCTGTCCCAGCCCCTACGGTCACCGGTGTGTCCCCAGGGCCACCCTGTGTGTCACCTCTGTTCCTTGGGAGGAGACCAGGAGGTGGTCCCTGCCAGCCCTGAGGAGCAGGGATGGCTTTGGCCTCCCCACCACCCTGCTCCCTTCCTGGGGGTGAGATTATGCCGGGGGGGGGCTGTGCAGACCACCCTGTGCTGGGGGGTCACCCTGGCAGGGCCATGGCAAGAGGGTCCTGCTGCTGGGTGGCCCCTGGGGACATGGACAGGGATCTCAGGGCAATATCCCATCCCAAGCATGGTTAGCCCACCCTGGGCAGCACCCAGTGGCCCCCAGTCCTGCTAGGGCCACCTGGACCCCTCGCCTGCAGAAAGCCCCATGAAAGCCATGTCTGTCCCCACAGCTCTGTTCTGCGTGGTCCCTGACACTGTCCCTGCTGATTCCCGTTATTGTTCCTTCCTGCCACTGTCCCTGCCATGGTCCTTCACTGCCGTGGCCCCTGACACTGTCCCTGCCGTGGGCCCTGCCATTGTCCCTTCCTGCACAGTCTCCACCACTGCCCCTGCCATTGTCCCTGTATCGTCCCTGTTATTGTCCCTCCCTGCCATGATTCTTCCCTGCCATGGTATCTGCCATTGTCCCTGTTATTGTCCCTTCCTTCCACTGCCCCTGCCCCGATCCCTCCAAGCCGCAGTCCCTGCCCCTTCCCTGGTTGGCAGGACGGCCCCTGGCACAGCCATGTCCGCGGATGGCATTCCCAGGTCAGCCGGGGAGGGGACAGAAGGGACAGGGCGGTCCGAGGGTCACGGGGCCGCGGTGGGGACACGGGGGCGGGGCCAGATGAGAGGCCACACCCACTCGGGAAAGCTCCGCCCCACGTGGTGCGTGCCGGGAGCGCTTGGCGGCAGAGCCGGAAAGCCCCGCCCACTATGGAAAGCTCCGCCCACCCCT
>VWZD01010730.1:43558-87278 GCA_013396695.1 Sakesphorus luctuosus
CGCTGCCTCAGCCCCGCCCGGCCGTGCCGCTGTGCCTACCCGTCGCCCGCTGGGAGGGCGGCTCGCCCCGCGGCGCGCCCTGGGCCCGCCGTGCCGGCCCGCTCCGCAGCCCCGTCACCGTGAGGATCGCGCCGCCGGCCTCCGGCATCGCCCGCTCCCCGGCGTGAGTACCGGGGGGGTGACCCGGGGCAACGGCTATCAAACGTGGTGGGGATCGGGGCACACCAGGGCAGCCCGGTTATCAGCCATGGAGAGGGGACTGGGAGGAATCAGCACAGTGAGATACAGGGACGCACCAGGGGAAGCCCCGTTATCACCATAGGAGGATACCGGAGCGCAGCGATGGAAGCCCGGCTATCAGCCCTCAGCCGTCTGTGCTGAGCTCCTGGAGCAGCATCCTACTCCTACTCCCGATCCCATCCCGTTGGCAGGAGGAGGGTGTGATCTAAACCCCGGAAGAGCATGGATTCTGCTTTCCATGGCGGGAATCTGACCAGGCATCCCAGTCTAACAGTGTGTTCTGCTCTGCCCCACAGCCTGGAGCAGCTGGTCTCACCTCTGGCTTTCCCAGCCACCAGCAGCCCCGACCCATGTGCCAAGGAGACTGTGCTGAATGCCATCAGGGAGAGCAGGAAAAGGCCTGTGGAAGAGGAGGAGGAGGACCAGACTTTTGGGAACGATCAGGAGAGCAAGAGAAGGTAACGAGGCAGCAGGTCGAGCCACTGCTGGTGTGTTGGGAAGGTCACAGGTGGGGCTCTCGCTCCAGTGGTGACAAATGGGATGTGTCCCAGAGAGTGCTAGGCCTGGTGTGACCAGGAGCCTGGGCTGGAGGAGTGGTGTGGGAAGTGAATTGCAGAGAGGAAGCACACCCCATCCATCACCCGGCCCTTCGGGCTGTGTCAGACAGGCCTCTGAGGCTCCTGTTGTCCTTGAGATCAAAGGGATGTGTTTTAGGTGTGAGTCCAGTGTGTTCCTCTGCCTGGCTGAGCTTAGGAGGGGCTGGGATGTGGTTTAGGGAAGCCTGGCTGGGAAGTGTCTTCTGTCCTCGTGGAATTGGCAGACTGGGGAAGTGTGGTGGGAAGTGCCCGTGTCTGCTGTGGCGCTGCCTTTAAGTCAGCCCTGGGCTCCCAGCAGACAGGGAATCTCCAGGGTTTCAGGTGGAAGCATCCCTTTTGGAAAGCTCTGCAGTTTCCCCTGTGAGCTGAGCTAGCAAAGGGAGGTGATACACAAGGGTAAACAAGAGACACTGTCTGCTGCTCTTGTTACTCAAGGTCAGTGACTTCCAGTCCTGAGCTCCGTGGAAGGAGGGTGGGATGTCTTTGCCAGTGCCCTGGGAAGAACCTGAGTGCGAGGTCTGCCAGAGCCTAGCACTGCCTTGCTGTCCTGCACTCACACATGGTATGGTTGGGACTGAAAGGGACCTTAAAGACCATCCAGTTCCACCTCCTGCCATGGGCAGGGACACCTTCCACTAGATCAGGTTGCTCCAAGCGCTGTCCAACCTGGCGTTGAACCAACCTTGCTGTCCAACCAACCTTGCCCCAGGGATGGGGCAGCCACAACCTCCCTGGGCAACCTGTGCCAAGGCCTCACCACTCTCACAGCCAAGACTTTCTTCTGTATCTCCAACCTAAACATCCTCTCTTCAGTTTGAACCCATCGTTCCTTGTCCTGTCACTACTGTTCTGATGCAGAGTCCCTCTCCAGCATCTTGTAGGCCCCTTCAGATCCTGGAAAACTGCTGAGGTCTCCCTGGAACCTTCTGTAGGCTGAACAGCCCCAAGTTTCTCCAGCTGGTCCAGTCCCTTTACCAACTTTGTGGCCTCCTCTGGACTTGCTCCGGCAGTTGATTTGTCCCTCCCAGTTGTGTCCATGGAGGCTGTCCCTTCTGTGCCAGGGCTGGGCAGGGTCAGGGAGCTGGGACACTGCAGAGAGTGGCTTGGGCACATTGTCCTGCTGCTGGAGGTGACCCAGAGAGCCCAGCAGGCCAAGGCAGGGCACACCATCCTCCTCCAGCACTGAATTCCCATTTCTGGATGCTCAGCTTGGTGGATCTGAGCCCCACAAGAGCCAAGCAGGATGACAACAGGTTGGATGCACAGACAGGATGAGCTCAGAGTTTTTTCTTTAAACTTTCTTTAACATGCCAGTACACAGCTCTGCCACAAAAGCCAATTTTTAAGGCATTCATGTCTGGGAAGCAGAAGGAATGCTCGTAGGCAGAAAATTCCATGACCTTAGAGGGCAGAAAGGAGCTGTGTCAGCTGGAGAGCCTGTGCCATGTAGGATTCTGTAGGATCAGCATGCTCAGAGCTTGAGAGGAGCTGTCCTACACTTCCAGCTCTGCTTCACAGCAGGGTTTGCTTTGGGACTGTCACACTTCAGATCCTCACAGAATCGTTGTGGGAAAGGGGAGCACTGGTTAGGAAGATGCTGGAGATGAGAGTTTCAGACCTCAGGTCTGTTCAGATAGACTCTGTGTCTTATTTCTGGAGGTATTTTGGCTTACAATAGTGGCTTTGAGCAAAGATTTTTATTTTCTTATGGCCAACTGGCAACTGGTGTTTGGGGTGAGCATCAGTGAGGATAGGCTTGGGGGGAGAGAAAATGCACAGCAGGGGAAAAACTGTCTTGATGTTGAGTGCCAAGAAAAAAGCAGGCTTTGAGCTCTCCCAGTGCTGAGCCTGCTTGGAAAAGGACCGCTCCCAGCCTGGGAGAGGCCACACTGCCATGGGCTTCCACCCTTTCTCACGCAGGCGCCACGACAGCAGTGGAAGTGGGCAGTCAGCCTTTGAACCACTGGTAGCCAACGGTGCCCCCGCCTCTCTCATACCCAAGTAAGTGCCCACCAAGCCAAAAGCAACTTCTGGGATGGAGGGAGCAAAAATCTGTGGGATCTGGAAAAGGGGCTTGGGTTTTGCTTACAGAGCCTGGCTTTGGGGGACAGCAGGAGAAGGCTGTGCCTTCAGTCTGTCCCCCTGTGACAGCAGGGCTGTGCTGCTGCTGAGGGTTATTCCCAAGCCTGTAAGGAGTGGGATTGCCCTCCTCCACCTGCACTCCATGGAGAGGACATGTAGGTAGAGCAGTGGGGAGCTCACCAAGCCTTCATGCCCACCCTGCAGGCCAGGCTCTCTGAAGAGGGGCCTCATGTCACACTGCCCTGACGACTGCTCCAACAAGAGGTCCCGCACCTCCTCCCTGAGCTCCCTCAGCAACACGTACGCTGGTGGCATCCCCAGCTCCATCCGCAACGCCATCGCCAGCTCCTACAGCTCCAGCAGGGGCCTCGCACAGGTAGGGACACATTCCTGGGATCACCAGTGTAATCCTAGTTCTAGGGTTCTGAGGAGAGAGTGGTGTGCCTGGGGGCCTGGGTCTGGCGTGGCTCAGCTCACCTCCCCAGAGGTCAGTGGGCTGTGAGCCCAGCAGAGATGTTGTCTGTTTTTTGGGGTGTCCCAGGCTGAGCTGTCCTGCTGCTTTTGCACCAAAGGATTGAGGCTGGTTTTGCTTCCCTCCTCATCCTTGGCCAGTCTGCGAAGCTGGATACATCCAGGTGAAAGGAAAAAAAAAGACTTTGCTGCACTGACACCTTTTGAGCTGGAGTCAGCAGTGTGGGACCTGCGTGTTTGTGCTCTGACCCAGGTTTCTGCTGCTGACTGTGATAGAGCACTGCTTGTGTCCTGCTTGGGCTTGCAGATGTGCCAGGGACACTTAGCCATGGCCACTGGCACTCTGTCTGTGTGGGGAAAGATTTGTTCCAGGTAGTGGTAGGGAGAGGTTTGCTGAGGCTAGGGAGAGTCAAGTCCTTGCACTGGGATCTGTCTGCTCTGAACTCCTAGCAGGGAAGTGCCTGGCTCCTGCCAGAGCAGCCCCACACTCATGTGGGTGCCCAAGGCAGCTGGGTGGCTTCTGCCTGTGTCACATGAAGGCAAACAATGTCCTGGCCCTGGAGGCTGCTTGCTCCCCACATGGATTCAGCTTGGGGCAGCCAGACATTGAGCTCCCTAAAATGTGATGGGGAGTAAAGTGGTGGTGAAGCAGGAGAGGCTCCTTGGTCTCATTAGCCACAGCCCTGGGTAATGGGGTTGAGCTGGGGTCAGCAGGAGAGAGGGGATGTTGTGCTCCCTGCTAGCCCCACATTGAGTTACTGCTGGTGTCTCTCTCTGTTCCAGCTGTGGAAGAGAAGTGGTGTGAGTGTGTCCCCACTGTCCAGCCCAGCGTCCTCTCGTCCCCAAACCCCAGAGTGGCCTCTCAAGAGAGCCAGGTAACCAGCCACTCACAGTGCCAGCTGGGAAGGGAGCAGTCACCTTCCCAGCCATCCCAGTGCTCAAGTCCTGTTTTCTACTGGAGCTAGGACAGTCCAGGCTCCTCTCCAAGATGAGCTGGTGGGTCACCCACCTGTATGGAGACTTGGGTTGATTTGCCTGCCTGTTGCCTTGTGACACTGCGGTGCCACCCCTGCCCTGCTACCAGGCAAGGTCAGAGATTTAAGGGCTCAAGTTGCTGCAGAGGTGATGGTGCCTTATGGCATTGGCATGGCCTGGGTTGGTGTTTGCTGGAACAGTGAGAAGAGACAGGCCCTGATTTTTGCCATCTCCTCAAAAGCAAATTCCAGGGCTGTATTTTAGCGCCTGCTTTGGAGCACAGCCCATCATCTTCTCTCTCCTAGCTCACAGGGCCCTGAGCTTAAAACTGAAACTGACACAGCCACCTGATTGACACAATCATCTGGTGACAGGGTGGGTCCAACCTGCAAGGGCCAGTGGCTCCCAACCAGGACCCCCAGCTGCCCCCACCAAGGCTGACCCATGCTGAGGAGGGTGTGCAGGCCAAACCAAGCTGGTTCTGGAGCAGGAAGCAGCTCCTCTGCCTGCAGCTGGCAAAGCTGTTGTTCTGAGGTCTTGCAGGAGGCAGAGAAACACACCAGGGATGCTGGTGGGAGTCCTCTGTGTTCAGTCTCGTCCTTGTCTCTGGGATGGGGCTGAGCCCAGGTTTGATCCTAACTGGCTTTCTCCTGCTTGGGCAGGGAAGAGGAGTCACATCGTTCCAACACTTCCACCCCAGTGAAGTCAGACAAGGAGCTGCAGACAGAGAAAGGTGAGTGTAGGTGGGCCCCAACGCCACACCCGGCTTGGATGGGCCATCAATGCAAGCAAGAGCAGGACAGGAGGTAACTGAGGTCTGCAATGGAATTGGCTTGAGAGGTCACCTGGAAGCTTTGATATGTGATGCTCCCAAGGCAGTAGCATTTCTGGCCCCTGTGACTGCCCTAGTGGGATTTCCAGGTGACCAGGGCGTGCTGAAAGTGTCAGGGTGCTAACAGATGCCTGGGAGCTGGCTTGCAAGGGGGAACTCCAGCTCCTAACCCAACGCAGGTTCAGGTGTCAACCTTGGGCTAAGACCTGCTATGGTATGAGCAGTGCCCTGATCAAATTCCAGGCTGAGCTTATTCCAATGCTTCATCAGCTAAAATGGAGGGGAAATCCACTGTGCTCATGACAGATGGGTCCCGTGTTGTGGTGCAGGGACCATCCATGGAGTTGGGATGGAATCACTGCCCCCCAGAGCCCAACGGCTCTTGTCACAGACCCCCTGGATGTGTGATGCCAGCTGCTCTTCCAGGGCATCACAGCCTTGTCTTTGGCTACAAGCCTTGCCCCTGGCTATGCCCTCCGAGCTGAGCCATCCGGAGAGGAGTCAGGACAGCCCCATCAGTACAACCAGACACTTCCGCCCAGAGCTGGGTCTGACTTGTCTCCTCCTGTAGTGGTGGAGTCGCCTGTGTGGAAGAAGCAGAATTCCCTGAGCCCACCGTCGGCGCCGGGGAGCAGTGGGAAGCGCAAGCGGAAGATCCCGTTGCTGTCGTCTCTCCGCGGGGACCAGCTGGTGCTGGTACGTCGCTGTCTCGCAGCCCCTTTGGCCCCGCTCTGGCAATAGAATGTGCTCACTGCAATTTCTGCAGGGCTGGGGGGACACTGACCTGCCTGCCCTCAGGAAGGAGGCCCCGTCCTTGGCCGAGTGGGAAGTGACGCTCTCCCCAGCCCCAGTGTCTGGTGGGCTGTGCGTGGTTGTGCTGCCTGCTGCCGGACCAGGTAATGGCCTGGGGGAGGCCTGCCATGCCCCCAGTGCCACACCGGGGGCCCACCGGAGTTGGGGACCAGAGCTCCACGGTAGCTGCGGCAGGACCAGCTGCTTCACGGGGCTCGCCACAGCCAGTCTCCAGCACACCTTCAGAGGCTCTGCCCGCTTCCCTGGGAAGGAGCTAAGCTGCTGCTGCTCTCTCTTGGCAGCCCCCGCCGCCTCAGCTGGGCTACTCCATCACCTCGGAGGACCTGGATGCGGAGAAGAAGGCAATGCTGCAGTGGTTCAACAGTGTCTTGGAGGATAAGGCTGGTAAGGGCAGGCTGGGAACACAGAGGGTGGGCAGAGCAAACACAGGGCTGGCAGGGCACTGGGTTATCTGTAGCACAGGCTGGGGAAGCTCCTGTCTCGTGTCTGGGCATGCTCTTGGGGCCTTCAGAGTAGAGTGAGGAGTTCTCATGCCCCAGTGTCCCTGGGGTGCTGGGTGAAGTTCTCAGGGCTGTGCGGTGTTGGTGGTTTCCCTGCCTGCTGGAGAACCTCTGCTAAGGGTTTGTTGCCCAGAGCCAGTCGTGGATCCTGATTCCTTGCTCCTTCCCCATAGATGCAGTCCCCAGCACCACTGCAGAGACAACTCCGGTGTCCAAGCCGCTGGCGTTCGCCGTGACCTCCTCAGGGCCTGCGCCTGCCTCCACAGCTCCTGCCCCGGCCAGCTCCTCGCTCCTGGACAGCCTGAAGAAGATGCAGAGCAGCCAGGCTGTACCCACAGCAGCACCAGGTAAGGAGGAGGGTCAGCAGAGTGGGATTCCAGCAGAGTCAGGCAGTCACAGCAGGAGCTCCACATTGCCTCTGTGTGAGGCAGGTGACAAAACCCCCTGCTCAGTGCTCCTCTGGAAGTGGAGCTGGCAAGCAGGTCGTCTTGAGGGGGCACATTTGGGGACACCAAGCCTCTGGTCCTCCTGGGGGCTCTGGTAAGTATGGGAGGCTGGGTGTGGTGGGTGCTGCTCTGGGAGCCTTTGCACCATCAGGTGGGTTCCTGGCAGAAGGGTGGACTGTCTGTAGATGCCCCTCTATCCCTAAATAAGCTTTCTCCTCTTTTCCAGACCCCACTGGAGCTGCAGCAACACCCCAACCACTTGCATCAGCTGCACAGCCGCCGGCTCCTGCAGTGTCACTGGAGTCAAGCTCTCTGCCTGCCACCTCTGCTGACACCAAGCCTGTGCCCGTGTTGAGCACACCTGCCCCCACTGTCCCCTCTGCCCTGGGAGTGCAGTCCCCTAGCAGCCTGGCACCTACTGCGTTCACTGAGCTGGGTCAGACCCCCAGCAAGCCTCCCTCTTTCCCAAAACCAAGCATCCTGTTTGGAATGCTGAACACCCCTCCTGCCAGCGAGTCAGCAGCAACTGTGGCCACTGCTGTGCCCACCACGGCCACTGCTGCGCCCACCACAACCACTGCCATGCCCAGCCCCATCTTCAAACCCATCTTTGGTGCTGTGCCAAAGAGCGAGAGCACAGCAGCCTGCACGGCTGTCACCTCCACCATGGCCACCGTGTCTGTGAGCTCAGGCGCTTCCTTAGCGTCCTCCACCACCACCATGTTCAAGCCCATCTTTGGCAGCGTCACCGCAGCTTCATCTCCAGCAAAAGTCTCTCCTTTTGCCTTCAAACCAACGGCACAGGCAGCCCCAGAGCGGCCAGGAGCCTCTTCGCCTGCACCGGTATTCACGGGTCTTCCCAACATCATCTTCACCACTGCAGCTACAACTGCCACCACCCAGAGCTCCTCCACAAATGCCACCATTAAACCTGTCTTCAGCTTTGGACTGACCCCACCTGCCTCCACCAGCTCCACCTCCAGCCTGACTGTCACAGTCACCGCGGCCACCTCCACCAGTGCAGCGCAGCCCTTCCTGTTTGGGGCCCCGGCCAGCTCTGCTCCCAGCACAGAAACCAGCTTTGCCACCCCAGGGCCCATCTTCCAGTTCGGGAAGCCACCTCCAGGCACAGCCACTGCCACCACCACCACTACTGTCCCAGGAGCCTCTGCCTTTGGTCAGGCACCTTCAAACTCCACAGCTGCGGCCACCACCACAGGCTTTAGCATATTTGGCAGCACCACCTCTGCCCCAGCCACCACAGCTCAAGCACCGCTGACGTTTGGCTCGTCCGTTTCAGCCTTTGGCAGCCCCTTCAGTGCTGGTGCAAAGCCGCCGCCACCATATCCGAGCACTGGGAGCCTGCCCGCCTTCAGCACCGGGGCTGCCGAGAGCCAGGTGCCTGCCAGCAAACCCGCTGCTGGCCCTGTCTGCTTCGCTCCCCAGTTCAGTTTCGGAGCCCCCCAGGCACAATCGGCAGCTCCGGCAGCATTTGGCAGCGGTGCCCAGCAAGCCTTCGGCACAACCAGCACCCAGGCAGCGTTCGGCACCACCACCTCAGTGTTCTCTTTCGGAACAGCCACCTCCACCACATCCAGCTTCGGTGCTGCCACCCAGACCACGAGCAGCAGCACCGGCGCCACCATGTTTGGCACCACCCCATCTCCCTTCACCTTTGGGGCCACCACCCAACCGGGCCCCTCTGCTGGCGCCTTCGGGATGGGCACGTCAGGCCTCAGCAGTGGCTCTCCGGCCATGGCCTTCAGCTTTGGGGCTGGGCAGAGCGGGGCAGCCCCAGCAGCAACGCCCTTTGGCTCCTCCCTGCAGCAGAGCACGCTGGGGGCACCGGGCCAGAGCACCCCCTTTGCCTTCACCATGAACAGCACCCCGAACAGCAAGCCTGCATTTGGAGGTGAGTCATCATGGAATGGTTTGGGTTAGAAGGCACCTTAGAAGTCATGTTGTTCCAATCCCCTGCCATGGGCAGGAACACCTTCCACTAGATCACGTTACTCCAAGCCCGGTCCGACCCAGCCTTGGACACTTCAGGGATGGGGCAGCCACAGCTTCTCTGCCCTGTCTGTGCTGGGGCCTCACCACCTTCACAGCTAAGGTTCCATCACTTGCTGTCCAGGACCCCAGCCCTCAGTGGTGGAGGGGAATCCTTAAATTCTGCTCCTTGGCCCTTCTGAAGGCACCTGCTACCCAGCTCAACGCCCAGCCAGGTGTCCTGTGGGAGCCAGGGTTGTGCTGGTCCCTAACAGCCACCTGGATCTCCTTGGCAAGCAGGAAAGCTGCCAGCCAGTCACTGCCATCTCTTTGTCCTCACTCTCAGGGTCTCCCTAACATTTCACACCCTGACTGGGCCATCCCGGGTCCCACAGAACTGAAACTCACACTGAGCAGCTGCTTCATGTAGAAAGTAGAAAGACAGAGGCCTTTGTTGCTCTCTGGCAAATCCTTCTGTGCAGCCTAACTGGCGTGAGAGCCCAGGGATTGCCAGAAGAGCCCAGGCATTGCTACAGAGCCCAGGACTATTGAGAGAGTGTAACTTCAGCATTAAAAGGGCTTTTCAGGAGCAGAGGCTGGTCCTGGGAGTTGCACTGTGGTGCTTCAGTCCTGTACCTCCTGTGGGTACCACTGGCTCCCAGAGGCTCTTGTTTGCCAACCCTGGCTCACAGTGACCTGTTGCTTTGCAGGAGCTCCTGCTCCCACCTTTGGGCAGAGCACGCCCGTCCCAGGAGCTGTGGGCAGTGGAAGCAGCACCCTTTCCTTCAGGACACCCAGCACTCCTGCCTCAGGCTTTGGAGTAGTCAGCTCATCCTTTGGTAAGGAGTGAGGTGGTGCTCCAGCCTTGGGGGCTTATGGGTCACAGTGTCCCCTCAGGCTGGGGACAGCAGCAGGGCCAGCTCTGTCCTGAGAGCTGGCTTGGGTGGTACCTGCTGGACTCTGGGAGACCCCAGAGCTGCTGTTCCTCCCGGGGTGGGGATCACACTGTTCCTGGGGTTGGGATCACGTTGCCCATGAGGCTGCAGACACCTGAACAACGTTCCTGCTTCCAGGTTCATCCACCCCCACCTTCTCCATCGGGGCAGGATCCAAGATGGGCGCTCGCCAGCGGCTGCAGGCACGGAGGCAGCACACCCGCAAAAAGTAACCCTGCTGCTGGTGGGCCCCTCTGGCCCACGTGTGGGGGGCTCCAGGCTGGAGCTGGCCCCATGGTGGGACCAGGCCCTGTCCCTGACGCCCACCAGAGGGGGTGCCGGGTGGCAGCGCCTGGGCTGGGACAGGACAAACCAAACTCTCGTTACTTGAACAGTTCAGAGCCAAGGCTGGACAAACCTCTGTACATATCCACAATGTTCCCTCCCTCGCTTTATTTTGCCATGTTTAATAATGTGTAAATTTTCCCCCATTTGCTTCTTCTAGCTGTTCTGTGCCCCTCCCCAGCCCTCAGCCAGCCCTGTGGCTGTGTCCTGCTCAGAGCCCGGCTGGGCATGTGCTGCAGTTCCAGGCTGCCAGGGGGCACCGTCTTCACCAGGTCCCAAAACCTTTCCCCTTGTTCATCCTGTGGCCTGGTGAACACACTCCCATCCTTGCAGCTGGGCTTGGTGCCAGCCTGGTGCTGTCCCAGTGCCATGGATGACAAGCATGGCTGCAGCTGGGTGACACCCCTGGCTGTGACCTGCCACCCCCAGCCGAGGACACGCCGTATCCCGGGACGAGTGCTAGAGGCACGGGGTGAGGATGGGGATCCCCCCAGCCCTGTCCCATCCCGCTGCTCCGAGGGGCTGGGGGCTGTCTCCCCCCTGCTCCCCCTGTCCTGCTTTATCCATGCTCCCGTTCTGCGCTCACTGAATCGAGTTTGGAGGAAGAGCTGAACCGTGTGTGTGGCGGCATGTTGGTTATGCCGGATTTGCTGTTTGGAGTTTCTTTTTTGGGGGGCACCAGTCCCTGGGGGGGGACGTGCCCCGGCTAATTGGGTGTTGACAGTAGCATCACTGCGTGGCTGCTCGTGCTGGGGAGTTGTCCCTTCCATGTCATGACTGAAAGGCAGCTGGGCCAGGGGGTTCCAACCCGGGCAGTCTCTCCCCTCCCCTCCCCTCTCTTGTGGTCCCCCCTCCCCACCTTGGGGGCTCTGGAGCTGCTCACAAAGTCCAGAGGGGATGGGTTCTCCCCACCCAATTCCAAATCCAAACTGTTTATTTTTAGCTCGTCCCCCTCCCTTTGGGTTTCTCCAGCTCTGAGTAGCTGCGGTGCTGCCTCCCCTGTCCCAGGATCCCACCCTTCCCTGCCTGAGAGCTTTGTGGGAAGAGACTGCCAGAGCTGGGGGGTCACCCAAGAGCCACCCCCTGCCCTGCTGAGGTGAGGGACGGGCACCCCACTCCTAGGAGTGCTCTGCTGCCAGGTTTTTACTCTCCGAGCCGTGTGAGTGTGTGTGTCTGCTGAGGTCTAAATTAAAAAAAAAAAGCAAGAAAAAAAAGACAAAAAAAAATTACAAATATTTAAACGTTTTTTAACAAAATAAAAATTTATTTTTATATTTAAGCTAAATTGCCTTCAAATTCCTTCAAGCTTGGTTCAGTGAGGTTGCCAGCTGTTAGTGTTTAGCTGTTGCCATCCTGGCTGTGCCCACGGGAACAGGCTGTGCTGGGAAAGGCAGTTGCATCCCGTGGGCTCTGCCATGCTCCCCTTCCTTTTAAATGTGATGTATGTGAATGTGACTAAACTTTTTTCTTTTTTTTTAATTATTTCTCTAAGGATGATGAGCAGGAGCTCTCATGTTACGGTGCTGAGTGCCAGGGACAAGGTGTCTCTCCTGGCAGGAGGGGCAGGTGACAGGCTCTGTGTGGCACAGAGGGGACACAAAGGACTTGCAGGTGCTGGCAGGAGGCGGTTCTGGCCATCCCTCACCAGCACAGATGAGGGTGCAGTAGGCTGAGACAAGCCAGGCTGGGAAAATGTGTCCTTGGGGTTTGAGAAAGCAGCTGGGACAGGGTTAACGCTCACCAAGACTGACCCTGGGGGTCCCTCCCTCTGCCCTGGGCAGGATGATGTCCTCCAAGGTGCCAGGGTTTGGCCAGGTCAGCTCCAGCAAGGCCTGTGTGCCAGAGGGAGATAGGTATGAGCAAGGATAAGGTGAGGGCACCCTGTAATCCCACAACCCCAG
Source organism: Sakesphorus luctuosus (assembly GCA_013396695.1). Lineage (NCBI taxonomy): Eukaryota > Metazoa > Chordata > Aves > Passeriformes > Thamnophilidae > Sakesphorus > Sakesphorus luctuosus. Next base: position 55,684 of record VWZD01010730.1, read on the forward strand.
CCCTGTGAGGAGCCAGGCTGTCCCTTCCTTGCCACACAGCCCCTGCTGGGAGAGCCCCTTGTGCCTGGGGGGAGGCTGGGTTTTAACTGACTGAAAGACTTGGATCATTCCTGGTGTGGCTGATGAGGATTTTAGTGTGAATGTGCAATTTTTGTTTCCTTGCTTCTTATGTCCCTGGTTTAAAATAAAACGACTGTGTTCACAGGGCTGTGCCTGTGTGCCATTCCTGGGGCTGGACAGGGCAAAGGTGATGCAAGTGGGCTTCAGGTTCTACTTTCCAGCACACTCTGGCTCATGTGCTCTTGCTTCTCCTGTTTAAAGACAGGTGCAGGGAAAGGATTATTATTAATTTCACTTCTTTTCCACTCATTTTTGCCTCTGCTATGAGCAGTGGCAGTTTTGGGGCAGGACTGCACAAACGAGCTGGAAAAGACAGTGGAGAAAAGAGAAACTTTATTCTGCTTCATTTCTACAAAGGCTTTTTTGAAGCTCCACATCAGGCTGGGGTCAGGATTTTTGGGGAGGGGGGAACATGATAAAACCACACCCTTAAACCAGCTGGAGCACCCCAGCCCTGCAGGGTGCAGAGGAGGGGTGGCCTTTGGGGCACACCTGAGAGGAGTTGGCTGCAAGGGGCAGCCCTGGGTGACCAGTTCTCCCTCCCTGGCACTGGGGTGACTCCAGGGCTGGCACTCAGTCCCAGGGGTTACAAACTTCCCACCACAGCTGCAGCTGGCACAAAGCTTGACTTGTGTCCAGGTAGTAGGAGTGTTCCCTATGGCCCCAGCTGGGCAGGGGGCAGTCCAGAAAATTCTTTCACTCTTTTACTCGCTGCTTTTTCCTTTTCCTCTTCTTGGGAGCTGCTCCTGGCTCAGTTTGCTCTCTGGGCTGTGGATTCTCCTCAGCTGCCACAGGCAGGGAGCTGCAGACAAGAGCAAACAGCCTGAGCCACTCACCCACCAGTGCAAAAGCTCCTCACTCTGCTGCACCCTCCCTGGACAGACCCCTCCACCTCCCCTCACACCCTGGCCTGGGTGCCTGGCAGCCCTGGCCTTGGCCATGGTGCCCCTCAGTGCCCTCCTCTCACCTGGGGGCATCAGCCCCTTCCTCAAACCGCTCCAGCACGGCCACGAAGAAGCCGTGTGTGAGGGTCTCAGCGGGGGAAGCACGGAGGCAGCTCTCTGCTCCAGGGAAGGCAGCGAGTCCTCGGCAGGGCCACGATGGGAATGTGGTCACCAGCCTGTGGAGTGGGACAGGGGTCAGCACCAAACCCTGCCCAAAACCCCCTGGAGCTCCCCAGGCAGACCCACCTGAAGGCCGAGCCCCGCTCCTGCAGCACAGCCTGCACCACATCCTCATTCTCCTCCCGGTGCACGGAGCAGGTGGAGTAGACCAGGCGCTGCAGGGCCGGGAAGTTCAGGGCATGGCTCAGGACCCGGCGCTGGAACCCGGCCAGCGCCTGCAGCCGCTCAGTGCTCGGGGCCAGCTCCTCCCCTGGCACCCGGGTCACCATCCCTGTGGGGCAGGAGCTGTCACCCGGGGGCTGCACACCCCTAGCCCAGCCCAAGGGGAGCAGCTGCAGCCCCAGGTGTTACCTGAGCCGCTGCAGGACGGGTCAAGGAGGATATGGGTCACCCTGCTGTACTTGGGGTCTCCGGGGTCCACCGTCAGGAAGTCCTGCTGGGCCAGCTGGCAGCCGGTGACCCCTGCCCGTGCCAGCAGCGTGTTCATGGTGGCCACGCGCTTGGGGTCCACGTCGAAGGCAAAGATCTGGCTGAAAAGCAGAGCCCAGTGTGCAAGGGAGGTATGAACATGTCACCCAGCCCTGGGAACCCACAGGCACCAGGGGGGCACAGCCTGGGAGCTGATCCCCACCCCTCAACCGGAGTACAGAGAACAGCCATGGTCAGGGGCTGGGAGTGAATCCCTACGTGACTTCATGTCACCTCAGGTGCTTCCAGTGGCCCAGCACTGTCAGAGCCATCAGCTCACCCGAGTTTTTGGGGCAGGGTGCCAAGCTGCAGCTCTTCCTGCCCTTCTCATGCTCTCTGTGGGCTCAGAGGGACCAGGGCCACATTTTCCCCTCCCCCCACCCCCACACACCCTCACCCCTTGTTCTTCAGGATGGCAGCCAGGTGGCTGGTCTTGTTCCCGGGGGCAGCACAGGCGTCAATGACGTGGGAGCCAGCAGCAGGGCTGAGCAGGAAGGCAGGGAGGCAGCTGGCCTGCAAGAGGGCAAAGCCCATGAGAAGGGTGGGCAGCAACACCCCAACCCCTCCTCAGGGCACGGCTGACACTGCAGGGTCACAGGGACCACAATGACACAGGGCCAAGGCCACCACCACCCTACAGTGGAAGCCTTGCCCAGACCACAGCCCCGTGCTCCTCCCAGTTGCTGGTCCCCAGGAATTCCTCCCACACCTACAGGCTATGGAAGCAAAGCCCCAGGGAAGGCTGCACTCACAGTTTCTGCTCAGACTGAAGTACTGCAGCAATTCCCAAACCTTGTGAAAGGAGTTGACCCTCCACCCCATCAATGGTTTTCCCACCCCCACAGCCTCCTGCTCCCCAGTTGCCCCACCTTGTCCTGCAGAATTATGTGTCCTGAAGTGTACAGCAGGTTGTCATGAAGGTCTGTCTGCGGAGGGAAAACCAGCAGCTCCGGGAGATGAAGATCCAGCAAGAATTTCTTTCCGGAGAGGGCCCTCAGCTCCTCCACGCTGCTCACAAAACACAGGGAGATAAACACACACAGTCCTGGCTCACCATGCCCACAGCAGAGCCCTCATCCCACAGCTCCTCCCCAGCTCCAGGCAGCACCTGGAGAGGCAGAAACTAGGAGTGTGGGGTGATGGAAACCCCAACCCAGCCACTCTGAGCACCAGTACCAGCAACCCTTCAACCCACCGGGGCCTCATCCCAAGCCCTTGCCACTCGCTGACACCCCAGGTAAGGCAGGAGAGCAGAAAGAAACCCTCACCTGGCTGCCTTGCCCAGGTAAGAGTATCCCTGGCGCTTGAAGAAGTCGATCACATCATCCACACAAGTTTTCAGGGTGTTGACCCGGACATAGCGCGGCACCTGCGAGGCTGTGGGGGGCCAGGTGGGTCAGACACAGCCCCCACGCGGCTCCTCCCAGCACGTGGTGCCCACCCGGCCCCGAGCCCACTCACCCGCGGCACTCGCCGGCTGCTCCGGGGCCAGCAGGTCCTCGTTGCGGCTCACCTTGTGCCGCACCTTCAGCCGGGCCAGCTCGGCCTCCAGCCGCGCCCGGTGCCGCCGGGCCAGCGCCTTCCAGCGGCCCCCGCACTTGAGCCCTTTGCCGAAGAGCAGGTCGTACACCAGCACCTGCGGGGAGGGCCCGGCGTGAGCACGGGACACCCGGGCCCGGGACATCCCTGTCCGGGGACATGCTGGCCACAGGGACATCCCGACTCCTGGGACATCCCGGCCTCAGGGACATCCCGGCCCCACGGACCCCTCGCCCGCTCCGTACCTTGGCCAGCTGCGGCTGCAGCTTCTTCTCGGCCTGCAGCAACGCGGCGCCATCCAGGAGCTTCTCCAGGACCGGCGCGTAGCGGAGGGTCTCGGACACGAGCGCGTACAGCTGTCGGACATGCTGCGAGGCGGCCGCGGGTCAGCGACACAGGGAGCGACACCAGGGGTGCCCCTCGGGCCTGAGCCCATTCCCCGGGTCCCACCCTCCCGTCCCCCGCGCTCCCCCGTCCCCACCGGGAAGCCGCTGTTGTACACGAGGCTCTTGAGGCCGCCCTGGCCGCTCTCCAGCCCCGCCAGCACCGCGGCGGCCGCGCTGTACAGCGCCATGTGCGCCCGTAGGGGCCGCCGCGACGGGAGGGGGCGAGCGAGGCCCACTCGGCATCCGGGCCCGGCTTCGGTTCCGCCTCCGGGATCCGCCTTCGGCATCCGGCTCCGCCTTCGGGCCCGGGAGCGGCGCCCGGCGGGGCAGGGGGTGGGTGGGCATCGCTGGACGTGGGGCACGGAGTCAGCGGCCGTGGGCTCAAAGAACGTAACTCTGAACTCAAAGAACATAAATCTGGACTCAAAGAACGTAAATCTGAACTCAAAGAAAATAAACTTGAACTCAGGGAGTAGCTCCTCTCCCCAGGCAAAGGGCAGGCTGTGTCCCAACCGGGCTGCAGTCGCACATTGCCATGGGCGTTTGGTGAATCAAGGCAAGCTCGGGGTGGTCCGTCTTCAATTCTTGGCTGAAAAATGGCAATTTCCCAGCCCCGCACGCGCCAAGGAACGATTGAGCTTTGTGCCCAGATAAAAGGTGGCAGCCTTGGGCTCGCAGGTGCCAATGATGCGCCTCCATTAACACCAGAAAAGCAGCAATCCCTTTGTGTCCCGGCACCTTTTCCCTAGGAGGAATCTTCGTAATTACCCTTGTTACTGTACATAGGCCTGTTACTGTAACTGCAACTAGTACTGTTATAACCCCTACTGCCATCATTCCTCATTACCATAATTACTGTTAGTACCTCGTGGCGCTAAAGCGGGGCCGCTGCTCGGAGCGCGATTGGTCCGTTACGCTTCTCTTTGCGAACGCTGATTGGCGGAGCGGGCGCGGCGGGGCGTGGCCATGATGGCGGGCGAGGCGTGGGGCGCGCCCGGGGAGAGGATGCGGCCGGACCGGGATCGGGACAGTGACCGGGACCCTGCCGAGCCCGCGGCACCGACACTGTCACCGGCGGCCCCACAGCTCCTGCAGGACCTGACCGGCGATGGAGGGGTGCGCAAGGAGCAGCTACGCCCCGGCACCGGGCAGTGCGTGCCCCCCGCCGCCTCCGTGGCAGGTACGGCCGGGCCCGGCGGCCCCCGAGCTGTCCCGGGCTTGGGTCAGGGAGGCTGTGGCTGTCCCATCCCTGGCAGTGCCCGAGGCCATGCTGGAGGTGTCCTTGCTTGCAGCAGGGGGCACTGGGTGGTCCCTGAAGGCCCGTCCAGCCCCTGCCACTCTGTGGCCTTCGGGTCCCCTCAGGCCCTGCGGCCCCGTCTCGGTTCTGCGAGCTCGGCCTGGCCGCCCTGAGCGGGGTTTGAGGCGCTCAGCAGCCACTCGGTGCTCTAATTCACGGGTACTTGAGGCTCTTTTAAACGGCAATTACTAATTCAATCTGCGTTCAGCAGGATTAAGAAAGCCTGAAGTCCTTGGAAGTGTGAGCTGGAGGGAAGGGTGATGCTCATCCGTGTCACCTGTGCCAGGTCTGGGCGGTGTGGCTGGGCATGAGGCCGGTGCTGGGGTCACAGAGAGGGCAGAGCCTGCTGCGAAGGAGCCCCCAAGCCCACAGCGTTGAGGTGCTGGTGACTGGCAAAGAGCAGAAGAAGGACTTCAAAGAGCTGATGTTACACAGTGTTGTGTCTCCCTGTTTCACAGAGAGTATCTGCTCTCCTTATCAGTATTTTAGCACTTGGGATACTCTGTTTAACTTCTTGTGGCTGACAGATTAAAGGAAAGGACATCTTGACCTTGAGGAAAGCAACATTTCCAGGGCCCACCTGTGCTCACAGAGAAGCTGTGGGTTCCTGAAGTGCAGGGGCTGGGGGTGCCGTGTCAGGGAACATCTTTTACACTGTGTTTCTGGGGAGAACTGGAGTTACAGATTCAGAGCCTGGGGGGGGCCGTTTTCCCCTTTGTTCCTTTCTCCAGGACTCCAGCTTTGCTTAGGGAGTGCTTTGTTAAGTGTTTCTGCAGATAACTGGGGCGTTTTAATTTGCTCAGCTGAAGTTTCCAATTCCTAGAAGCACAAAATGACATCTCTTAATTAGCTCAGGACTGTGAAGCAGCTGCTCTGTCAGGGGATGGTGTTAAAGCCCATGTTGCTGTTGTTGTGAAATCAAACTTTGCTTTTCTCCCCACTCCTCCCTTTGCACAGTGAAGTACTCAGGGTACCTGGGAAACTGGAATAACCTCTTCTGTTCATATGGACACAACAAGTATCCAAGGCTGATGAAACTTGGGAAAGGTAAGTTTGTGTCACAGTTTGTCCTGGGGCTTGGGGTTGTACTGAGACGTTCCAATTTAAATGCTGTTTCATGTCTTTAGATTGTTTGAAACAGTTAAAGCCCCAAATGCCCCAGGTTCAGGTGGGGGGTGGAATGTGGACCTGCTCCCCCTCTGCCTGGGAGGGGCAGGGGAGTGTTTTAAATCACCTGCGAGGAGATGCTCTTGTTTTCCAGGCTGGGTGGGGCTTGGAGCACCCTGTTCTAGTGGGAGGTGTCCTTGTCTGTGGCAGGGGTTGGGCTGGATGATCTCTAAGGTCCCATCCAACCCAGGCCACTCTGGATCTGTGATATCAGGCTGAGGGACCAAAATGGCTCCACTGACTGTTGTAGCTGCTGAGACAGAACCTCACAGAGTCACAGAGCTGGGAGGACTCACAGGGATCATCGAGTCCAACTCTTAAGTCAACGGCCCACATAGGGGATTGAACCCATGACCTTGGCATTATTACAAGCAGGTTTTTAACCAACTGAGCTAATTGTTTAAACCTCCCAGGGTGTTCCTTCCCCTCAGGCTTTAGGAGAAATCCTTGTTTGCTGTGTCAGGGGTTGTTTGTTACCTGTGACCCTCCCCTGGTTGTGACAGACATCACGCTGTGGGGGCTGGAGCTGGGGCTGCTCTCCATGGCCAGGGGCGAGGTGGCACGCTTTGCCTTTGCCCCCCAATATGCCTACGGGCCCCGGGGCTGCCCCCCCTGCATCCCCCCGGACACCACGGCGCTCTTCGAGGTGGAGCTGCTCGACTTCATCGACTCCGACGAGTGCGACGCCTTCTTCGAGCTCAGCAGCGTGAGTTGTGCCTTCGGGAGGTTTGAGGGACCTCGAGGTGGGCAGGGGGTTGGGTGTGCCCGGGTGACCTCCTTGGTGCCCCTCCTGGACAGAGGGAGCAGCGGGTGCTGCCTTGGTTTGCTCCTCTGGGCTGGCTGGACCCAGTGGAACGGCTCCTGTTTGGGTTTAGCTTGCCCAGAAACCTCCCGGTTGCAACTAGAGGGCAGCAGCTTCCAGGAATTGCTCTAAGGAGCTCTCTGGAGCAGTCCTGTTGGGTCTGCAGTGTGCCAGTGTCTCCCTTTGTCCTGGCTCCTTGGCTGCTCTGCCAAGGGCTCCTTCCCTGTTGTTTCCTCCCTGGTGAGTTACGGTGTTATTGTTAATGGCCCTTTTCATGCCAAGGACTCTGGGCTGTGGTTGTGGGTCAGTGACTGGGGCCTCCCTCCTGCTCCCAGGACAGGTTGATTTTTTTTTCCCCCCCCACACTTGTAGCACTCTCTCCTTGCCCACCCTTCCTGGCTCACTGACCTCTCTCTGTGTGCTGGTTCCAACTTGCAGACCTAGAACAAAACCTGTGCCTTCATTTTTATCTTTTTTATGATTTGGGGAGCTTTTTGTTTTGCTGGTTGATGTCTTTTGGGGGTCTCAGGCTGTCCCAGAACTGCCCTGAGATCAATTAGAGCAGCAGAGCCTTTCAAGCAGCTTTGTGCCAGTGACAGCACTTGTGTTAACTCAGCTGTGTGCTGAGATGGTTGGGCAGGATTTAAGGACACATTCCTGCTCTTTTCAGCCCCACTTTGGACCTGGGGAGCTTTCTGGCCTCTTCACCAGGAATTACCAGCACAAAAACACTGGCATGTCTCAGCCTGGCTGGGGAGATGCCCCATGGTGGTGGCCTGGCCTTGGCTGCTGCTCTGTGAATGCGAGAGGGCTGTGCAGGGCTGTCCTGTCTCAGCTCTGCTTCTTTCCTTTTGTCTGAGCTCAAATTCAGGTGTTTCTTTCCCCAGGAGCAGCAGAATATGTTTCCTCTAGAAAAGGTGTTGAAAGTGGCAGCCACGGAGAGAGAGTTTGGCAACTACTTCTTCCATAAGCGGAACTTCAGGCTTGCCAAGCACAGATACAAAAGGGTATGGAGCCAGGAAAACGTGGGGTGTACTTTGGGGAAAGCTCTGAAACAGGGATTGTTGTTGGCTCACCACAGCAGGTGCAGGTTAGAGATCAAATAACTTCATTGTATTTTCCAGGCATGGTTTGTTATTGAAGAACAGGCCTTGGACACCTGGGTTTGTGTGGGCAGCAGTGGGAGATGAAGGAATAGAGTCACAGAATCCTTAGGGGTGGGAATTCCCTCTGAAGTCATTGAGTCCAACCGTTCTCCAGCACTGCCAAGGCCACCACTAACCCATGTCCCCAAGTGTCACATCTCCATGGCTGTTAAACCCCTCCAGGGATGGGGACTCCACCACCTCCCTGGGCAGCTGTGCCAGGGCTAGACAGCCCTTTCCATGAAGAAATTTTCCCCAGTATCCAACCTGAACCTCCCTTGATGCAACTTGAGGCTGTTTCCTCTCCTCCTGTTCCCTGGAGCAGAGCCCTGTCCAGCCCCAGGTCCCCCCTCCTGTCAGGGGGTTGCAGAGAGCAAGAAGGTCCCCCCTGAGCCTCCTTTTCTCCAGGCTGAGCCCCCCCAGCTCCCTCTCCAGGCAGGAAAATGCTCAGTTATTCCCAAACTGGAATGCATCTGCCACAGTTTCAGAGGTAGTGATGATTCAGGGTTGCTTTTCCTTGTTACTTTTGAATCAAAATTAATTTAACTTGCTTTTCTCCCTGTAAGTTTTCTCTACCATCCTTGTCCTCAAAGTCTGTGTTCTGGGTGTAATTCTTTTTACTCTGCTGCTTTCAAGTTCCATGAGAAATTCCTAAACCTGTGGCTGAGTTGAGAATGCCATGCCCAGTATTTAGAGTTCTGATGGTTATCACTTTTTGCTGACCAAGATGAGCAGCACCCTGGGTGTAGCTGTGGGCTGAGGTGGATTTCTCACTTTCCATGAGGGATTTGTTGTGCTCTGGTTGTTTTTTCCCCTCTCTGCTCAGGCCCTCTCCATCCTGGGCCGCAGCTCTTCCAGCGAGGCTGAGCAGAGCCAGATCAACATTTCCAAGGTGCTGCTGCTCCTCAATCTCTCCCTCACTTACCTGAAGCTGGAACGTCCTGAGCGAGCTCTGAAATATGGGCAGGAGGCCTTGGAGATGGACCAGGGAAATGCCAAAGCCCTGTTCAGGTGTGGCCAGGTGGGCAAAAAGAAATCCTTCTGCTTTTATCCTCATGAAACCCCCTGGGCTGGGATGGACAGAGGAGAACACTGAATTGTGGAGCTGTCCAGGTGGTTTGGCTGCACCTTTTGGAAAGGTTGGGAATCTGCCACCTGGAGCTTTTCCTGTGGGACTCCTGAGCTACCTGTCTCAGAAATATTGGTTGTTGAGCCCTGAAGAAGGGCAGTGGGGCTGTGTTTACCCTGTGCTACGTCCATCTGTAGGCTTGTCTGTGCATGAAGGAATACAGCAAATCCCGGGATTTCCTGACCAGAGCTCAGCACATTCAGCCCTTCAACCCCGACATCAACAACGAGCTGAAGAAGTTGGCGAGGTGAGAGCCCTCCTTTCCGTCCCTGGAATGCTCAGACAACCTGGAACACCCATTCCAAAACATTTAAAAAGTTCAAAGCATGGTTTTTGTTAGTGAGGGAACTTGGGGAAAAGGCAGGTGGGGAAAACTGCTTGAAACAGTTTTCAGACACAGCAGGTGAGGATGAAATGGGGTTGTTCCAATGTCTGGCATGAATCTGTCCCTCCAACCAAGAGGCTCTTGGACTTCCTGCTGTGGTAGGTTTGGAAATGTGCCATCCACAGGTGGGCATCCCTGATCTGCTCAGCACCATCTGCCTCAGACCTACTAGGAGAGATTTGCTGTGCTGGGATTCCATTTAACCAACCCCTGGGAGGGTTCTGGACCCAGAGGTGCTGAGGGAGCCTGAGCCAAGCTCACCCTGGGGCTGGTTCCACAAAAACCTTTGCTTTTGGCCTTTTATGGCAGCAGATGCAGAAACACGGACCTCATGGGCAGCCACTGCTCCTGGGCCAGCTCCCAGCCTGAGTCAGCCTGTGGTGGCCCAGGGATTCCTCCCCAGTGAGGTGGAGCTCAGGGAATGCTGTGCCTGGACAGGCAGTGACTCACAGGGAGCAGCCTGGGGAAGCTTTGGCTTTTGGATACTGGCAGGGAGGTGAGAACACAGGAGGGAACCTCTGCTTTGTCACCCCTACTGTCCCCTGCCCATCCTGTGCCCAGCTCCTGTGCCCATGGTGGATATCCTGGTGTGGGACACTCGGGCAGTGTCTTCTGGGGGCTGGAGGAGCTTCCACAAGGGGACACAAAACTATCCCTCAGCACCCAGGGGTTCCTCTCTGCTGTCCTGGGCTTCCAAAACTGGTGTACAAAACATCTGGCAAATAAATGGTCTAATCAGCTACTGGTCACCAGCACAACAGAGAGCCAAGGAGGGAGGATGAGGCACAACATTTCCAGGTCTAATCAGCTACTGGTCACCAGCACAACAGAGAGCCAAGGAAGGAGGATGAGGCACAACATTTCCGGCTCTCCTTCCCTGACATGGCAGAAAGAAGGACATGGAGGAGCTGTGTCTGTGCTACAAACTCACTCTGACATTAGGCTGATTTATTTACATAGAAAAATAATATCATATAAGAAACTCCTGTCTGGTTTGGGGTTGTGGCCCTGAGGGTGTGCCAGGCAGTGCCCAGCCCCTGATGCCACCCTGTGCTCTACTCTGCAGATACTACAAGGAGTACATGGAAATGCAGAAGGAAATGTGCTGCAGAATGTTTGGCCCTCTCAACTCCTGTGACTGAGCAGAAATCCAGGTAACCAGGCTGGGAAAAAGGCTGAGCTCTCCCCAGACCTCTGTTGGGTGTTCTCAGGTGGGGAATCTGCTTCTCCTCTGCGTGGGAGGGTTTTGGAGGTGAAGGGGAAGGGCAGGATGGTGGAATGTTGCTGCATCATCAGCTGGAGGAATTTTTCCTGGGACAGGGACCTGGAGCTGCCAGGAGTTGAGTAAGTTTGGTTTGTTGTTTCCTGTGCTGCTCATCTCAGCTATTCCTGGTCAGAGCCAGGGGGAGAAATAACTCCGTAGTCTTGTTTCTCTGCCAATTAAAAGAAACCAAAAAAAATTGTTCCTGTCAAACTTAAGAATTGGATTTCCTCCTCCCCTCCAGCTCTCCTGTCTGGAGCTGTTGGAATGCCTCACTTCAGAAAAATCTAAATATTTTATTTCTGGGGCTTTTTTTTTAAATATTAAAAAACCTGTTTGGAAAGAAAATTTCAAATAGATGTTTGGGACTCTTTAAAGCCTTAAATCTTCCAGCAAAATTGACGGGTTTATAAATGCACAAAGGCTCTTTGATCATTTTTTTTTTGTCAAAACCTTTGGAGGGAGTGCAAGGGGGAGTGGGAATCTTTGTTGGTGTCTTGCTTTGGGGGAAACCCAAGGGAAGGAGTTGTGGAGAATGACAGCAGCCTTCTGTCAGGAAGCATCCCCTGCTTGGGGCTGTCAGTTTGCTGCTGTTTTCTCTCCTGCAACACAGGCAGCACCTCTTTGCTTGCACAAAATGAGTATTGGCAGCCTTTCCATCAGTGCAGTGTTGTTTTTAAGGCTGGCTCTTTTGTCTGGGCTTGTGAGGAAGTTCAGGCAGTGTTTGAGTGATCCTAAAGCACACAACCCTCTCCTGGCTGGATGTGCCTCCTTGTGGAGCCTTTTCCCCTCCTGCTGCCCCTGCCCTGCTCCAGGCTGGGTGTGTGGCCTCAGGGCACAGATCCTTCTGCCCTGGCTTTGGGATGGCACTGGCCACATCTGCCAGCAGGTACCTGCCCCAGGAAGGGAGCTCTGAAAGGGGATTTGAGGCTGACAAAGTGTTGCAGAGAGTCTGTGGGTCTGGGCTTGGCAAGAGGCTCTGATTCTCCACCTGCTGAGTTTCAGTTTGGAAGCCTGAAGGACCTCAGATCTCATTCCTGATGGTGCCTGACCTGGGAAGCTTCTTGTGTGGCTTTGGGCATCAGCTGGCCCTGCCTTCTTGTGGGATTGTGGTGATCTGGGGCACCACACAGGCTGTGTGGCCTCTTGTTTCCCAAAAATTGCCTTGTGGAGGTGCTGATTTGCACACAGCTGGTGGAAGTAAAGCAGTGGTTTTGTTCAAGGGAGACTGAGGAGTGGAAAAGGAAAGGGAAAAGGAGAAAGCTCTGGAGGAAAGCCTAAGGACTGGGCTGAACTCATCAGGCAGAGTTTATCCTCTCACTGCCATGTGTGGAGCTCTCCCACCTTCCACAGGCTGCAAGTTGATTTGAGTTGCAGCATTACAAATAGACTGAGTCTCCCAGACAAATCACTGAGGCCTAAACAAGGTTCTGCTGTTCATGCATGGCCAGAGAAGTCCCTTTTGGAGGAGGTTCCTGCAGGGCCTTTGAGCTGGAGTTTGGGCTGCTGCTTTCAAACCTCATTCCACATTCAGAGGGGAGTAGAGCAGTGCCAGCAGGAGCTCCTGCTCCCTGTCAGAGGCACTGGGAATTACTCAGGCTTGAGGCAGAACATTCTTTAGTGTTTTCTGACAGCTTTGTACCAGTTTAGGGCACAAGCTGTACTGGGGCAGCCTGGCAGGTCTGTTCCTTCCCTTCTGTGTTGGGCACTGAGTGAGGGGGTGGCTGGGAGTGCTGCCCATGGCTGATGATCCAGGGGAATCCCAACAGTTCTGGAAAACTTTCCTGTATAGCAGCTTGTGGAGCACTGAGCTGAGCTGTGCTCCAGCTCCCAAATAACTTGGAGCTGTAGTTGTGGCATCTCCTCCCTCCTGGAATGCTGCTGCATCCACCCCCTGCCCCAGAGCTCCTTCCCAAGTGGGGCTGCTGTGCCTTTGGGGGGTCCTGCTCTGTTCAGGGGCAAAGCACTGAGTAATCCAGGGCTGTGTTGTGTGGACAAACCTGGGCACACCTGAGCACTTTCCTCCTGCCTGGGGTCTTTGCAAGGGCGAGCAGTGAAAGGACACAGGGAATGACTTGAAGCTCAGAGAGGAAGGATTTAGATTGAATATTAGGAAGAAATTGTTCCCTGTGAGGGTGGGCAGGCCCTGGCACAGGTGCCCAGAGAAGCTGTGGCTGCCCCATCCCTGAAAGTTCCAAGGCCAGGTTGGACAGGGCTTGGAGCAACCTGGGCTGGTGGGAGGTGTCCCTGCCCATGGCAGGGGGTGGGACAGGATGGTCTTTAAGGTCCTTTCCAACCTAAACCCTTCCATAATTTCTGTATCCCTCTCTCTGTCGAGCCCAGTTCCTCAAATTGCCTCAGCTCTCACCTTTTTAATGGAGTTTGTGGTCCCAATAGATCTTTTCTTTGCCGAAATGCAAAGCTGCTTGTGGTGCTTCCTGGGGGAATTCAGAAAGACTCAAGACAAAAACAGAGGCACGAACACTTCCTTAAATCCCCGCTGCTGCAGTTCCTTGGGTCTCCTGCTGGCCCCTCTCTGGGTTGGGTTCTTTACCTGCCTCTGTGGCCCTTCATTATAAGGGAACTAAATCATGAGGAGTGGGGAAAATTCCTTAGGAATGTCTGGGTTCTAGCACAGAGTCCTTGGTGATAGTTTTGTCCCAGAAAGCGGATTCTGAGCTTTTTTTTTTCTTTATTGCAGGTGAGCCAGAGTTGAGAGCTTGTCTCTAGTGTGTCTCAGCTCAGTACACAGGAGAGTGGTCCCAGCAGTTGGGAGCACACAGGGAAATGTTCCAGGGAAAACAAACAGGGCTGAAATTATGGCAGGAAACAGTAACTCAGGTCAGACCTGTGATTGCCTCGAACAGCAAGTTCTACCCATTCTGAAGGCATTAAGGGGTGAGAATTGGCTGCACAACTGGGGCTGTGTCACCAGGTAGAAGTGACTATAACTGGGCTTAAAATCAGCAGCAGTTGCCAGTTAAACTGACCTAATAAGCTGGAAAACACTTGCAGATAAACTGAGGAGTTTGTGCATGAAACAGTCAAACCCCTGCCTTGGGAAAGCTCCAGACTTGGAATAAACAGCAACTTGCTCCTTCCCCTCCTGCTCTGCTTATTCCTGGGATGTGAAATGTGCCTCCTGCTGATCCTGTCCCTCCCCACTGCTCAGGCTGAGCAACAGGGAACCAGCAATTCACTGCTCTTTAGAATATGCAAATTCCCATCCCACTGAGGTGTCCTGTGCTGCAAAGGAAATTGTTACATTTCTGCTGAGCCTGGCTGGGTGAGGGGGAAGGCTTGAAGGAGGACTTAATTAAGCATTCTCCTTGTTAAGCAGAGGAAGGAGAAAAGCTTTAATGAGGTGGTTGGGTTGGGGTTTTTTGTTTTCCCTCCAGCTCTCTTGTCTTTTAGCATCTTGGTTGGGTTTTTTTCAGAGTTCTGCAGTTCCTTCCTGCAGCAGAACCTGTAATACCTCTCTGGGAGGATCCTGGCTCTGGTCTCTTCTGGAAACTGGAGAAAGGACTGCAGGACTTGGTTTTAGGGATGCCCTGATGTGCTTCCCCAGTGGGTGTGCTGGGCATGGGGCTGGATGCATTGGGGGTGGCTTTGCCCAGACTGGGAGGGTGGCTGGGGCTTGGGAGCCAAAAGATGGTGGGATTTGGAAAGGGGGGAGGTCTGTACAACATCCCAGTGTCCCACCATGCCCTGAGGCCCCCGTGGAGTGGTGGTTCTCCAGCCTCACCCAAGGGCTGCTTGGACACCAGCTCTGGGTTGTCCTCTCTGACTTAGGAAGTGCCCAAAGCCTGGGATTCCCCCTTTGTGCTCCAACACAAATCTCCCAAGTGAGGCAGGAGCAGATTCCTGGCTGCTTCTCTGAAGGGAGGTTGGAGTCAGGTGGGGTTTGGAATCTTCTGTTGGGGAACAAGTGACAGGACCAGAGAGCTCCCCCATGGCCCCAGTGCTGGGCAGCCCTTTCCATGAAGAAATTTTCCCCAAAATCCAACCCTGGTACAACTTGAGGCCCTTTCCCCTCATCCTTTCCCTTGTGCCCTGGAGCAGAGCCCAACACCCCCCCCAGGTCCTCTCTCCTGCCAGGGGGTTTCAGAGAGTGAGAAGGTCCCCCTGAGCCTCCTTTTCTCCAGGCTGAGCCCCCCCAGCTCCCTCAGCTGCTCCATGTTGGAGTGTCCTTTCCATCAGCAGCTGCTGGAATTGGGAGCTGCATCCCTGCTGGAGCAGCCCCTGGCACTGAGGGCTGTGTGTGCCAGGGTGGCAGCAGCTCTTGGCAAACAGACCATGTTTGTTTGGGAGATCCCAGTGAGGGCTTCGGATTTTGGGGAATGTGCTTTTGGAAAGACTTTGCCTCAGGTGCAGGGAGTGTCTTGGCACTGCTGAGAGTTGGTTTGCAGAGCTGGAGAGTTATTTCCAGGAAGGACAGACCTGCCCTTCATGTGCCTCCTGTGCTGCCCACCCAGCTTTATCGGGGGCTGTTGGTGCCATGGAATGCTGGGCATTATTGCCATGGAGTTATCTCAGCCCTTCAAGGGCTGGGAGCTGCTCTCAGGATGGTGTCAACCCTGACTTGCTGCATGAAGTCCCTTCTGAGTCAGAAGTGTGTGTTGAAGAGTTCATCCCTTCTTTCACCATCCCATAATTGTCCCTCTTGTGAGTCCTCTTGCTCTCTGAACAAGTAGTTTTGCTGCTTTGTCTGAGTATTGTTTTAAGGCTTTGTTTGTTTTTTTTTTTTATTTTTAAGAAGTGCTTAGGAAGGAGCTCTGTAATCTTCCTTTTTGCTTTAGGAATCCTTGTCCTATCCCAGATCTGAGCAGACTTGACAGCTCCTCCTTCCATCAGCTCAGGTTCAGGATGGTAGTGCCTGTCATCAGCACTCGGGGCCTTTGGAGCTGGGACTTGTTAGAGATCTCTGGAGAATTCCTCCTGCCACTGAGCTGTCTGTCTGACACACAGGCAGTGCTTGGAACTCGCTGTGGATCCTTTGCAGAGATGAGGATCATGACAAATTGACTTGGAAAAAAAAATCCTGAGGAAAAAAGCATGTGAGATGGCAGTGGGGGTTCCTGGAGCTTGAATCCAGAAATGAGGAGCAGCACATCTGCTCCTTCCACCTTCCCCTGGGAACTGGGGCAGCTGGAGCCTGTCCCAGCCTTTGGATGTCTGGATGAGTGTCTGGAGACACAGCCACAGCCACCTCAGCACTGAAGTGGCCACTTGAAGCACTCACAGCTGGACATCCCCAAACAGCACTTGGAGAGAGGGGAGGGCATGGCTGAGTGAGGAGCCACTTCCACAGAGAGCACAGAAGTGGTCCCCAATTAGGGAATTTTCTTCAGGCATGCTCAGAGAAAGCTCCCAGGAATGGTGGTGCCTCTTGTGCAGATAAAGCAGGACAGGCTGGAGTTGGACAGAGCTGTTCCTGTCCTCGTGTCAGGATGGATTGCCCACACATGGTGTTATCAGCTGCTGAGAGCACCCTGGTGCTGCTGGGCTTTCTTCTCTCACTCTGCAGCCTGTCAGGAGCCTCTCAGGGGGTCCAGGAGATTTGTTTCCCTCCTGGCTGTGGTGGTTTTTCTCCAGGCTGTCATTCCAGTGCCTGTGGGGCTGCTGGGGGTCTCAGTGAGGAGCAGTTGCTGTTCAAATTGTGGCTGCTTTGCTGCTGTGTTTGTAACATCTGCTTTCCCAGCAGGCCCTTGTGGAGCTGTGGGGTTGGATGTGCTGTGTCCTTCTGGCTGCTGAGCCAAAGCTTCCCTTCCTTTCTTCTCCATGCTGAGTGCAATGCCATCTCCATCCAACAGAAGCATTGAAGAGAAGGTGCTCTGTCTCCCCCAACACACATGAGGAGCTGCATTTCTCTTGTTTTTGAGGTCACTTCCCTGGGATGTAAAAGCCTTCCAGGCTGCCCCCACCAACCTGATTTCTTGGATACTTCCCTGGAGGAACACTTTTCTCACTGAGGGTTATCCCAGTGCAGTGCAGGAGTGGGTGTAGTGAGGGCAGAACTGGCAGGAGCAACACTGAAGTCATGGTTCCAACTTTCCAGTTTCCTGGCACTTTGGCAGACACTTCACCTGCTGTGTTTGGTGCTTCTCTGCAGCCCTGCCTGAGTTGGGAGCTGAGAAAGATGCACCAACAGCTCTCTATGCAAAAAAGCAGCTTCTACAAATTGTAAAGCCTTAGTTAAACATTAACTGTTAATTATGGCTTTAATGCAGAGTAAAGGGGACTGTGGATATAAATGACCTGCGCCCTGGCGTGTCTCTCACTGGGAATTGATGTTGGCCTTGTCATTCCAAAGGAGGAATTAGAATAGCTGGGCCCAACAGGCTTGGGGGTGAACTTCAAAGGCAGCCTGTGCCTGGCTGAGTCAGTGCCAACCTGCTGTGAAGGGAAGGAAGCAGGTCTCGGAGCAGGGTCCTCTTGGATGGGCTGTGCTCCTCAGCACAGGCTTTGAACCCCATCCAGCTCCTGTGCCTGCAGAGCCCTGTGGTTCCCCTCCACTTCTCCTCTCATTGTGGAGCCATTAGGTGGAAATGAAAGAGATGAACTGATCAAACACTCCCTGAAATGGCTTTAGGGTTTCACTTGGAATATTTTTTAATTAGCTGCATGTAAAGACTTTATTACTTCAAACAGCAGCCACAAAACCAGAAGCCTCTTGGTTTGATCCTTTATTTTCTTGGTGCACAAGAAGCATCAGTAGCTGTAGGTTTGTACCCAGTTAGACACCCCAAACCACAGCCAGTGGGAACATGCAGTGATCTGCTTTGAAGTATTCCCATTGGGAACATGTGAAGGAAGTGCTGTGTGGGGCTGGGAGCAGCCTGACAGGGAGCAGAGTGGGAGTCAGTAGCATTTTAGCAGGAGCAAGGATGCTTTAGTCTGACAACACACACAACACTGTAGCACTTCAAGGATAAGGATTTTTTTTTCCCCACTTCAAGCTTTTCTTTCCTTGTCCTGACTGATAGAACTTTATGCTGTGAACTGGAGAAGTGATTTAAGCATTTCTCCCTCTGATTCATTTTCAAAGAGAAGAGATCAGCTGAAGTGTCCTGCAGTCGTTTGTCTTCTTTAGAAACTTCCTCTCCCCCTTCTCCTGGAAAGTGCTGCCAGCCTGAACTGCCTCTGCCTCTCCTGTGGGTCAGGAAGCTCCTGTACCCCCAGTTTTGGAAGGTTTGGCAGTCCAAGGAGCCTGTGAAATGAGGCTGTAACACGGGATTTGGGGAGTGTGGGTGAACCAGGACAGTGACTCTGCCCTAAGTCCCAGTTTGTGTTAGGCTGGAAATCTTCACTCCTGTGTTTCTGGCAGCCTTGAAAGTTCCTCAACTCCTTTGTGCTTTTGTTATCCCCAAGTTTAAATTGGGGACAGCCCTTGAGAGAGGCACATTGTGCTGATTCAGACTCACTTTTCTGGCAGGGTGGCCCTTGAGTCACGGGTTCTGTGTGGCTTCCATCACAGGGACTGACAATCCAACAATCCCAACTGCTCCAGGGTCAGGAGAGGGAGGGGAGTCCCTGGGGGGAGCAGAAGGCTGGGCTGGAGGCTCCTGAGGGTCAGGAGAGGGAGGGGAGTCCCTGGGGGGAGCAGAAGGCTGGGCTGGAGGCTCCTGAGGGTCAGGAGAGGGAGGGGAGTCCCTGGGGGGGAGCAGGAGGCTGGGCTGGAGGCTCCTGATGTTCCTCACAGCCCCAGTTACGGGGATCCTGTGGTGCCTTTCAAGGATGTGCAATGAATGAGGTGTGGATTTTGAGCATCATGTGATGCTTCATCTTCTCTCAGTCTGTAAAGCAGCTGTTTCCCTGCACAATTCCTGCTTTTTTGGCCTCCTGGTTAGCAGCCTGTAAGCTGATATCCTCTAAGGAACAGACTTCCCTATTTTGCTACCAGTAATTTGATTTACATGTGCAGGGATGGCCAGTGCAGCTGAGCTGGCTGAGCCAGGATGCTGAAAGAGTGTGGAAATACTCCTGGTATTCCTGAGCTGAGTTGGGCACCTTTTGGGTGGGATCCTTTGATCCTCAGAGCTCCACAGAGTGGGTTATCCTCGGGAAAGATTTCCAAGGATTTCCTTGATTTTTTTTTATTTATTTAATTTTTCCTTCTGCTGTTTATCCTGTGGATGGCAGAGGGACAAGGCTGATTTTCCAGCAGTGTTTTGGTACCTTTTTCACTGATAAAATCAGGGAGACACCCCCTCTATCAGTATTTCTTCATTGGTATCTCAGAGATGCCACTTGCAGCAACATCCCAAGCAGCAGGATGAGGTCCCAGGCCCAGGAGAAGGTGCTGGGTTTGAGGAGCAGGGAGAGCAAGGTCCTGGCTCTGCAGGAGCAGAGGGAAAGGGTGGCTGGGAGAGGCTCTGAAGGAGCAGGGGAGCCTTTGGCAGTGAGGTCAGTGCAGCCATTAGAAGGTGAGGCAGGTGAGCCAAGTCCTGCTCAGTGACCCAAGAGGTTCCCCTTTGAAATTCAGGGCTGGGGAGGGAGGAATCAGCTTGGAAACAGTCCTGGCTCTTATCCAAAGGAAGCTGATGCTGCACCAGGGTGCTGATTTCCTTTGGAAAAGGGGGGAGGGATGGGCTGGGGGCTGAGTGGAGAGGAAGGGGCTTTGCTGGTTGTGGAATCTGCTGTTTCTCCAGCTGTGCCAGGGCTGTTGCACTGGTGAGGACCCACCTGCAAGAGGGAGCAGTGGGTGGAGGGCAGGTAACAACACCCAAAGTGCTGAGGGTGCTCTGTGAGCCATCCCTGGGGTGGCCAGGCCTGCCAGTGCTCCTGTCCTGCTCCCTGGAAGAAGGGAAATATGGGGAGAAACAACAGCAAAAGGGAGTGAGGAGCTCAGTGAATCTTCTGGGAGACACAGGACTGTCTCTAAAGGCAGAGAGTGATTATCCAGGCTTTGATTTCCCACTGGAGAAGTGGAAAAGCACAAGTGATGGGAAGAATGGATGGCCCTGTGCAGGAAGGGAGGTGGCCTGGAGGGTGTTCTGAGAGTTCCCTGAGAAGGGATGGTCAATTTTGAGCTCTTGACACATAATACTCAGTTTTATCCAAGTCCTCCTTGAGGACATGGAATGGATTTTGTGGGGATTTCACTGTGTTAATCCAGAGAATTCCAGGTGTTTCTTTCAGGGCCACTGGAGCTGTGCCAGTACCCCCAGACCATTTCATGCTGAAGTGGAATAAAATGTCCATGTGATGCTTGGGGACACTGACTGTGGAATTTTGTCATCCCAGGTCCTTTCCATGCTCTTGGACAGGAGGGAGACCCACCTGTGGGCACGTGGAGATTTGGCATCCCACATTTTGGGAAGGGGCAGGAGCACTCCTGCTTTGAGAGACTGAAGTGAAAGCTCTGTGTTTCTACACAAATTGGTTTTCCTGAAGTTACCTTTGTTTGCCATGTTTTGGGGCAGTTTCCAGAAGAATGAAGTCCTGCTGTCAGAGAGAGGAAGGTGTTCCCACTGTTTGAAGAAAACTCTTCCCTGACATCCCACCTCCTGCAGGTTCCAGGCTGCTTTTAGGGAATCTGTAAGTGGGAGGAGGATGCCATGAAGTTTTGTATTTACACAGGTTGTTCTTTAAAGACTTCTGTTTGATATTTTTGTTCTGAGAAAATAAACCAACCTGAGCATTAAGGCTGGCAGGGCTTGTGCCAGTTTATTGTGCAAGAGTGATTAATGCCTGAAAGGAGCTGGAATTTGGGAATGGGGTCTGGTTTGTTGCTGGAGAGCTGCCTCCCTACGTGGGCACCAGCAGGCTCTGCTCTTTGTTTTGGCTGGATGTCCCTGGGAGTGTTGATGCTAAATTTAAAACCACTGAAGAATAGCAGCTTTGTCCCCTGCACATGGTGCTGACTCCTGCAGCTTCCTTGGAGTCTGGTTCCTTGGGAGCAAATTCCACCCTGAGCTCTGAGTGTGGGGGTGAGCTGGGATTGAAGAAATGCAGAGATTGCTCTGGAGCCAGGCTGGGACAGCTGGGGGGGTCCCCTGGAGAAGAAAAGGCTCCAGGGAGACCTGAAAGCCCCTTCCAGTGCCTAAAGGGGCTCCAGGAGAGCTGGAGAGGGACTGGGGACAAGGGATGGAGGGACAGGACACAGGGAATGGCTTCCCATTGCCAGAGGGCAGGGCTGGATGGGATATTGGGAGAGATTCTTGTCTGTGAGGGTGGTGAGACCCAGAGAAGCTGTGGCTGCCCCATCCCTGGGAGTGTCCAAGGCCAGGCTGGACAGGGCTTGGAGCAACCTGGTCTATGGAAGGTGTCCCTGCCCATGGCAGGGGGTAGAACAAGATGAGCTTTTAAGTTCCCTTCCAGCCCAAACTATTCCATAATTCTGTGAATTCCCCGTCTGGGATTTCCCAGCAGTTCACCTGTCCCAGCTGCTCTTGTCTGTCCACTCTTCCATGCTCCTTTCTAGGAGGGTTTCAAACTCTCCTCTGTCAGTCCCAGCTGGGCTGGTACTAAAAGGAGAATGCCAAGATCTCCTGAGCTGGAGAAGGGACTCCGAGGGCTCATCCAGCGCAGCTCCTGCTGGAGGTGAGTGTGTTCCCGAGCCCTTTCCCGGCCCGACACTAGGTGGCAATGCCTCCTTCCCGATGCTCCAAAGGCCACAGATCGGGATTCCTTTCTGATGGGCTTTAAAGCTGGATATTGGTCTTTTTCTGCACCAGTTCTCCCCATAACTTTGCTTGGGAGCTGATGCCCCTTCCCTGAAAGAAGTGGAGAAACTTTGCATTTTTTGGGATAATACATAAATTTCCACCAGGAGACAGTGCCTGCCATGGAGCTCCCTGACCTTGTGCTGGCACTTCCCTGCCAGCCCTTGGGATGATCAAGTGCAGGCAGCTGGATCCATGAGTGGAAACTTGGCACATCCCTGTCCACCCATGACCTTGGAAGGGCAGGACCTCCTGCTCCCAAACTGGGGAGACAAAACCCAGCGTGGAAGGCGTTTCCTCAGCTAAATGGGAGATGTAGGAACATGTGTGGATGGTGTGGCTGCTGGGGCACAGTGAGGAGCTTCCCGAGCCTCTGGAAGGTCTTCTCCAGTCCTGCTGCCACCGGCAGGAACAGCAGCCACTCTCCTGTCACTTGGTCCATGCCAGTGACTTGTACCTCACTCTGGGTTAGGGGGCAGTTTGCTGCTGTTTGAGACTTCCCATGGTGGACTAGACCTTGCTGAAGTGCATTTTTCCACTTTTCTTTACCAAATTATGGCCAAAAATTACAAAATTTTTTGTTGGTTTTTTTTGTCGTTGTTATTAAGGGAAGAAATACAATCTTTCAGCCCCTGGGCAAAATCAAAGGTGTGTTTGGATCCTGACTTGGCATTAAAACAGAAATCCAAGTCCTTGAGCAAAAGAGACAAAAATCTCTCCAGAGAACCACACTTTCTGGATGGCAGATGAAAAACACAGGCTTGGAGGAGTTTCCCACTGGAATTTTTGATTTTGGCCAAACTGCCTTCCCTTTTCCCCTGCATTAAATCCTTCTTGACAAACATCTCAGTGTGTTCCCTGGAGAAGCTGTTCCAAAGGCTGATCCCAGCTCACCAGTGGGCTTGTATTTCCAGTTTGGGTTTATCAAATGCCAACCTGCAGCTCCTGAGCTGTG
The DNA here is from genome assembly GCA_013396695.1 of Sakesphorus luctuosus. NCBI lineage: Eukaryota > Metazoa > Chordata > Aves > Passeriformes > Thamnophilidae > Sakesphorus > Sakesphorus luctuosus. Next base: position 78,129 of record VWZD01010730.1, read on the forward strand.
CAGAGTTTGCTCAATTCAGGATTATCTGATCTCAGCTGATGTTTTCCTGGTGTGGGTGTTTACCCAGGCCTGAGGTGTCAGGTACCCTCAACCCATCCAGCAGCTCCTTGGGCTGCTGTGAGGTGTGAATCACCTGGGGGTGCTCCTGTGTGTCACCTCTGTGTCCCCCAGCCTGTTTGCCACCCCCCACACCACTGAGCCTGCAAGGACACGCTGAGGGCAGTGAGACCCCACTCTGTGTCCATCCCCTCTGTTGGCAGCTGGCACAGAAACCCTGGAGAGCGTTGGTGGGTGTCCATATCCCCCCCAGTGTGGGCTGTGCCCTGCTGAAGGACAGGGATGGGTTGAGACCACCAGCTGGTGGCCAAAACATGCAGGATGGCAGAGCTAAAGCTGTGCTGGCACATCCGGGGCACAGGGAATGGGGATGCTGAAGGTGCTCCAGGTTGTGGCACCTCCTGTGTGGTCACAGATCTCCTCCCCCAGTCTGGGGGTGCTGTGGTGGGAGATGCAGCTTCCACCCCTCCAAACCTTCCTACCATGTTTGGGGTTGCTGGTCCCATCAGCTGGGCACGGGTGGGTGCTCAGCACCCTCCACCAGGCCAGGAACAATCCTGCAGATCCTGGGCACCTGAGGGCTTGGGCACCCTCCACCATCCCTGTGCTGCTGCCGGGGCAGAGGGGAGGCAGAACTGGTGGCTGCAAGCAGGGATTGAAGATGCATCCAGTGCTGGAGCCCCTCAAATCGCCAGGCACCACATAACCCTGGGCTGGCACAGGAACCAAGGACCCCCATGCTGCTGGAGCCCCTCGAGTTACGGGGCACCCCATCCCTCTGGGTGGGCACAGGGACCAAGGACTCTTGTGGCACCCCTTGAGCCGCTGGTCACCTCATTCTCCCTGGTCAGAACAGGTGCCAAGGACCCCCATGGCACTGGAGCCCCCATGATGGGACAGCAGACAGGGACCAAGGACTGATGGCACTGGAGCCCCTGGGTTGGGACAGGGACCGAGGACACTGATAGCACTGGAGCCCCCACGATGGGACAAGGACCAAGGACCCCCATGGCACTGGAGCCCCTGGGTCGGGACAAGGACCCCCGTGATTCTCGAGCCCCTCGGGTCACCGGGCAGTCCGTTCCCCCTGCTCAGGACAGGGGGACTCACGGCTTTATCCCGACAGCTGGCTCTGCAGCGGTGGGAGCAGCAGCCCCCGGTGCCGCCGGCCCCTGCCGAGCCCGCCGGGCACGGAACGCCCCGTGCTCCGCTCCCGGCCCCTCGTTTGTGTTGGCACCGCCGGCGAGCGAAGCCGGTTTAATTGGCAGTTGTGTTTGTGGCCAGGGTGTTATGAAAAGGTTTTCTGTCTCCCCTCTGTAAGTTCCCCTGAATATGTTTTCACTCTTAATATAATATTCACTTCATTATTAGCTGAAAGAGGCTCTTTTCAGAGAGGGTTTTTTCCCCCCCTCTACTTCCAAAAATACATTAAACAGCCCCTTCATGCAGCGCTGCGCTCAGGGCCGGGATTGTCTGCAGGAGGGGAAGTGACAAACCCGACGGTAAAATGGGATTTACACAGAAATGCCTTTCTTCCCCAGCCGGAGCTGGCTGGGGAGGGAGAGGCGGCTGCTGCTTACGGGCTGTTCGGGGGCACCTCGCCTTCCCCGCACTGTGGTCACCCGAGGGATTCCCCCCGAGCAGAGCAGATGCTCCCAGGGGCTCCCAGCACCCGTTTCCAGATGTAAATCCCTCCAGCGGAGTCGGGACCCGGCCACAGGGAACTCCGTTCAGTGCCGGAGGTGTTTCCAGTCTCTGCCAGGTTTTGGAGCTTGTTGTGTGTTGGGTGGATGTTGGCACATCCCGGGGCTGGCTCGGGCTCTGGTGGCTCGTGGGCTCGTGCCATGCCAGCCCTGGCTCCGGGAGCTTTGGGGATGCCCCAGGGCAGCCGCTCGCAGCGCTGGGGACACTGCCCGGGGCAGACCCCTGGGCTGGCACTCGCAGTGCTGCTGAGGGGCACCGGGAGCTCTGGGCACCGCCAGATCGCTGCTCCATTCCCATGGGAGCCCGGAGCGCGTTTTTCCTTTCCCTGAAAGCAGCGTCAATACAAATCCCCCCGCGGCGCTGGGACCCTCCCCCGGCCCCGCTGCCACCATTCCCGACCGTCCTGAGAATCGCATCAGGGCTGGTGCCACGCAAAGATGGGTATCCAAGGTCTGTCCCTAACTGGGAACAATTAGCGGTTGTTCCAGGGTACATCTGTTTGCTGTGGCCCCGGGGCCAACACGAGCTTCCCCTTCGGAGCAGGGACCGCAGCCCAGGGAGCTCCCGAGGGGTGACGCAGCTCTCAGTTAAGGATGCTCTTGGAATGGGTCCGGCGTGTGCATCCCCAACTCCCCGGCTGCTCAGGGAAAGGGGAGCTCTCCGGTGTTTCTGGACTTCTTTCTGCAGGTTTTGGGAAAAAAATAGTTCAGATTTCAGCTGTTCTTCCAGGGTCTTTCTGGTCTGTCTCCCCCATCCCAGTGTATCCCAGGGGCTCCCTAGTGGAATGTGCTCCAGTGTGGAGCTTTCTCTTGTGTAAAGCCAGGCAGGAATCGTGCCTGGCAGGCTGGGAGAGCTCCAGAAAAGGTAGAGAAGGCTGTGAAGTGACACGGGCAAACAGAGACTCCCGATTTTGCAGACAGGTTTGAAAGCTGAGGGTGGGATCCTGACCCGGGTGGGGAATGACAAGTGCTGGGAGAAAGGTCATGGTCATTCCAGCATCATGGAGACAGGGCCAGGGCAATTCCCAGCTCTGCTCCCTGTGGTGAGGCCAGAGGGGAGGGCCAGTGGTGTGCCCCTGCCCCTGTGTGCCCCTGGGATGTGGCATCCTGACCAGGGTCACAAAGTCTGGAGCTGATGTAGGACCTGGGCTTGGAGTAACAGGGAAAGGTGGATGGGGAACCACAGGGGCCTCACCAGCAGCCATGAACACTCTCACCCTTGGAGCTCTGGCTGCTCAGGGCATCCCAACACAGGCTCCCTACAGCTCAGGGGGCTCTGGGTCCTGCATACAGGGAGAAGGGAAGTGGCTGGGGTGGACAGTGGAGATCCTGGAGCTGGGCAACCTGTGGGCTGAGAGATCAAGGGGCTGAGGAGGAGGAGGGGGAGGAAGGTGGCCCAGCTGACAGGGGCCAGCTTGGTTTTCCATGGCCTCACATTTTCCTGTGCTGGAAGTTTGCAATGAGGGTGGAAAATGTGGTGGGAGGGGAGGGGAGTGGGGCCAGAGGGGGGTTTGGGACGTGACCTGCCTGCCAGGGCAGAGCCCATGGAGGGAACATGGACATGGGACACACCAAACCCCACCAGAGCCGGGGACTGTCCCCTCCCAGGGTGGGCTGGGGCCAGGGGGCTGCTGGGAAGCAGCACAGCACCACAGGCTCTGCTGGCCATCACCACCTCCCTGCCCTTGGCTCTTTGCCCATTGGACAGGACAGGATTAGGGATGGAGAGGGGGAAAAAGAGAATGTAGGGTACCCCAAGAACAGACCAAGGCAGGAACATGCAGCTGAACATCAGGGGAGCTGGCACCTCTGGTCTGGTGCCACGCTGGGATGAGATCAGGAAATCATGGAAAGGTTTTGGTTGGAAGGGACCTTAAAGATGATGCAGCCAACCCCTCTGTCACGGGCAGGGACACCTTCCACTAGACCAGATCACTCAGAGTCCCATCCAACCTGGCCTTGAACACTTCCAGGGATGTCACCTCCAGCTGGTGACCTCCCCAGTAACAGCCTTTGCCCTTCCCATCTCTCCCAGTGACTGGCACGTGCCTGAGGGGTTGGTGCTGTTTGCAGCAGCAGGAGAGGGACAGGCTGGAGCTGGGGATGAGGACAGAACAGAGCCCACCCCAGAGCTCACCCCAGCACTGCTGTGACCCACCTCCCAACCCTGGGGGCACATCAGAAAGCTCCTTTCCTCACCTCCAGGATCCTGCCCAAGGGCAGCGATGCCAGCGGGGTGAGGTCCCTCAGCACAGCCACTGACCTTTAAACAAGGTGGTTGGAGACACAGAGGGAGCAGAAATCCCTGAAAGATTATTTGTTTCTCACGAACTATATTTAGGCGCCATCAGCAAAACCCGAAAGTGCTGAGCTGGGCTGAATAAATCTGGGAGCTTTGTGTTTTTTTCCCCCCGAGGAGAACAGGATTAGCCAGTGAACGGGGAATGGTGTTTTTGTTTGACATACCTGAGGGTTTCCACTCCAAGTTGCCGTCTTGGGCTCCTGGTGCCGTGATGATGATGATGATGATGATGATGATGAAGGACCTGACATGGCACTGCCCCATCTTGTGAAAATAATTTTGGAATAGAAAGGGAGCAGTTGGATTCCCCACCATGGTGCTGCTTTTCTTTTTTTCTTTTCTTTTTTTCTTTTTTTGTTTGTTAAACTTTGTTTTCTTGAGTCTCCTCAGAGATGTTGGCGCATTAGGGTGTTTTTAAGCTAAGAAATAGGTCATGCTGGTGCTACTCCAGTGCAAAGTCCTTCCCTGGTGGGATGCAGCCCCCCAGCTTCCTGCCTGCACCCCCCAGTGCTGCCCCAAGGGATGGGTGCCCATGGGGTCAGGGTGGTCCCTGCTGATCCAGGCAGGGCTACAGGGAGGTCACCTGGATTTGCCTGGAACACACTTGGGTCATTCTTTGCTGGTTTGGATTCCCTGTGCCTAAATCCCATCTCCCCCAGGGAGGTCAGGATTGTGTCCAGGCTTCCCAGTGGATGTTTGTGGGTGCCAGGCAGGTCAGGGGTGTTTGCTGATCCCTCAGGGCTGTCAGAGGAGCAGAGTGACCCATCAGGAACCCCCTGTTTGGACGTGAACCCAAACACTGTGGGCAGTGGGAGGGGCAGGAGGGCTCCGAGTCCACCTCCAGCAGAGCAGAAAATCCTTTGCCCCATCCAAATTCCATGTCCCCTGAGCTGGCCCTGCTGGGATGTCAGGATCTGTCCTGGAGAAATAAGGCTCTGGGTAACTCGTGTCCTTATTGCCACAGCTCACCTGCAGCAGGTCCTCTCAGAGAGGGGCCAGGGAAGGTGGGGTTGGACTAGTGACACTGTGGCAGTTCTCTGGTGAGTGAGCCACAGACCCAGCTGAAGAGCTTCTTCCTGGAGCTGCTCCTCGGGCCAAATGGTCTCCTGGTGTGCCCCATCAGTGCCTTGAGGATGGACCAGAGACCTGTGGTTGGACTTGGCAGCCAGGTGGGCAGCTTGGCCCAGTCACTGGGGTGGTAAAACCATTTCCAGCAGATTCCAAGAGCTATCCCAGCTCCTGCGGGTCAGCTCTGCAGGGATGCTCCTGCTTCCCAGGGGGTGCCTTGGCCCTGCCCATCCTGTGAGTCCAAACCAGCCTGAGCTGGTGCAGGTGTGCTTGGCCCGTGGCATCCTTCAAGGTGGCACAGCAGTGCGTACGGGAGTGGCAGGCCTTGAGGGGGTTCCCATGCTTCCCAAATTGCCTAGAAGAAGGTTCCTCTACCAGCCAAGTAGCAGGACTGGTGGCCCCAAGTCCCTGGCTGGGCACTTAGGGCAGCCCCGGGGCTGCAGAGCTGCCTCCTGGGTTTTGCTGGGCTTTCAGCCGCTCCTTGGAAAGGCACGAGGGGCAGGGGGCACGCACAGCCCGGGCACACAGCTGCTGTGGGGCATCCCCTGCCCCCTCCCGGGGTGCCCCCAGCCCCGGGGCTCAGCCCCAGCCCACGTCCTGCCTGGCTCCAGCCTGCCCCGTGCTTCTCCCCTTCTCCTCGGGATCGTATTTATTTATTTATACGGTGAATGTAATAAAACTCCAGCAGGAAACGGAGGCGATTCGCTGCCATTCCCCACAAGCCAGCCCGAGGCCGGGCGAACAAGGAGGCGCTTTGTGCGGCTCTGGAGCCTCCTGCCAGCGCCGAGCCCGCGGCCGAGCCCGGAGAAAGGGCCGAGTGTGTCGGTGCCCCGGGACGCGGAGCCGGGACCCGCCCCGGGATGGGGCAGCCCCGGGAAGGAGCTTCACCTGGCAGTGAAAGGGCTCCAGTGATGGCTTGGGATGTCGTCTGGGAGCACCACGGAGCCCGCTCCCAGCACAAGGAGCCTCCTCTGCCCATCCTTGGGATGCCAGGGAGGGCGGTGGGCACTGAAGATGGGCAGATTGCTGCCCCATGGCCCGGCGCGGGGCTGTGTGAACGGCTCTTCCCAGGGCTGAGCCAGCTGGGAGGGAGCTCCAGCCCTTCGCCTGCCTCCATCGGGCAGCTGCTCCGACCTACGGCTGCTGCCATCAGTAGGGTTCCGAGTGAACGTCTGTTCTGAGCTCACCTGGGTCCTGCTCTCCCCCGGAAGGGTCTGTAGGGGTGGGCGAGGTGGCCGAGGGCAGGACAGGGCTCAGCCCAGGTTGCCCTTTGGTAGGAGGAGCTCCACACTGCTGGGGAACTGTGTACCAGTGCCATCAGAGGCTGAAAGCAGCTCCTTGTGCTGCCACCACCCTCATCAGCCTGAAATAGTCCGGATTGGGTGGGGCAATGGGCACTGCCCCCTCTCATTCCCCACTCTCCCAGCTGGGGCTCCACCTGGGCACCTCGGTGCCCTCCTGCCCCACCCCCTGAGTCCCACGGCTGGTCCCTCGGGCTCCCAGGGCTCCTGGGGGTGGGGACGTGCCCTGGGCCATGTGTCTGCTCCTGCTTCGTGTCACCTCTGTGTGGATGGGGGTGTCACAGCCCGGGGACCCCGTGGCCAGCAGCAGGGTGGGGTGATGGGGTGGTGGGGTGACCAGACTGCAGTGAGCATCCCTGAGGGTGTCACTGATGTCACCCCCTGTCCCTGAGCCGTGGCCACACTGTCCTTGCATCGTGGGCTGGGTTGTCACCACGAACACCTGCAGGAACCCAAGGTCAGGAGGTGACCAGTGGGCTCAGCACGTGGCATTGCCAGGGGACACGGCTGGTGCTCCACCAGCTTGTTTGGAGACTGTCCCCCAAAATCTCCCTATTTTCCTCCCGCTGTGCCCATGGCAAGGAGCGTGGCTGGGGGGCACAGAGGTCATGGTGGGCACTGTCTGTGCACACGCATGTGCGTTGGCATCACACAGGACTGTGCCTAGGGGTAGGAGGGGTTTGGGATTGAGGATGACTCCTGGTGGTGCTCCTGGTGTCCCCAAGGAGAGGGTGGCCAGGGCAGGGCTCAGCTGCCCGTCTGGCCGGGTGGGTGCCAGCCCACAGCCCCATGGGGTGCCCAGTGTGGGGTGCTCCCAGAATGGACCCCTCCACCTGCTTGGCAGCCCATCCGGCCCCGGCACTGGCATCCCTTTGAAATCAAAGCTGCTGGCCTTTCGTGCAGCTATTCCTGTGAAATTCTTCAGGAAGGGAAAATTATCTCCCCCGGATCCCTGCAGGGCTGTGCCATCACCCGCCTCCAAGCTGGCAGGGAGGGCATGGGGTGCCCAGATCTCTTGCTCTTCCAGGGCATGGCCAAGAGCCTGCCCTTGTGAGGTGTTTTTTCCCTCCCTGTGCCAGTCCTTGCCTCTGAGCCAGGTACTGGGAGGAACTGGGACCCCTGAGGGACTGGGGCTTGGGCAGTGCTGGCATGGAGCCCCTCACTACCCTGCAGTACGTCCTGCTGCCCCAGCCAAGGCTGGGTAGAACAGCACCCACAATCTTGCCACAGCTTCATCACCCACTCCCCAAATCCACAGCCCCCTCCCCAACTCCATCTCCCTGTCCTCTGCCCTATTGCCCCCTCAGCCCTCCCCTGTTGCCTCCTCCCCTGCTCTGTTGCCCTCTCCCCAAATCTGTTGCCCTCTCCCCACCTCCATTGCCTTCTCCCCAGCTCCATCACCTCCTCCCTGGATCCATCACCCCTTGCCCAGCTTTAACACTCCCTCCCCAGCTCCATAACCTCCTCTACTCCACTGCTCCTTCCCTACCTCCATCACTCCCTTCTTTGTTCCATCATTGCTCCCTCTGCTCCATCACTCTCTCCCCATTCCCATTTCCCCCTCTTCTGCTCCATCATTCCCTCCTCTGCTTCATCACCAGCTCCCCATCTCCAAACACCTCCTCCCCTGTGACGTCCCCCCCACATCAGCCTCTTCCCAGCTCCAAACACCTCCCCAGCTCCATCACCCCTCCCTCCTCCATCACCCCTCCCCCGCTCCATCACTCCCTCCCCACTCCATCACCCTCTCCCCACCTCCATCACCCTCTCCCCAGCTCCACTGCCCCCTCCCTGGCTCCCATCAGGGCTGTCCCCATCACTGGTGCCTAAGGGGATCCCCCAGACCCTTTTCCCCGGGAGGACCCCCCATGGCTGGGCAGAGGGGCACTGCTGCAGCCTCTCCATGTCCCGGGGGGCAGTGGCGGATTTTTCTCCCCCTTCCCCTCCCCTTGCCGAGGCTCTCGCGCAGGTTTCAGGCGCTGTTGACGGGAAGAAAGGAAATGGGGCAAAGCTGTGCCAGGAACCACAGGCTCCCGGGCTCCGGTGATCCGTCCCGCTCGCCGGGCTGGCCGCTTCCCGGGCAGGATTCCTGTGCAGCTCTGAGAGCCCTTTCTTCCCGCTATTGATCTTGGAGCCACAGCCCAGGGCCACTTCCAAAGCCGTAAATCTCTCTGTTGCTCTACCTGGGGTTCTTGTTTTCACTGCGGGGCTCCCAGACCTGCTGGAGATCTCGGCTTCTGTGCGTGGCTGGGATGTCCCCAGCCCCTCTCTGTGCCCTCCCTGCCACCCCCGCGCACCGCAGGGGGGGACAGGGCACCCCCCATCAGGCACAGGCAATGGAAGGGCAAGGCTTGGGGTGCTGGTGGTACCCACCGGTATCCCCCTTCCCACTGCTGGGGTGGGATAAAGCTCCATGAAGGATCCTTTGCTGTCCCCACTGCAGGTCTCTGCCGGGCTTGGACACCCAATGGAGCACCTGAGGAGGGTGTGGGGTGAGGGAGGAGCACCCCAAGGTGAAGGGCAGAGGTGAGGGGTGGATGCTCCTCCACAAGGAGCGCCTTGACTCCGAAAATCCCTGTGTTGCTCTTGGCCAGGCTGCAGGAACAGGAGCCAAGAGCAACAGTTTTACATATTAAAGCAAAATTAAATTAAAACATTTATTTGTGCATGGCCCTCCCGCCATGTTCCCCCCCCCCCGGCCCCTTCATTAACCCTTCAC
>VWZD01010730.1:89274-128118 GCA_013396695.1 Sakesphorus luctuosus
CGGGATCGGGTACAACCTGACCCGCATGCCCAACCTGCTGGGGCACGAGAGCCAGCGCGAGGCCGCCCTGAAGCTGCACGAGTTCGCGCCGCTGGTGGAGTACGGCTGCCACGTCCACCTGCGCTTCTTCCTCTGCTCCCTGTACGCGCCCATGTGCACCGACCAGGTGAGCGCCAGCATCCCCGCCTGCCGCCCCATGTGCGAGCAGGCCCGCCACAAGTGCGTGCCCATCATGGAGCAGTTCAATTTCGGCTGGCCCGAGTCGCTCGACTGCAGCAGGCTGCCCACCAAGAACGACCCCAACGCGCTCTGCATGGAGGCCCCCGAGAACGCCTCTGCTGCTGAGCCGCACAAGGGCCAGGGGATGCTGCCCGTGGCACCCCGGCCGTGGCCACCGGGCACCGCTGCTGAGGGACGGGGACCCAACGGGCTGGGCGCCTGCGATAACCCCGAAAAGTTCCAGTACGTGGAGAAGAGCCTCTCGTGCGCACCCAGGTGCTCCCCCGGCGTGGATGTGTACTGGTCCCGGGAGGACAAGGACTTTGCCTTCATCTGGATGGCTGTCTGGTCCACGCTCTGCTTTGTCTCCACTGCCTTCACTGTCTTCACTTTCCTGCTTGACCCCCATCGCTTCCAGTACCCCGAGAGGCCCATCATCTTCCTCTCCATGTGCTACAATGTCTACTCCGTGGCCTTCATCATCCGCTCTCTGGCAGGGGCTGAAAACATCGCCTGTGACCGGGAGAACGGTGAGCTGTACATCATCCAGGAGGGGCTGGAGAGCACGGGCTGCACCATCGTCTTCCTCATCCTCTACTACTTTGGCATGGCCAGCTCACTTTGGTGGGTCATCCTCACCCTCACCTGGTTCCTGGCTGCTGGCAAGAAGTGGGGACATGAGGCCATTGAGGCCCACAGCAGCTACTTCCACATGGCTGCCTGGGGCATCCCAGCCATGAAGACCATCGTCATCCTCACCATGCGGAAGGTGGCAGGGGATGAGCTCACGGGGCTGTGCTACGTGGGGAGCATGGACGTCAGCGCCCTGACTGGCTTCGTCCTCATCCCCCTCTCCTGCTACCTGGTCATCGGCACCTCCTTTATCCTCACCGGCTTCGTCGCCCTCTTCCACATCCGGAAGATCATGAAGACGGGTGGCACCAACACGGAGAAGCTGGAGAAGCTGATGGTGAAGATCGGGGTCTTCTCCATCCTCTACACCGTCCCTGCCACCTGCGTCATCGTCTGCTACTTCTACGAGCGGCTGAACGTGGATTACTGGACGCTGCGGGCGCTGGAGCGCGGCTGCCTCCGCCTGCCCGGCCGCCGCGCCGCCAACTGCTCCCTCGAGGCCTCGGTGCCCACCGTGGCCGTGTTCATGCTAAAGATTTTCATGTCGCTGGTGGTGGGCATCACCAGCGGCGTGTGGGTGTGGAGCTCCAAAACGCTGCAGACCTGGCAGAGCCTGTGCAACAGGCGGCTGGGCGTGAGGACGCGGGGCAAGCCCTGCAGCGGGGTCAGCTGCGGCGGGGGGCACTGCCACTACAAAGCCCCCACGGTCATGCTGCACATGACCAAGACGGACCCGTACCTGGACAACCCGACGCACGTCTAGAGAAGGGGGGCTGCCCTACCCCCCTCCCCACGCCGGGGGAAGCAGCCTCACGGGTAAGGGGCGAGGGCAGGGGGGGCACACGCCGGGTTGGGGCGGTGAGACCACGGGACCCCCTGGCACCACTCACTGACAAGTAGCTGCTTTTTCCTAGAGGTTGTTTTGTTGTTGTTGCTGTTGCCAAATCCAGTGACTCTTCTAACGCTTTCTTTGGGGGGCGGTGGGGACGGGGCAGGGAGAGGAATAATCCATCCGTGTTTATTTAATTCTGTAATTTATTTTAGATTTTTTTTTTAATCATTAGCTGCGAGGAATGGAAAAAACAATAAACCCTGGATGTGTTATTTGAACCGAGCCTGGTGCTGTTTGCAGGGATTTGAGAGGGTCAAGAGCTGCCCCAGGGGGCACCCCCAGTTTGGTGGGGCTCTCGTGCCAGGCCAAGTCATGCCAGGCCATGCTGGGGTGCCACTGGCTCTGGCAGGATTGTACCTGGGTGTCCCTCCATCCAGCTCCCCCTGTGGCTTCCCTGGGGCCAGTTCTGCCTCCCGGTGAGGAGGAGGAGGAGGGTTTTCCTGTGCTGTCACACTTAGGAATCATCTTTTCCACTCCGCGCTCTGAAGGTGATTTGTGTCGCTGCCATCGGCTGCCGGGGCCTCTCTGCCAGGCTGAGGGGCTGCGAGGGGGCAGGCTGGGGGCCGGGGTGATGGGCTGGGGGCACGGGACCTTGGGGCAGAGAGGGNACCTTGCCCCGAGACACCCCAGGGTGCCCCCCAGGGCAGGGGCAGCTCGTCTGTGCCTGGGTTTGGTGGGGCTGTTTTGCCTGGCTGTCCTAGGGAAGTGCTGGGGGTTCCCAGTGCTGGGGGGGCAGGGAGAGGTGGGCTCTGCCCCGTGGTGGGCAGGGGGCGGTGGGCAGGGGCACGGGCAGTGGGGCACCTGTGGTAGGCAGGGGCTGTAGCGGGTACACAGGCGGCTCTGGTGATGCTCAGACTCGTCCATCATCTAATTATCTGTTAATCANGCTCTGGCAGGATTGTACCTGGGTGTCCCTCCATCCAGCTCCCCCTGTGGCTTCCCTGGGGCCAGTTCTGCCTCCCGGTGAGGAGGAGGAGGAGGGTTTTCCTGTGCTGTCACACTTAGGAATCATCTTTTCCACTCCGCGCTCTGAAGGTGATTTGTGTCGCTGCCATCGGCTGCCGGGGCCTCTCTGCCAGGCTGAGGGGCTGCGAGGGGGCAGGCTGGGGGCCGGGGTGATGGGCTGGGGGCACGGGACCTTGGGGCAGAGAGGGCTCGGCTTTGATGGCCCCCGCAGAAGCCCGAGGTGTGGGTAATGGAAACTTCTGGGCAGCTTTATTTATCCTCCGCTCTGGTTACAATCCCAGCTCGCCTTCCCCATTGTCCGGAGGGAAATTCAAGCCTCAGCTGGTGCTGCCGGGGCTGGCGGGGGGAGCCGGGGCTAGCGGGGCACGGGGCGGGCAGCAGGGTGGCTCTGGGGGGGGCTTCGGGGTGAAGAACTACCCACCTTGCNAGCCAGCCTGGAGACTGGGCAGCGCTGGGCCCCCGGGAGGGTCTGTGCGACCCCTGTTCCTTGCCCAGCGAGCAACAACCCAACGAGAGACTCTCCTTTCAGTGCTCAAAGTGGTGCTCCCTGCCCCAGGGAACCCCTCGGGGCTCAGACTGACTGGCTGCGCTGGAGGAGAGGGGCATGAACCACCCTGGAGCCGGAGTAGGCACAGGGGCTGCATTTGGGGCCCCTCACCCAGGGCTTTGTGCTGCCACGATGCCGGGATTGATGTGCCAAAGTGCCTTTAATCTGCCCCACATCACCTTGCAGGGTGCCAGGATGGCGGGAGAAGTTGGGCTGAGCTGGGCAAAGCCTTTGCCTCCCCAGAGGTCGAGGTGAGGAGGAGTCCCCAGTACCCTTGTGTCGGTGGGGGCGACACCGAGGGGCTCACACGTGGTTTGGGCACCCCTGGCTGTGCTGGTGGGCACCCAGCCCCTTGCACGGGCTAGTGGTACTGACGGTGCCAGGGCAGGGACCCCGCCTGGCCTCAGCCCTGGGGGGGCTGCAGCCTCTGGGGCTCCCCCCGCTGCCACCGGAGGGTTTGTTTGGGCAGAAAAAAGGGCCATGACCTGGGGCAGGAGAGTCAATATTGGCCGCGGGACAGGCTCCAAAGTCCAGCCGGGAGTCGGGCACGGTGCTGGGCGGGGGCTGCCCGGGGAGGGGGCGCAGGGCCACGGCCCCGTGTGGGGGGCACAGCCCTTGGGCCGGTGTCCCCAAGGGTGTCCCCAAGGGTGCTGAGGCCGGAGCCAGCTCGGTGCACCTTCGGCTCGCACACCAGGCGCATGGCCCGGCGCTGGTGCCCGGCTGGCGGCACCCCTGGGGACGGGCTGCCCTTGAGCTCCCGGCGCTTGCCAAGGAGCGGCTGCTCTGCAGCCTTTGCCCAGATAACCCTGCCCGACGGGCCCCTGCTATCGGGCACGAGTGGGGCCGCCGGCGCCCACCGCCCCCTGCTATCGGCCCCGCCAGTCCCGCCGGCTCCACCGGAGGCTGCCAGTCCCGAAAGTTGGGCACGGCCGGGATAATACAGCTCCACCGAGCCTGCCCCAAAGCCGGGCTGCCCCAGGCAAGGGCTCTGTCCCGGGGACACCTCTGGCTCCTTGTCACAGCCACTTTCAATCCCGTGTTGGGGAAGGCTCAACCTCCATCGCTGTGCCCCACCCCGAGATCATCCCTGTATCTCCTCAGGGCAGCCCCAGGGGCACCAAACCCCCGGCTTGAGTGAAGCTTCTCTGCACGGGGCAGGAGGGGCTCAGCACTGCCCCGGCCCTGCAGGGCAGCCCCCGGCTTGACCACGGCTTCTGGGATGAGACAGGATGGATTGGTGCAGAAGCTGCAATGGGATGGCTGCAAAGGCTGGGACAGGATGGCTGTGGAGGGTGGGATGGGATGGCTACAGAGGCTGAGTTGGGGCTGCCACCGGGTGGGAATGGGCTCAGGACACCCCGAGGTCCTGGCCCAGCTCAACATGAAGTGGAGCCTTGTGCCCCCAGCCCACACTGAGCCGTGGGGGTTATCCACCATCCATGGATGGACTCCCAGGTGTGAGCAGCAGCAGGAAAGCTGCAGTGCTCTGGGAATGTGCTAAAACCCCCACTACCCAGACTATTAATCAATTGATAAGAATTAAGCCATGAGGAAGCCCAGTGGGCCAAGCTCAAGCCTCCTCTTCCAGAGGCCATGTGGGAACTCCAGCAGTGACAGCAGCCCTGGGTTTGTCCCCAGCCCCCGCACTGCCCTGCCAGGTGTGGGGACAGCTATTTATAGCCCCACACAGGACACTGATGCCACGGAGGGGCTGCTATAAAAAGCAAGTCTCTGAAAAGGTCTCAGAGCAGATGCTGGTGAGAGATCTCTGTGCTGGGGCCTGGAAACGTCCCAGCTGGAATCATGCTCGGATTCACCCAGGTCCTGTTGCACAGCCAGCAGGCCAGATCAGCTCCTGTGGACAGGAGGTGAGGCTTGTCCAGGGCAAACAGCACCTGTCCATTGCCAAAAGCCTTCAAGACCTCAAACCCATCAGGATCTCCCTGCCCAGCAGCACTCCCAGCTTGGATCCTGGTCACTCATGAATCCAGCCCTCTCCTGGCAGTGGCAGAAACAGGGAAAGCTGGCAACCCTTTGTGTCACAGCTTTGGGCTGTCACCAGCCCTGGGGCATCACCATCTCAGTCATTCTTCCCTTGGAGCTCTGCATGTCCCTGCTCAGCTGCTGGAGAGCAGGATGGGGCCTGGGACACAGCAGGAATGGTCCTTGCTGCCAGCATGGCTGTGGTTGCACAACACCCCAACATGAGGGAAGATGCCTTGGAGGCAGCCAGGCCGTGCTGGGGTGAAAAAGCAGACGCCTCAGTTCCTCATCACTCCCCTCCAGGGGTAGCTGGTGCCACCCTGCAAAGAGCAGGAGGACAAGTGTCACACTGGCAGCCTGCAGGGGACAAGGTACCCACAGGAGTGGCCACCACAAGGACTGTTCCCCTGTCCAGGGGAAGGTAGAGCACAGCCCTGTCCTTGCCCCTGGGGAGGGGCACAACACAAAGGGCCACACCAGCATGGTGTCAGGAGCTGATCTGATCCCAGCTTGCTCTTCTGTTGCTCCACAGCTCCATTTTCCCTCCAGGAGGCTCTGGGAAGGCAGAGGCAAGACATCCCAGACCAACCCAACATCAACACCAGGACCTGCAAAAGACTTGCACAAGCCAGGTTTACAAACACAAGTACATAATGTTTATTCTTGAGTTTCCAATTTATTACAAGTACAGCCCTTGGCAGAAACCCCCTCCCCCCAAATGACACTGATTTTTAAAAAACATACAGTTCCAAAGGTTCCACCGTGTAGGACCTGCAGGAAATGTTCTCTAGGAAACAGGACAAAACAGCCTCTGAAGGGACGTGCGACATACAAACGTCAGTGCTATTCTGTGGGGCAGGGAGTGAGGCTGGGGAGAGGGAAGGGGCTGGAAACCTGCCTTGTCTGCAGCCATTGACAGTCCAGAACTGAAACAAATACCTGTAAAAAAACCAAGAACCAAAAACAACCCTAAAAGGTTCACAAAACTAGGCTGCAATTTGTAATAATGATTCCTTTTCTTCTCAGATCTCAGGAGCTGCAACAGCTGCTTTTGCTTTTCTGTGGCAAAACCAGTGTTGAGCAGCCCCATGGCCCATTTGCTCCAAATTGAACACTTCTGGGATCAAAAGTTCAAGCCCTGATTGTATGATCCAAACCTGTCAGGATGGAGAGGGGATGCGAAAAGTCAGTATCTGGGGCAGCAGGAGCCAGTGCTGGGCCATGGCACAGGATTGGGCTGACTGGGGGAGCACAAGGGAGGGTGTTACTCCAAAACATGGTGAGAGCGTGGCTGAGAGGGACTGGGAACTCCTCCTCCCCAACAAGTCCCCCGTGTAACTCCTGCTACTGGTAGGAAAACGAGTTTTAAAGAGGGGGAAAATATAAAGCAAACACGATTTTATATAAACTGTACATGTGCCAAAGCAAGACAAGGGTATCTTACAGGTGTTCTTTGTACAAGATCACAGCTAGAAACAAGCCACTTTCAACTAGAAAATTAATTTAAAAAGTTACACAGCACATGTTTCTGCTGCTCCCCTGGCCCTGGAGCTCCCTCCAGGCTGTGCAGACACCCACATCTCCAGTTTGCTGCTGGCACTCGGGGCATCCAAAGGGCTGTGTGACCACAGGCAGCTCCAGGTGAGCAGGGAGGCTCCTCCTGGTGTGCACAGGTGAGGAGCTGAGCTCAGAGCCCTCCTCAGAGTGAGGCCTCCAGGGATCCCTCCCCAAGGAAAGGGGAAAGCAGGAGCACCTCGGAGCAGTGGTGTTGGGATGCTGGTGAAAGCCGGAGGGCTGTACACGTAAGTGCTCGCTCGCCCTACGCAGCCCCGGCACCGGGGCTCGGAATTAACACCATATAAATATATACATACAAGCCTGAGCAGCCCATTGGCCTGATGGCACCCAGTCCTTCCATGGAGCAACATGATCCCTCCCTGCTGGGCTCACATCACCGGCAGCAGACGGTCCCACCGCGCTCCGGCTGCTTGTGGAGGGGAGGAAGTGGCTCATTCCCAGGAAGCCGCCGGCACCCGAGCTGGAGTAGGCTTGGTGCTCCCCTGCCAGCCAGGCTTGGCCAGGCCCTCCCACCTTCCCCTCCTGGCAGGACAGACTCATGAAGAGCTTTGTAGATTTTGCAGGAAGCAGTAAGTCATCTCCACTCAAGGGATGACCAAATACTTGAGGAAATTGCAGAAAAATTTAAACTAGGATGGGCCAAAGAGAAGGCTGGATTAATAGAGAAGTGCCTGCTGCTTCCTAGCTCCCTCCAGACAACCCATCCTGCTGCCCTGGCAGCACCAGAAGGCCTATTCCAGCTCTGGCTCTCCCCTTTAGTCTCCCCATCCCTCATTTCTTCCTTTTCCGCCCCCGGGAATGTTCAAGGGGCTCTGACTCACTGTCCCCTTCCTGCTCCTCCAGTCCCTGGCCCCTGGGAGAGAGCCTCTTGCGTTTCCTGCGTGCATACGTGTGGCCTGGCAGGTGTTTGTGCACCATGTCAATCAAACACTGCTCTGTCTTCTCCAGGCAGGACAGTACATGACTCCCGTTCTGGTTGTAGCGCTCGGCGTTGGAGAACACCTGCTTCATGTCGGAGAGGAACTCCTGCACGGAGCGGTAGTTGCCACAGGAGCACTTGCTCTGCATAGTCTGGAAGTCCATGGGGTTGCTGATGACCTCAAAGTAGTCTTCAGCTTCCTCTGTGGTCACTGGCTCCCTGCCAAAGGAAGGGCCACAGGGATAGGAGGTAAAGACCAGCCCTGGCCACACAGTGCTGGGCTGCACAGGAGTGGGGCCTCCCAACCCCTTCCCCTGCACCCCCACAGGGCTGCAAGAAACCCAAGCAGCACCTCAAGAGCTCTACAGACACATGAGCCCCATGGTACAGCCATGGGAAGGACAGGAGCCCAGGGAGCTGGTCTAGGCACAGGGCAGGTCCATAAATGCCCTCAGCCACAGTGCCTCAGTGCTCCAAAAATCCTGGGGGCTGCAGAGAGCACCACTCCCCAACTTCAGCCCCCTGCCCGCCCCACCACCGCAGAAGGGCCCCACATCTTCAGTCCAGCACAGGACTGAGAACACAGTGGTTTCTTTTGGAGCAGCTTCTTCCAGCCACAACTTGCTTTTGGAATCCTGAGCCTCCCAAGTGGATCTGGCAGCACTGTGGCATGGCCAGCCCACACCCCCACACTACCTGTGGCCAGTCCTGCCTGCAGAGGAGGAGGAGGAGGCCACCTGCCCTCACCTGAAGGGCCAGCTGAAGCGGTACTTGATCAGCTTGCCCAGGATCTCCTCGCACTTCTGCAGCTCGAGGCTCTGGCGACGTGCCGTCCTCTTCGTCTGAAGGACCTGCCCACACAAAGGGTGCTGGTAAAAGGAGGGAATCATTACAGGCTTTGAGGTTCAGCAAACAGCTCCGAGGCCAAAGGAGCTGGTTCTTAGCACAGGCAGGACATTTCTTCCCTGTGAGGGTGCAGAAGTCCCAGCACAGGTTGCCCAGAGAAGCTGCCCCATGACTGGAAGGGTCCAAGGCCAGGTTGGATGGGGCTTGGAGCAGCCTAGGACAGTGGAAGGTGTTCCTGCCCAAGGCAGGGGGTTGGAACAAGGTGATTTTTAAGGTCCCTTCCAACCCATGCCATTCTCTGGTTATGGCATTCAGTGGCAGTTTGAGTTCCAGGACAGGAGCTTGTCCCCTCCATGAGCTCGGCAGGAACAGCTCACAAGCAGCCTGGCTTTGCTCCAGGGACAGGAGGCTTTTTCAAGGTAAATTCAAAGACAACATGGTCTCAACAAGCAGCCAAAAAATAAATGCCAACAAATGGAGAGTGTGAATTCCATTTCCCTGCTTTCTTTGAGGCTATGGTGGGCAGCACCCAAGGCAGAGGGAGAAGCACTTGTGCTGCTGTTCTGCCAAGGCAGAGCTGACTGTGCCATTTCAAATCCCAGGGAGCAGCTGGTGCCCTGAGTGCTGCTGTCCCCGCACAGGCTCAGCACAAGGTCAGCCCAGGGAGCTGCCACAGATCACCCCCAGCACAGGGACACCCCCTCAGCTCTAAGGGCACAGCTCATGGAATGTCACCACTGAGGGGACATCAGATGACAGGAAGGCTCTACAACACAGGGCACTCCTCCCAGGACAAATGGTAAGTTCTAACAGCATCCTCTTCCCCAAGCCAGTATGCTGTCAGAACTGCTCCAGAAAGGTTTTCCCCACTGGAATATCCCTCTGCACTGGCTGTGGCAGCCCATGCTGCCCTTGCTGTCTTGGTTGCCTTCCAGTCTATGACACAGCCAGTCCCTCACACCCAGCATGAGCAGCAGTAAACCCACAGACCATAAGGAAGGAGAGCGACAGGACACACCAGCACTAGTGCTGGCCAGGGGACAGATGGCAGATCTGCAGGGGAGTTGTGACGTGGCCGTGGGGCTGGAGTATCCTCACGTATCCCCTGTGGTGTGTCCCTCCTCAGGGACAGACGCTGCAGCCCACCCCCCCAGCACGCACAAACTGCTCTGTGCAGGAGCGTATGGTCTTATTCTTTAAATGTCAAGTGAAACCTAAACCAGCCAAATTATGTCCTGGAGGTTGGGGAGTGACCATACAGACAACAACTGTCAGAAAACGGCCAAGGCTGGGGAGCAAGGGTCCAGCATTGCTGACATTCCCTGGCCATCCAGGACCCCCTCAGTCCCCCCACCTCTCTGCAGAGACATATGGATACTATTTAAAACCCTTTAACAAGTTGCAGGCTGCCTGCTACTCAAAGGGACAATGTGTGAAAGTGGCTGGGGAGAGATGCCTGACATATCTGCACTCCCTTTGCACCGGGCCCTTAAGGATATGCCTCCCTTGTTAACCGGCCCCAGCCCAGCCTGGGCTTCCACTAGGATTCGGGGTATTTCTCTGGGAAGGGGAGGGAGGAAGTGTGCCACCTGTTTGGTTTGTAACTCACGAAGTGAGCAGCCCCCGGGGAGCAATTTGGCTCTTACCAGCTCGTCGATGTCTGCGCCGTTGACAGGTGCCGGGCGCTGCCGCGGTGCCCGCGCTGGGTGTAGCGCCTGCTTCTTCCTCTGGTGCCTCCCCTGCCTCGAGGAGTACAGGGAGCCCTGCTTGCCCCGGGCTGCCTTCCTGGGCCTCACTGGAATAGATAAGCCGTAGGCTGAGAGGAGTGGGAGCATCTGGGGGCAGAGATTGCCAGCCCTTTGCCCCCACCACCGGGCTAAGCCTCAACCACAGTGAGCCCAAGGACTGCTGTGACCACCCAGACTTGTGTCAGCTGTGCTCTTACACCCTCTCCAGAGGGATCTATGAGGCATCACCTCCTGCCTAAAGAGGCCATGGCTAGCTAACAGTCTACTGCTAAAGGGTGCTCTCACACAGCAGATCCTCAAGCTCTAAGGGAGACCTGGGAGCTCCTGGATCATCTACCACAGGTCACGGCGAACCCTCTGCGTGCAGAGCCAAGTGCTGAGACCCTGATACAATCAAGGCTTGAGGGAGGCTCAGGGAAGCAATACAAGCACAGACAGTTGTCTCAAACAGAACTACAACATCCCCTCTGAAAGCTTCAGGAGTAGAAACCCAGAGTTTCCCCAGGTTTTGGGGAGGGGTGCTTTTCCAAGCGGCCCACACAGTGGGATAAGCCAGCTGCTAAGCCCCCCTGAAAAGGGAACTGTGTGCAGGGGGAGTGTCGAGTTACAGCAGCCGGGAGCTGCTCCACGTGCTGCAAGTGGGAAACAATGGGATTTTATTCCCCAAGACCGGGGCTGCTGCATTGTAACCCACAGAAAGGCACTTGCCTGCGCGAGTCTGCCTGTCAGAGCTCTGCACCGGCGGTGCTGACGCACTCCCTTGTCTTAAGCTTCTCCCATGACCCCTCTGGACAAGGAGAATGTGCTGGTCTTCCCAAGTCAACCCCCTTCCACCTGGTCCTGAAGTCCTTGAGCAAGCTGTATCCAGCATGCTGGATCCCTCAGCTGCAGGCTGTGCTGCAGCCCCGTCCCATAAATCACGGGCCGGGCCCCCGTGCGAGGCGTGTGCCGGGGCCGCGGGACGTCTGCCCGCTGTCACTGCGCTGTGTGTCAAGTGCACGGCACGTGCTACATGTCTGACAGTCCAACATTCTGGGTTAGAGCTCCCAGGATAAACGCCACGAGGATTAATGTGACTTCTCTATTAAAACAAAAGTTTTCCACGGTGACCTTTCCATGCTAATGCTCTTTAAAGCCAGGGGTTGCATTTAGCACTTTATTTTTAGTGACTGTAGCCCTCTTCTGCTATTGTTTGGAAACCTTGGCTCAGCTCCTGCCTTGGCCATGCAACACAGGCTGAACACACTCCAAGTGTGGACATGGATACGCCGCAGCACAACAAGCAGTGTGCATAGCCGGGGTATCAGTGAGCCTCCCTGAAACCAGAATAAAGCAAGGGAATCAAGACTTAGGCCTGGATGGAAACCCTCAAAAGAACAAGGGATAATCCTCTGGGTCCCAGTCTCTGGATTCCATCTGCTCCTGGTTAAGACAACCTGCAGTTAATGTTATGTCAGTCAAGGGCAGTTTGACAGAAAGCAAATGCTGGCAGTGTGCCTTTCCCAGATTGAGCTTTTCACTGCAGCAAGTTGCTCAATTGAGGCTGAATTTATTTCCCCTAAAACCAAACTGGATACACAAACTAAAGATATTTAAGTGGAGAAGCAGCCATTGACAAGTCTAGAAAACCCCCTTTTATTCCACCCAGCTGCCCAGGAATGCTCCAGTTACGCATCCCGAGTGATCTCTGTACACAGCCAAAGGGTGCTGGTGGTCCAGGCCACACTACACCTGGAGCACTGCAATGGGCAGAGGAAGTGCTAGTCCTGTTTCAAAATGCCTCCTTGCCCCATCACTAGAAGTCCTGCACTCAAGGGGCTAAGAGCTGGTGGGCAGGAGAAAAGCAAGGAGAGGGAGCTGTGGTTAGAGCTCTGTAAGCATTTGTAAGAGCTTCCAGTGTACCAACAATCCCTGTAGGCACAGGGACTGCCAATTCCAGGAACTGGTGGTGCTGCTGCCCCACCGCAGCCTTTGCTGACCCCTCCCAGCCCTTGGAACAGTGTCATCAGTGTCCCCAGGGAGTGACTGGGCAGCAAGTGAGAGCTTGCAGCAGTTTCAATCTTTACTAGTGCTGACCCCATCACAAAGGGCCAAGGGTTCACTCCAGCTCCCCAGGTAACCATAGCCTTCCTTGGGACATCCCCCACTGTTTCACCTGCTCTGTGTGAGGAAAAGCACAAGTCCCAAATAGAATCTTTGAATACTGAAGGCAGGAGCATAATATTTTCTGTTATTTCCCTGCCTGGCCAAAGCCTTACATTTCAGTCCAGCAACTTCATAATCTTCTTCCTCCTCCTCTTCCTCCTCAGCATCCAGTTCATCAGAAGCTTCCTCACCTTCTTCACCTTCATCTTCAGCAGAATCCTCTGCATAGTTCCTAGAATAAGGCAGGTAAATGTGGCACTAGAACCTGGACATCAGCAGCCCTGGGCCCCCAGTACTGCTTGTGCTGCACAAAAAGCACCAGACTCAGCCTGAACCAGGCAAAGCTGCCGTGGGAGTCTCGATCCCCTGGAGAAAGAGGATCTTGAGCAACAAAATAAATAAACTCCCACAGTCCAGGGAGGTCAAAGATCTCCCAGGCTGACATTCTTTTCCTGCCTCAGCCAGGAGAACAAGAGCAGAAAGCAGGTAAGGGGACAGGTGTTCTCCACCTGATGGCTCTGGTCCAGGAGTTGAACAGCTTGCAGGTGACTGCCACATCAAAGTAACCATGATCTTCAGGCTGCACAAGCCTGAGGAACTCTTTAATGGTCTCTAGGGAGTAAGTAATACTTTAAGGCCATACACCACCTGCAGGGCACAGGCTGACACACCTCTAATGTGCTGTTGCTCTGCCAGGGAGGATCTGTTGGCTGTTCCTGCATCAGGCACCACTCAATGGCCTCACCTCCCTGACACACAGGGAGCTGCAGCACAGTCACCATCAGCACAGGACACTGTAAAATGCTTAACTTTCAGCTTGCAATTCAAAAAAACAATCCAACTCCTTGCTGTCAGTGTGCAACTGTTCATTTCTGCTGCACAGAACAACTTTGATTCCTCCTCAAATCACATTCTCTGTCACCCTGTAATGTGTTCTTCTCTTGTTAAGGTTTATTAGGTCCAGAAAACCATCAGAGTGGCATTTTGTAGCCTGATTTGTAGCAGCAGAGTACAGGCTAAGCTGCAGCCTGGAGTAATGCCTGCTCTAACTTACAAGAACACCCCAGCAACTCAGCCCAGAGGCCCACAGGGCTGCAGTGTTACCAACTCCCTGAAAAACCAACCCAACCAGCTGCTCAAAGGAAACAACAGCCCTTAGTGCATCTGAGTTTGGTGGGAGTTTTGTGCATGTTTTCACTGCCAAACACAAGTTATTTATTAAAACTCCTGAAGCTGTCATGGGTCAGTACAACACAGGTGTGCTAAACTCCCAGCCCGAAAAAATTGCTTTTCTATTGTTCCAGTGCCGTTTGAAGTGGGCAATTTCAACCCTTTCAAAGGGGCTCTGCTCTGGGCTGCTTAGGGCCTTGAGGAAGCAGGGCTGGGACTGTGCAGTGGCAAAGGGCAGGAGGGTCACTCACCTGCCCCGGGAGCTGCGCCGGGCAGTCGAAGGTTGGCACGCCGGGCACTGCCACTCCCCATCTGGGATCTCGTAGAGTGCCGGCCGCAGGCAGAACAGGTGGAAGGCCTTGTTACACTCGTCACACAGGATCAGCTTGTCATCCTCACCTAGGAGAGAGCAGCTCACTTGTAACGAGGGCCACAGGCCTGCTCAGCCTCTGGCAGAAGCTGCTGAAGGGCTGGACTAAGCAAGGGAAAGATGCAGAGTCCCCCGTGAGGGCAGGGAGCCTTTCTCTGATGGCCTTTCTTGGGGACGCCCCTTCCTCCTCTGTCCCACCACTGCAGTGGAAAGCACCAGTGTTTAAAAGCAAACAGAACCAGTGCAAAGTCCCTTGCCCTGCAAGGACTTTATTGGGGGCAAAGGCCAAAGAGGTCCCACCCAGCCAAATACAGGGAAAGAGAAGTTTTCTGCAAAGATGCCCCAGAGCTGTCAGAAGCCATAAATGCAGCTGTTCTTGTTCTGCCACAGTCTAGGAAACCTCCACAGTATCTTCTTTCTACTCAGAGTAGCAAGCCTACACACAAAATCAGTATGCAGCAGAGCTAGTCTCTCTGTGCTTCCCACTGATGCAGGAAAACAGGGACACAGTCCCAAGCCAACTTTCATTTACTGAAGAAGGAAAAATAGAAAGTGCAGAGCTTGCCAGCACGTCTCTTTCTCTAACATCCCAGTTCTTAAATTCTGTGAAACTACCATATTAGTCTCAGGTGAGACCCCCCCTAGAATCTTCTGCCTAGAATCCCCTCTCAACAGCAGGCAGGACAGTTTTGGCACTGCTTTGGAATATCCCTGAGACTACACAGTGAGGGAGGATGTCACACCAATTCAGCCCTTATTTCTTTGAAGAGGTGGATGGCAAAGCCTTTTGGTAAACAAAAGTGGCCCAGCACTCCCCCAAGCTCTGCCTGCCCTAATTTCTCATTAGTTTTAGCAAACAGAAAGCAGGACAAAAAGCACATGGTGAGGCAGAATGTACCACCAGGCTTTTTCCTCCAGGCTCCCATCCAACAGGAGCCTTATGGCAGAACAAATACCAGCACCCCATCACTGCTGATACTTCTAATTCCCTCTCCACCCAAAAGACTCTAAACCCCTTCATCCTACAGTGCACACAGAGTGCACTGTTTGGTGACCACCCCAGCTCATCAAGCAGTTCTGTTCCCACTCTGGTCTGGAGCAGCACAATTCCACCTCACTTTTCCCAAAGTGACCTTTCCAACCTCTCCTTTCTTGATCCTTCTCTTGAAGAACTTTCCCAACCTCTCCTTGCTTGGTCTTTCTCTAAAAGAAGGGATTAACTGACAAGGCTCAGAGACTCAAAGGCCATTCCAAAAATGAAAGCAGGGAATGGACAGTGGCACAAGTGTTCCCAGAAGGATTTGCAGATGACTTGTGTCCAAGTATCCTAAATATCCAGAGGACAGCAGCTCTGCAATGTTCTGCAAGACCGTGTGTGCTGGTTTCGTAAGAATGGTTTAGTGCAGTCAGGGTCAAATACTTCTGGGAGATCAGCGCTGACTGCAAGCCCTGACATTCAAAACTCAACACACAGCCACAGGCTACAAGGGCACAGAGGTGTGCCAGCAGGCAGGAATTAAACGCAAGGGGCAGGAAGGTGTTACCTTTCTTGCGGCACACTTTGCACCGGGCGTTCTCTGCCGACATGTCCCACTTGATGCAGGCGTCGAGCATCCCCAGCAGGACGTGCATGCGGGAGAAGGTCTGCGCCTCGCGGATCGCTGCCTTCCACTTCTCCATGGCTGAGGCAACCTGCACACAGACCCAACAGCTTACACACAGCCTGAAGAAGTTGGGGTATTTCTTTCCTCCTCTGACACCTCAGCAGTCCTGGTTGTGGTTTATCCGTATCCAGTCTCCCTGGATCACACAGTTTGTTCTTAACAGTGCATCCTTTTGCATTTCACAGCCAGGATGAAACAAGCTACGTGAACACCACTGAATTCCTGCTCTGAAGGTCTAACCCAAACAGTCAGCAAGCTAAGAAAAGAAAAGGCAGAAACCTAGCACTGTAAAATGTGGGATCAAAGTTAGGGAATAGCTGGCAGCTCCACTGGAGGGAGGTGGGTTGGAGTGGCCTGTGCTGCCCTCCAGTGGGTATCAGAGAGGCACCTGGACATCAGCAACAACTGCCTGGTCCTCCTAGTCCCTGAGCACCTCAGGTGACTGAGGGGACCCAGTGCCACCAGCTACAGGCTTGGTCCTCTTGGTCCTTCAGCTGCTCAGGTGGCTGAGGGGACCCAGTGCCACCAGCTACAATCACACTGGACAGGTATTTGGAGCCCCAAATATGAAACCAGCCACTTCCCTGAGACAGGATGACTTCAGCACATTTAAAATCCCAGAAGGAGCTGAGAGTGAGGATGACAGCATCAAAGCTGAGCTTTGCACCAGGGCAGCTGTGGGGTCTGCATACAGCAAGGCCCATGGGAACCTCTCACCCAGCTCAGGAGGTTTGGAAACACCGCTGTGGTGCATCGGAAATGCAGCAGGACAGAAGTGATCCAGAGCCATCTCCCACTCCAGTGGTAATCCTGTGCTCTGCAACAATGAGGTGATGGCCCAGACATGACAGGGACATAATAGGACTCAAGTCAATGTTCTTCTACCCCAGGAGAATGAAAAAACAAAGAGTGAAGTGTCAGATGGGAAAATCCAAACTCTGCAGCTGACAGCAATTTGGGAGCCAAACAAAACCCGGGAGTTTTGCAGAGTTGCACATTCTCCTCTGACTGAATTTGAGGAAGCACAGCATATATTAGATGCTTGGAAAAACACACAAACTGTTCTGAAATGCCAGCATCCTTGCTGCCATTGCTGGTGTGGATCCTGAAGGCCAAGCCATCAGAGACAAAAACTGCCCAGCCCACTATGGAGGTTACACAGCCCCTGTGCTATTCCTTTGCAGAACATTGTTGAGGTGCTTCACATACTGTGTAATCGATTTTCCAAGGAACTGTTCCATGGGTTTTGCTATTAACACACTGGGTAACTGCTGGGCCAAGATAAATCTGCAAAAGCTGTTGGCAAGTTTTGCTCAGATATTTCTCCCCAAGTCTGTGGAATTTAACAGATTTCTAGCCTTGCTTCCCAAGCATCAGGAGACTGTGGCATTTGAGCAGTACTGGTATCAAGGGAGTTCTGGCTGCCAACAAGGCAAAATGGGAGACTGGAAGAAGTTACTTAAATCCCCTCCTGACTGGAGAGGAGCAATCTAGCAGAGAAAACAAAACAAAAAACAAACCCCAAAATGCTAAAGGAGAAGTCCTCAGTCACATGTCAACAACCTCAGAGTGACAGAAAAAACCTCCTTTGATAAAGATGGACAAGTCGCCAGCTAGAAAGGCTCTCATCATCAGGTCAGCATCCTGAGCTGACAGACATCCCTTGGAAGAGCTGAAACTGGAACTGCTATGTTGTGAGGCTGCTCTTTAAGGGATTGTCTGAAGGTGAAGACTGACCCTGCCCTTGCAAACACTGCTGAAAGCAGGCACAGGGGTGATAACCCACGCTTGACCCACACATGCTCCTCTGCCTGCTCAGGCTGTTGTGCTGCACTGTCACACTGACAAAGAGGTCACATATTCCCCAGCCTACTCTGGGACAGTCCAGTGTGCTCCTGCCACTGGAAATGGGAATGTTTGCACCAACAGAGGCACCAAACATTTTCAGGAGCAGCCCTAAGCCAGGTCTCCCTGCAGGCCTTTGCCACTCAGCAGCGTGAGCTCCAGCCATGCAGCTGAGCCAGCAGGAACCCTGAGTGCAGACAATTATGTCAGCAAACGGGTGCCTGCTAAGCCATAACTTGTTTCTCACAGGGAAAATGAGACATAACCATACCACAGGGCTGCAATTCCATTCCTGAAGTCTGGAAGTACATTGAGTGTGTTTTTCCAGTGTGGCTATGCTGTATTTTACCTGCTATGTGCTCTCAGTGCAGTTCTGGCTCAAAAGGCTTCATAATTCTTGGCCTACACAGCAGATTTGTCTTTAGAACAGTCTGCCTGGCAGTCAGGGTTTTCATCAGATAATTATCTAGAAACTAGGCTGCTCTTTCAGGGTCATCTATAAAAGTTTTCTGCTTTGGAAAAACAAAGCTCACTGCAGATAAACTGAGGAAAAGAAAAAACCCTAAACCAAACAAACAAGTCCAAAAACTCAACAAAAAAGTCACTGCTCAGTCAGGGTAGAGCACTTTGAAGGGGGCACTGGGGAAAGCCTTGTCATGGGGCACTAATGTCCCACTCAACTTAGTGCACAGAAACTGCCCCTGAGCGCAAGTGCCCCTGTTAGGATGAAACACTTGCACAGCTCAATTGCCTGCAGGACCCTTCCCAACCCCGTGCAGTTCCCCTCCACCCCTTTGATTGGGAGGGGTACACATTTAGACCCACAATATCCCTTTCCTCTCTTGTAAGGACACAGCTTGTTTGCCCAGACACCTCCATGAGGTGCCTCCACAACTCTAACAACTTGTATCTCCTCTTGCCTAACGCTGGAATTTACCTAAACCTCACTCCCTTGCAGTCACTGGAACTTCAACATGTCTCTCCTCCCCTTTGTGGATCAAAGGCACCACCAGTCCTCTCTGAATACAACTATAAAGTTCTGTGAAAATGTTCCATAATGTGCTTTTATTAAAGAGAAACTGTATAGAGGGAACTTGACCTATTTCCTGTTCACAGAGGGAAAATTAACTGTCCCTCCTCAGTATTATTTTAGTTTTCTCTATACCTTTACTCCCCCAAATAAACAGAGAACACCTGGCCCCACTGCACCCCAAGTCTGAGATGGGAAGTTGATTGGGATTTAGCACCCCATGAAACGTACTGTCCCTGCTCAAAAATTTCTACTGCAAGACCAAAACAGAGCCTTGAGGTGAACAATACCTTGGCTTCTTCTGCCATTTTCTTGTCTTCATCTATCTCTTCAGCCTTGGCTATGTAGTCATCTCCTTGGTGTTTCCTTCTCTTCTGCTTGGGGGCCATGAAACCTTGCAGAAACTTCTTCACAACCCCAGCCTGGAGTGCAATCACACACTCTCCAAAATCCTTCAGGCTCTCCAGTGAGTACACCTGTTAGGAAAAGCATATGATCCCATAACAGCTGGATGTGCAAATGGACACGTGATAACCACAATCTGGTTGTGGAATGAGCATATTGCTGCTGCCTCAACCAGACATGCTGGGGTTTTGATCCAGAACATAAAAATCAGCTACAGAATTCTGTTAATACTTCATAAAGAAGTCTGTCACCAGAATTAGGATGTGGGACACACAAACAGATGTGCAGGACACCCAGCTCCAACATTATGACCCACCTACACCAACAGGACCCTCAAGCTAGCAGCTGTGTAATCTTGAAATAATATAAGGAAAGGACAAACTGATGTTCCTGCTCTCCTCTTGTCTGAGGAAAACAAAAAGAACTCAAGACCCCCACAGGAAGTATCAGCTCACATTTGTCTTGCTCAGTCCATTGTGCACTCACTTTTGCTTCGTACTCTGGTGTCACATCAACGTAGCCCAGGCCCCCCTTCTGCAGCCGCGTCGCGACCTCGACCAGGTCACTGCGCAGGTAGTTCAGCAGCTCCTGGTTCCCATCACAGGACTTGAGGCCCAAGTTCTGCTTCCGAGCCAAATGGATGGAATGTGTGATGTCCTGATACCTGCAAAACCAAGCCCAGCCTTGGAGTACAGGCAGAGCCCTGGGAGCTGGGCAGGCTCCAGCACAAGGATTTCCACTGGGAGCCACGAGCTCAATCAGTGCAGAACGTTCTTTGAGAGACACCTGAAGGCACATGGCAGTGCTGGCTCCAAGGGAACCACCAAGGCCTTTGTTCCCAGTTTCACAGAGCAATTTAAAGACTGAGAGAACCTCCTCACTGATCACAGCGTCACTTATCAAGAGCCTGCAGTTACTGCCCAGGAAAACCAGCAAGTTCTCAGCCTCAGTGTCCTCCTCTTTTCAGCACAATCAAAGCCCAGCCCAGGATGCTGCCCCAGGAATGGCAGGGATTGCTGTTCTTGGGACATGCTCTGACTTGGGAAAGCACACACAGGAAAAACCAAAGAGCAGGCTCACTTTTTCTCCAGGCGCTCCTTGAGCTGGCTCTCCCTCACTCCCTGGGGGTGCAGGCACTCCAGCAGCTCATCCAAATCCTTCTGATTGTCACAGAGAAACCTGAAAGACAGAATATGCACCAACATCAGCTAAGGTATCTCTGTGGCAAGGTAATTTCTTCTTCTGTATAGTTACCAAGGATCAGTGGGCAGGGATGACAGGTAACCTATATTCCAACCCCCCAGTGCAAGGTGAAACACTTCCAGGAATGCTGGCAGAAGAATTCTGACTCAGACTGGACTTGTTTCACAGTCCCCAAACGCAGCCAATTCCAGGGTAAGGAAAAAAAATCAAAATAAACACAAAACTGATTTACTGATATATTTGCACCACTCATTTTATTAACACACTGACATTTGAATTTAGTCATCTACCTCAGGGACTCCATTCCCTACACTGCAGTTGGTTTAAGTGATCTGAATGTCACGTTAGATGCACTAGAGAGGATGAACAGGAAGTCCCCAGGTTAAAAAGGGGATGTCCTGGCTGATTCCACAACTGCTGCTGCTGCTGGAGTTGTGTTCCTCTGCAGACTCTGTCTCTGCAAGTGCACAAGTCCTCCTCTCTTATCTCACCTGAACTTCAAAGGTCAAGTGTAGAACGTGAAAACCATATTCACCAGCTTGAAACCCTCCTGCTGCTCAGCAATCCTTCAGGACAGGGACAGCCAGCAGCAGTTATCCCAATCTAAAAGGGGAACACTTCTGCAGAGTTCCCCAAACCAGGCAACCCCTCTGCTGTTTCAAAGTACAATCATGTTTTCCTGCTGGGTTGTAGATTTAAATTAGTTTTAAGACAGCCTGAAATTCTGCTGTTTCCCTCTTTTTTTCCCCCCAGCTCTGTTTTAGGATGCCACAGAGTCTCCTCACACGATGGGGCAGGGATTCAACCTGAGCTTCAGAGCTCCTTTACAGAAAATAAGACTCATTCCATATGTTCTAGAAGAGGACTGCTCCTTAGAAAAAGCAAGTCAGGCAACACAAAAATTACTCTCATATGGAAACAACTGCAAAGGATCACTCTGTGATCCTTACCAGCCACAGAGAAGATTCCAGACCTAATTTTTCTTCTTGGACATAAGCTCAGATGAGCTAAACAACAACTACAGAAAGATGCTGTTCTGGCACCTCTTTGGAACATCAGTCTCCATAATACTTATTTTTCTGGCAGAAATACTTACTAAATACCATATTAAAAAGAAAATATTTTGTAATCCTAGTATGCTCATATTAGGGCAATGCCCTCAAAATTTGCCTTCAGCTAGGTAATTAATTACTCTAATAAAACACAGGATTGATTGTTTAAAAAGGGAAGGAAAATGGTTTCTTGCCAGTCACCTCCTTCAGTACATCCAACCCTGTGGGGTATCCTCACTCTGCACCCTGAGATCAAAACTTTTGACCACCACTGTCCTCTGCATCCCTCCCTGTGAGAAACAGGATGGAGCAGCTCCAGTTCTCCTTCACTCACTAGAATCTGTCACCACTTGGGAATGGCACAAACCAGGCTCCAAACCAGCTGCCCTGCAGATACCCAGCACAGCAGTATTTCCCAGGCATGTCGAAATGGTTGCCCAGGTCATGATGAAACAACATCAGACATTGCTGGTGATGCACCATAGGATCCAGCTGGAAAAATATCCAAGACAACCCTGTCTGAGTTTTTCAGCTTTCCCTCAGGGTGGCAAATCAGGGAGGAGATTCCCTGCACTGTTTTGTCTTACTGTAAAAAGGAAAAGCCCCTTTGGATTCTCCAGTGTTTTGGGAACAGACAACACAGGCTGCTGGGCAGCCTCAGAAAGCAGCTCCCATCCTTTTGAGAATGCCAGAGGAAAGCCCTGGCACACCTTTGTTCCTATTGAAAAGGAAATTGGACAGGGCAAGGACATCTGCGACAGGTATTTGAGTCTTCCCAATTCACTCTGAGAATAAGAAGTGGTGTTTCTGGGAGAAGGAACTGTTCTGCATCTCCTGAACTCAAATGTGCAAAATGTAAATGTATCAGAGGCACCTGTGTTAGTCTGATTAGTGGCACTTTGCTGCCCTGTGCAGCCACAGCTCCTGGTTCCCAAACTAGCTCCAGGCACTCCCTTACTGCCTGTAGGAACTCCCTGCACCTCCAGCTGGGGCTCAACCAGCTGCAGGCTGGGAGCATGGACATGGTAAGACAGGGCTGGCATTTTAAATGGAAGAGGCAATAGGAAGTCTTGCTAAGAGGGAAGGGAAGGCAACTGGTGCCCTTCATGTGGCCTGACAGTTTAATCACACGCTCCAGAGGGATGGGAGATGCCTTTGGGTGAGTCAAGACCAGATGAAGGTCTTCAAACTGATCTACAAAGGGGAAATCCAATTGGTTTAAGGGCTTCCCACATCCCTAAAGAACAGCCTAGATTCTGTCCTGACATTTCTGGCACACAAGCCAGCAGACTGGTCAGCAAACAAAACAGAGAGGACAAATGGCACAAGCAGCAAGTCAAAAGGAGCTCCCAGTATTCACTCAGGCTGAATATTCCTCTCTGTTCTCAGGCTGCAAGGGACAGAGAAAGGTATAAAACCTGGACTAGGGAATGAAGAAATCGAGAGGACAACATCTAGAGCCCAGGACCAGTACCTGCTCTGGAGGGTTGGTGGAAACAGGGGAACTCCATCTGTAGAGTATAGGCTTGAGAATGGAGTCTGTCAGCAGCCACTCAGGGTTAACTCAAATTGTCTGCTGAGGGGACCCGCCATACCATGCTGAATTCCTAATAGATGAAGAACAAGGGGAGTTACACTGCAGAGATGCCACTGATTCCAAAATTCAACTGCTTTCTGACCAGGATGAGCAAGAAGTCTCCTGCATGCTAACAGCCTGCAAAGGCTGAGTCTGACCTGTGATTCCTACAGGGAAGCTCAGGATGTACACAACTCACGAGCTCTGTGGGGGGTATGGACATTTCTTTCACTTAGACTCTACCCAGGTTTTAAGAAGGCTTTCTTACTTCTAACAGCTTCCTTATCCTGATGTGAACCACATTGAGAATATTTCATTATTCTTGCTGCTGTTTTGTTTCCAAGTTCCTCAAACCTTTTTCTCAAAGGTAAGAGGCAGCACTTGCTCTGATCATCCAGCATGGTAACTCTAAGGCACCATTCCTGCCTCTGTCACCACTCTGATCTCTCTCAGCATGTCCTTGGGAGTTGCCAACCTGACTGAGCAAATCAAATACTGTGCTTTTTCAAGTACAGCCTGGAATTGCAAGCTAGAGGAATTCTGTGTTAATTAACCCATCCAATCTGCCTCTACGCTGCCCTCAGTGTCAGCAATATGCACTTTAAATGTAAGGTACAGTTTTCCTTACTGAATTGGTCCTTCTCCCAGAGCACCCCTTGCCATCTCTGCTCAATGAAGATCCAATGTTAGAGGCAGTCAGGAAGAGCAGAGGACTTCCCTGTGGATCACACTGTCCTCCACAACCCCCTGTGCAGCAGGAAAGCCCAACTGCCTGAATTCTGGCCATGTCACAAGATGTGCAAAGGCCTGGACTGAGAGCAGGGTGGGGATTGGTCATGGCAGGACGTGGCAGTGAAGGAAAGCACAGGAACTTTGCTGCCTTAACAGAGCAGGGGTAGAACAACACCAAGAGTCAGCACCCAATGCTGATTGCTCAGATGAATAAAGACACACACAAATTTCAGCCTCTTTGACAGTTCCAAGTGGGGGAGCAGGAACGTGTTTGATAAAGTGGTTCTGACTGGCAACTATTCTTTGGAGCTGAGTTCAACTTCTACTTATCAAAGACCAAGTAACCCCACTCCATGTGTCAGCAATGGAGAGCTCTTGGGAACAGACACTGCTAAGAGTGGAGCTGCAGAGCATGTACTTTGTGACAGTTACTTCTCAGGGTTATCTAAAAAATGCAGAGTCCTCCACAGGCAGGTAACAGGGAAAGCTTAGCCAGTGTTTTCTGGCATGGGGACACTGCTGAGCACTCCTTACCACACAGGACACTCAACACAGAGATTTGCCTTAAGACCACTGGCAGGGCCAATTACTGGATCAAGTCACAATCAAACATGCTCAAAGGAGACCTGGATTCGCTTAGAAGACACTGCCTGGCACTGGGAAGCATTAAAGGGATAACAGGCTATCAACATGGAAGAGTAATTATACTAAGCTGTAACTATCAGTAGGGACAAAAATCAAGGCCAGGATATAGTGCTATAGGAGAACAAATGGACAGCACCAGTCTGTTGGGAAGCCTGGGAAGA
The DNA here is from genome assembly GCA_013396695.1 of Sakesphorus luctuosus. Classification (NCBI taxonomy): domain Eukaryota; kingdom Metazoa; phylum Chordata; class Aves; order Passeriformes; family Thamnophilidae; genus Sakesphorus; species Sakesphorus luctuosus. Next base: position 113,604 of record VWZD01010730.1, read on the forward strand.
AGACACTGATGAGGAGCTGGGGGATGGCTCTGCATGTCTCACATAGTACAGGTACATGCAGCATATAGGCCTGTCCCTAAAGACGTCCAGGAAGACCTAAATTTCTTGTGCTCAAGGGCCCCACGTGCCATAACTCAGGTCTGCTGCAATGAACCACAAACAAAAACCCTGATACAGTTGGTCACTGCTCCCCTGCTCTTTTTTAAGTATCACTTACCAGTACTGGTAAGTACACGGCAACATATCAAAGCAGCATTTTACCACCTTAATTTATACTGCCTTAAGGCTTATTGATTAGGTTGAATAAAGGTTTTACTTGCTCTTAGAGTGGCTGCCCTGTTAGAAGGGCAGTAATAACATCAGCAAGAGGCCTGGGGAGCTGCTCAACCAACCCAATTGCTCAGCACTAGAAGAGTAACAGCTTTGTAGCAGGGCCTAGCAAAAGAAATCTGCCTGGATTCCTTGAGCTCTACACTTTTCAGTATTTTGAAGCTGTCAAAGTGTGTGTTACCATAGGTTCTGGCCCTGCTTGGGAGTGGTGGTCTCAGCAGGCAGGTCTGTGGTGGGCATGGAGCGGGGCAGTTTGTTCCCTCGGCTGTCGCTCCCTGAGCTCTTCCGCTTCTCTGCAAGAGAACAGCACAGGCTCAGGTGGATTCCTGAGAAGCATTCCTGCTATTCCAAATATATAACCCCCCAGTTTCAATTCTTAGCTGTACACTGACAAAGCACTTTGAGAACTGGAGTTATAAGAAGCATGTGTTTGTATTTCTGAGCATCTCGGACAATGGTCTGACATGGATTTAAACCTTTGCTCGTTTAAGCATTTGCTCACTCCTACGTTACACCTGGATGAAGGTTCTCACTGCAGGTTTGCCCTGTTCCATTCCTCTACTCATGCCTGCCCTTCCCCTTGTCCAAGACAATCCCATCAGGTGAGGGCTCAGATCTAATTCCATAAGCTCTCCCATGCAGGATGCCCATCTGTAATGTTCCAAAAGCAAGAAATGATCAGGACTGCAACTCAGCTGGAGTCAGATTATGGTACGTTCTTCTGTCCCAAGAACTATTTCCACACACAAGTGTTAAGTTTCCTTCCCCACACATGGGTTTTTGCCTACAGAGAAGCATGGTGACCATACCTCCAGGGCTGTAGTCCTTCTTCAAATCCTCCTTTTTCTGGCGGGGAAGGCTGAATCTGTAGTCTATACTGTCATGTACCCAGCCTTTCTCGATGAACAAGCCAGGAACCTCATCTGAAAACAGCCAATACCTGCAGGAAAAATGGGTGTTAACAGGCACCTGCCTCCTCTTCTGGCTGGTGACACACACACTTATTCACATTGAGGAGAGGAGCCCCTGTGTGCTCCACTCACTAAAACAAGAATGCACGTGCATTTATCTTAGCACAGCTGAGAAACGTGGAAAGCTTGGATTAGAATCCATTATAAGAGCATTCCTGTGCAACAAACAGGGGAAAAAAGAAGACTGCAATGAGGTTCCAGAGCACTGATGCAGAGCAATCCTGACCTCCAGGAGAAGGCCCCAGAAAGCTGAGCATGTAACCAATCACGGCACTCCATACACACAAACCCCTCCCTTCTCTCTTCTCCACAATTCCACACCCCCTCCCTATCCATCCCTTCTGACACAGCCTCTCTGCCAGGGCAGTGCTGCCAGCTCAGGGTCCTTTCCTTTCCCACCTGTTATGGTTCCGGTCGGTGCCCACTGGGGTCCTGCGCATCACCAGCTTGGCCTTGGCAATTCCATCCTGGAAAGTTTTCTCAGCTGCAGCTTTATGTCTCCGGATTCTTTCTTCCTCTGCTTCTTTCTCCATCCTCACTGTTGGAATTAGCACACAGCAGCATTAGCTTTTCTATACTGTGTCCAGACACCAATATTGTCTTTCATTTTGTTACACTATGGGGGTAAAAAAAAATTAATTTACTGAGGATTTTAGTTAATAGTCTTTTAGCACAACCATCCACTTTTTGTCTTACTTTCCACCCATCATTCTAGAAAAAAAATCAAGAATTAAGAAGTCAAGGCACAAGGAAGAACTGGGCTGAACTGGGCAAATCCTGTAAAACCAGACAATGTTTCTGAAAACAGGCCATCAAGTTATTCTAGAACACACTCTCTTGGTAATTTTCTTACCTCTCATCTGTATTTCCTGTTGTTCCCTCTCTTTCTTGGCTTGGATGGCAAGAAGGCGCCTGCTCTTCACAGCGCTGATCATATCATCAGCTTCCATTTCCACACGGTGCTCCATCTTCATCATCTCTTTTTTCTTCTCATTTCTTCCCATCATATGATCATCCTTCCCATTCTCCTTGTTCTTGGCCACCATTTCTTTTCTCTTCTGTTTCTCTGCTCTCTTCTTGTCGTTCTCCTCCTTGAGGACAGCCAGGCGCTCCTTCCACAGCTCGGCTGACGCCTGTTGCTTGGCCTCCACGTAGTCCTGCACCGAGTAGGTCATCAGGATCCGGTGGCACAGCGCTCCAAGGATCCGCAACTTCTCCTCAGGAGTCAACTCAAAGAACTCTGATGTCTCCAGTTTCTCCAAAAACTCATCCTGTACTTCATTATCATCAAAAGCTGCCGAATCCTTGCTCTCATCTACGTTATCCGAGACCTCACTCTCCTCTTGCACATCTGACTTGCGCAGGCACAGGCGAACCAGCTCGGAAGCAGAATGAAGAGTGAGCGGGATCTCAGAGAGCTTCATTCCCAGCTCAGCATAATCCTCAGCAATTTCATCCTGCAGCAGGGTCTGCAAGAGAATGACCAGGACTCGGTTCAAGTACAGGAAGCCTCCCTTTTCTGCACAAAGGGCTTCCATCAGGGACACAGCCGTGATGGGGTACTGAGCATCCGGCATCAATAACCCTGAGTAACAGCTCAGGAACTCCACCACCATGGCTACATCCCCAAAGAGCGTGTTAGGAAGTCCTTCTGGAGTATCAACCAGTTTGAAAGTAGGCAATGACTTCCCTTTCAGATCTTGGTCCTCAAATCGCTTCTGTTTTTCCAGTTTTTCTTTCATCTCCTTCTCCTTTCGCTCCTTTGCCCTCTCCTTCAGTTTCTCTTTCAGCTTCTCCCTCTTCTTCTTCAAGTACTCCTTGCGCTGCTCCTCAGTCATGGTGGCCCATCTCTTCCTGTGCTCCAGCAGCTCGTAGCGTTTCTGCACCAAGCCCCGCAGGTCCTCGGGGAGACGGGCACGGTCCTCGTTGGAGAGCAGCCGAGCTGTTTTGGAGATGATGCAGGAGAGAGCACTTTTTTTGTCTTCCCGGTCTTTGTTTTCTTTGTAATAGGCAATGAGATGGAGAGCTGCAGGAGGCAGGCGCTTCTGGGGTTTCCTGGAAGATCCAGGGGTACCTCCAGAATTCCTGGGAGTCCTGGACACCTTAGTGGTACCTTTAGCCATGTCAAGCAGTGTCATTTGTTTCATTTTCATCTTGGGTGTCTTCAAGCCTTTCCTGGGAGACTTGGCTTTCCCTGATGACTTCTGCCCATTTAGAACCCTTTTGCCTCTTTGCTTTTTGTCCAAGGATTTGTTGTTGCCCTTTCCTAATCGACTCCTCTTTGGAATGTGAAAATTAGAACCAAGTTTAGCAGGTGATACAATTTTCATCACCTCTTCCAGCTCCTCTTTAGGACTTTTTGAATTCTTGGAGTTTTTCACCTTCAGTGGAGAGCCAATTATAGATTTCTCCAAATGCACGTGGCACCACAGGGTCGGGCTCAGTGGCTGTCCCAGGGATGATCCATCTGGTTTGGACTTCTTAGAAAGCTTTCTGTCAGGTGACCGAGAGCTTTTCCTCTTAGTTGAGGGGTTGAGAGTCATATACTAAAATTAAACAAAAGAATAATTTCATATTAATACCAAAAGGTAGATACAGATTATACAGATCTTTCTGTCTGTTTTTTTTCCATATTTTTAATGTATTTTCCAATGTAATTGCTCAGTGCATTAAGGGTAACAGACTTCTACAATTACAGACTCACAGAGCCACAGAATGGCATGAGTTGGAAGAGAACTTAAAGCTCATCTTGTTCTACCCCCTGCCATGGGCATGGACACCTTCCACCAGCCCAGGTTGCTCCAAGCCCTGTCCAGCCTGGCCTTGGACACTACCAGGGATGGGCCAGCCACAGCTTCTCTGGGTACCCTGTGCCAGGGCCTCACCATCCTTGCACTACAGATTTTTTTTCTTAATATCCAATCTAAACCTACTCTTTGTGAATTTGAAGCTATTCCCTCTTATCCTGAACAAATACTTCTCTTCTAGTTTTAGAACACTTGACAGAGTCCATGAAGAAGTGAATTTACTAAATGAACTAAATAGTGCTTTCTACACTCAGAGATGGATTCAGACATTCAAGTTGTGTCACATCTCAGGGTCAGCCTTCAAAAGAGTGGGGTTTCTTGCTCTGTTTCTCACTGGAAGGATTTAAAGGACATGCACATGTGGCACTTGGGAACACGGTTTAATGGTGACTTTGGCAGTGCTGGAGGAATGATTCAACTCAATGATCTTAGGAGGCTTTTCCAACCCTAATAATTCTGGGATTGTAAAACCCATCCAGCACAGTCTCCTGCCAAGGCAAAGGGTGTGGAATGGGTATGAAAGAAATGGAGGCACTTTTAGGAATACTTACCTTATGTGGGTCAAGCAAGAAGTCACTAAATTTACTGGGCAGAGAGTATTTCTTCACCAGCTCGTCCTCCACGACCCACGGGGCGTTCTCACAGGTGCCAGCGCGGAGCGCGTTGTGCCGGATGAAATACCTCAGGATCTCCTTGTTGGGAGGACGCTCTGTACGGACCAAGCTATCTGCTGGAACATTGCTGATGATCTTGGAGATAAACACAGGTTATTAATGATTAGCTTCTAATCACATTATAAACACAGATCATACAGCTAAACAGAGCCAAGACCATTGCACTGCTTCGTGTCCGTGAACTCTTTGCTTGTTCAAAGCTCTCTTGGAAAGACTCAAACCAAACAGAACCTGCAGAACTCAGATGCACAGATTGGCAGGAGAATCAGTCAGCCAAAACAGTAAGAAACATGAGCTTATGCTGCAGATTTCTTACCAAAGCCCTGCTTTCTCTCTGACCTTCCCCAGCTTGTGTCTGCTACTGACTTAAAAGCTTTTACATCTTCCCATTTATTTTGTTCTGATTTTTTTCCTGAGACCAGAGGAACACCTCTGCACATGGTACTCATTACACTGACGTCAGCACTGCCTCTCTTGTCAAATTAGCAGAGCTGACAAAAAGCACAGAGAGGTGCTGCAGCTACCCAGCTTCCCAAAGCACTGCTACCTTTGACCTGGAGCAGCTCAGAACAAGAGCAGTGACTGCCACTCATGATTTAACTGGTCCCATCAAGTGTCTGACCAGAGAGGAACCATTTAACAGCACCCAGACTCTGCAGCCCTGTGACTCAGTGTGTGGTGCCAGGTGTTTCCATGCACAAAACCCAGTTATAGACAGAATCAGCCAAGCTGGTCAGCCTTACAGGCAACTATCCTGCTTCCAATGCCATGGCTCCAGTAGGAAGTGCTACATTGTGCTGTATAATCACTAATAATGATTAAATAATTTGCATATTCACATTACATAACAGAAAGGACTCATGCAGACAACTCACCTTATCTTCATTTTTCAGTTTCACATCGTATTTGTGTGGCAGGAATTTAGGTGGAACCCACTTCCTCTCCTCCTTCTTCAAAGAAGTGGGAAGCTTCCGAGGGGACCTACGGGCTCGATCATCTGATAAAGCAAAGTGAGACACAGTCTTAACATCAGAGCTAAAAACCAAAAGATTAAAGAATCCAGACCACCACTGGACCAGGCACCCTACCCCTCACTATCTGTATGTACAGTGTTTGGTTAAACTAGAGGATCAGGAAGATATCCCAAAGGAGGTTTTAGAATATCCTAAAGAACCCTTGGAATGGAGGCCCTAAAGAATCATCTGCATTTAAACCCATCTCTCTGCAAACAGCTTTGCAACCACCTATGCCAAGAGAGAAAATGTCTATAAAATTCACAAAGGGGAGACACCTTCTCCTGTCCCAGGTTGCTCCAAGCCCCATCCAACGTGGCCTTGGACACTTCTAGGGATGGGGCAGCCACAGCTTCTCTGCCCAACCTGTTCACAGTCAGTAATTTCAGTGTAACAAAATACAGCACTGAAGCTCCAGCAGCAGTTCACCATCCATTTTCAGGACAATCTGGCCTTCCCTCTCACTTCTGCCGATTTTCCAGAGTTCACTCTCTAAGAGACTGAAACTCTTTGGCCCTTTTCTGCTCCAAGAAAACCAGCCAGTTTGACACAAGTATTGGAAGAACAGCCAAGGTTCACTCTGCCCCCTCGTGTGAACAGGCAGGCAGAGCTCTCAGAGCACAGTTACACAGAGCCTGGTACTGCTCCCAAACACTCACTCTTGTGTAGTGACCTCAACTCACATCACCAGAGGTCAAGTGTGATCATGATTAGAGAGGAAAAAGTCCAGGTCAGTGTGGCTGGGAACCCTCAGACTCCATATCCTGCCTCACTGAGTGTAGTTCAGCACTGGAACCCACAACTGGCAGTACTTTCCTACTTCTGCAGTCTGAGGTGTAACCATAACATAATTATTTTAACACACTCTGAAATAATTTCATTCAATAATTTTAATAATTTGATAATATGATAATTCAATAATTACTATGAACTTGTGTTCTATGAAAACCCAGAATATAAAAGCACTGGCAATAAATTACACCTTAGAACAACAGCACCTTTTCTGCTTTAAAATAGGCAAGAACAGCTAAAAGCCAACTAATACTCCCCAAAATTCACCCCTAACAAGGACAATTTCAGAATTTCATCACTTAACACTATTTAAACATTCACAGCACAGGCCTGAGATATACAGACACTCCAATCCTCACTGTCCTGCTGCCTCACTACTCACTCATGCTTTCCCTCCTGTTGTCATCCTCCTTCAGGATTGCTTCCTTCTGGTTGTCCTGGGCTGCCTGGCTGGAATTCTCCTTGTCACTGGATGGGGAATCACAGGCTCCATCAGATTTCTTTTCTGAGGCCTCTTCATCAACTTTCTCCAGGGGATGTATCTTCACAACTTTCACAGGCAACATTTTCTCCTTTCCAACCTGAATGGAACAAATACTGGTGAGAACTGGACCTGAGGGAGACATTGAGCTGCTGGGCTCTAGCACTAAGTGGAAAAAAATGAACCTCAGTTTTGGAGGGAATTTTCTAATCATTAGAGCCTTTCTAGAGATTTTTAAGTTGTTGACTTCAAGCCACATTCATTTAAGACTACTATTCCTTCTGGGAATGTATCAGGTGAAAGTCTTATGGCAGGTGATAATTTTTAACTTCTTTTAAGTAATGTCTGTATTTATTTATACCTCAGTATATACAGAGACCATCACACATTTAAGCAGTACAACAATTATATCTGTGCACAAACACAGTATTTTACTCGTGCCACTATCCCAAGATCCTGGAATGGTTTGGGTTGGAGGCACCTTAAGGATCATCCAGTTCCAATCCCCTGCCAGGGGCATGAGGACCTTCCACTAGAAATATGGGATATCCACATGCTCCTGCTTCAAGAACCATTTTCCATCCAAAAGCAGGTGCTGTCACTGGAATTCCATAGGAAAGTCACTCTCCCCATCCTTCTGATAGTGTGAGTGGCCAACATGCTCTTCCCACCCCCTGCCTTCAGCTCCCTGGAATGAGCCCTGTCAGAAGAACGGGATAAAAAGGCAAACAGCTCCTTACCTCAAAGTCACACTCCTCTCCCACTGCGAATTTGGTCATGATCTCCAGCCAAGCTGCATCCACCAGTTTTTCCAAAGACACTGTGTTGTGGTGGACAATTTCCAGGACCTGCTTCTCATACCAGATGGGGAACTCCTCCTTCAAGCTGAGCAAGCACATAAGAAGTTTACATTATTCAGGTGATAAAAGCCCAAATGGCCACCCATTTCCCAGCTCCAGGAATGTTAACAGCCAGGGCAATGCTGGAAGCAGATGCTCCATTGGCATGCCAACACCCAAGGGCTTTTTGCTGCCCTCCCTCCTGCCAGGTGTTAGCTGGCATGACAACACAAATTGTCCAGGTTCTTCCCCGAGGGAATGCCATAAACACTCAGAAAGAGCAGCACTGAGCAGGAATCCTTTCATGGTGGTTATTACGACCTCTCCATTAGACTCTAATTATATGCCATTATTCTGGGGCTTGTTACTTTAAAATGTTTGCTTCCAATACCATGATGATGCTGATGAAGATTTAGCATTTTTCTCTGCCAACACACTAAAAAGGTTTAGATCATCAAATTATCTTTCCAGAGAAAAATATCTCGTGTGTTTGACCATGTCATGATCTTTCAACTTGTTCATTCAAAGACTGTGACAAATTTACTTCACCAATTTCCTTTCTAAAAGGCAAGGTCAGTTGGCTGGCAGGGGCACTAAGAAATATGTTGCATAAAGCCTTGTGGCTAAAAAGTAAAGCCTGTTTCAAGTTACTGTAAGGAGGAACAAAATATTCCGTTTTTCCAAACCACTTTCAGTCTCTCAGACTGAGGGATCCATGGCTGAGAACCCTCAGCTGTATTTGCAGTGCTACAACTGCCATGAACAAATTTATCCCCTCAGCAAACTGCCTAAATGGACTTTTTTATCCAGTCTCATGTCAGGTATTAAAGCTTCCACACTGCCTGGGAAGCTTTTCATCCCATTTCAAAGAGACAAGACCAAAAACTTATTTCAGAGTCCTTTTTTCCCCCCAAATTAGAGAAACTATAACTGACTTTGTTACCAAGAAATCTTCCAGTTATATTTCAGACATTTCTTAATGTTTTCAGAAGTGGCCAACCAATCAATTCAACGTGGATAACCAAAAGGAAGCAGCACTAGGCCAGTGGGTTTGACTCAGGATTATAAATTTATGGAGCTGCTCTGCACCCTCCTCTCAAACAAAAACATCAGGAAGCAAAGCCTGAAGGCAGGAGTGTGTCAACCTTCACAGAAATTAGGACTACTAGCAAATGGGTTTCTTATTTGTTGACTTTAAAGTTGTGATTAACCACAAATGATGGGGAAATTTCTCCTCAGGCAAAGGCTGTGAACTCTTTGCCAATGAATCAGAATCGTGAAGAGGAGCAGCAGAAAATTTTGCCCCTTAGGTGGTAATGATGACACTCTCCCAAGTCTAAAAAATCCAGGCCATCAGTTCACAGAATGGAGAAACCCATCATTGGTTAGGCAGAATTCCCACAATTTGGTTATCACATTGGAAGTTGTCTGTGTTGGTTCATCCAAGGATCCCTGTGGGCTGGAAGGGAAGGTCAGGGCCACGGCAGCCCAGAGGAACACGGGGGGTCTGCACAGAGCAAGGGCTCTGACTGCCTTCCCTTTGTTCTTTGCAGTTTCAAGCAATCCAGATTTCCCAAAATCTCACTACAACTTTTTTTTTTAATTTCTACAACTCTAATGCAGATCCAGAAAAAATAATTACAGGTGTGGACCTGATCAATGTGAAACAGCCTCTTTTTATTGTATTTTTACTTTGGATCCTTTAAGATTTAGTTTTCTTCCCCCTGAAATATTCCTATTATACAAGGGTTAGGGTTATTATACAAGGTTAGGGTTATTATACAAGGGCCTTTAGAACATGCCAAGTGCCATATGTTGAACTATTTTGGTTCAAGCAATACCAAGATACAGCACTAAGTAAGTAAATTACTTAACCCCACTAGTGATGGCATCAAATTTGGACTTAAATTTGCTTTCAGTTCTGGAATCCCCACTCTTCTCACGAACCAGCAGTCACAGAGCATTCCCAAGCCCACTCTTCTGTCCCAAAACCTGAGCAGAGACACAAACCCACGTCCCCACTGGTACTTACAGCTCAGCAACCTCCTGCTCCTCCTCCCAGGCCTCTTTGTGTGTCAGCTGGCTGCTGCCTGTGCTCTTGCACGTCCAGATCCGCTCGCTGTACCTCTCTAGACGCGCTTCGTACTCTCTGTACGAGGGGCAGCTCAGGAAAATGGGATTTATGCAGTGGAGAGCACAGTCACAGTAGCACAAAACAGTCAAACTCACAAACCCCTCGCTGTTGGAGTGCCTCGGTACAGCCTGGCCCTGTGCCTACCATGAGGATGCTGTGGTTAATCTGAGGTGCTGGTGCTTTGTGCAGTCCTGCTCAGCCCTGGCACGCAGAAGGTGCCACTGAGAGCTCAGCTGGAACACACATGGCTCAACACTCTGTGGTATTGCTGACTTACTTTTCAGCTTTTCCAGCCTGATTCCTTGGAAAACAGAGCAAACAGTACCACAGGCACATGCAGGAGGCACAGCAGGGACTGTTGCTAATGCCTGACAGTAACTGCTGTGGCACTGCCAGTGCCTTAGGGTGGCGTCACCAACTCCAGATGCAAATTAGAATCTACCCAGCACTTCCAATCTTTTGTGGAAAAAAACCCCAAAAGCTTTGAAACTGAAATCCCTAGAAAGGCCATTTTTCCTTTAGTTCCCAAAAAGAGCAACATCCTGTGTTTGCACAACATGAGGATCTCTCTCACCATCTGCTTCATGGAATCATGGAATGGTTTGGGTTGGAAGGGACCTTTAAGATCACCCAGTTCCAGCCCTCCTGCCATGGGTTGGAACCTGCTGGCAGACCAGGTTGCTCCAAGCCCTGTCCAACCTGGCCTTCAAAACCTCCAGGGATGGGGCAGCCACAGCTTCTCTGCCCAACCTGTGCCAGGGCCTCACCACCCTCACGGTAAAGAATTTCTGCCTAATCCCTAACCTCAACCTACTCTTTTTTAGTTTGAATCCAACCCCCCTTGTCCTGTCAGTCCATGCTGATGTACAAAGTGCCTCCATCTTTGGTGTTGGCTCCTCTCAGGTACTGACCCTCCTGTGTCACAGCCTGGCTTGGGGATTAATGGGAGCCCAGGTGAGTCACTGGAATTAGGAATGCCAGCATTAGCTACTCTGCTGGGAGCAACTGTGGCAGCTCTCCCTGATCCACTGAGCAGTAATTAACACTCAGGGTAAACAGAGAGAACCTACTTCATCCTTATTATGGCCAGAAGATGCACAGGCATAATTATCAGCCCTATGCTCAAGTTACCATATGCTCACCCATGGGAAGTTAATGGAGAAATCCCAGGAGAGGCAAGAAAAGCTCCTTTTGCCCTCCTGCACGTGCTCTCCAGTGGCAAAGCCAGCAGGGAGCACAAGGCACACTGGGAACAGCCACAGCTTCTCCCAGTGCTGCCCCAGCATCAGTTCCCAGAGTCCTGTGGGAACAGGCAGATTGTTCCACACTCCTGCACAGGCAGAGCCACAGCAAAGCACTCGGTGTTTCCCACAGACATGTTGTCTGTCAAGAGCATTTCAGTGCAAGTAACCCATTTTTTTTTCCTTTTTTAAGATCAGGCAGCCAAGTTAGAACTCCAACAAAGCCAATTTTCTTGGCTGTTTCCTCACAGCCCCAAGGTAAAGCACAGGGTACAGCAGCTGCACTGTGGGTGTTGAGGTACAGGTAACTCTCAACTGCTGGAACACAAGAATATTAGCCAAGAACAGAGCCACTGCCACAGAGCTCCCTCTTCCTGGAGCAGCTTGTAAAATCAAGGAGAAATTCAGTGGTTCCCCAGCCTGCCCTGCTTGTGGAGTCTCCTGCTCTTCTGCAGATGAACAGCAATCTGAGCAGTCACCACCCCACCAAGATCTGAGCCCTCTGGCCAACCCTTACCCCTCCTTAAGCTTTAAAAGATGCTCTAATGACTAATTTGATCTCCAATTTCCCCTGGCAGAGCTTGAGCCCCCCGTGCCTCCTTGTCCTATTGCTGAGTGCCTGGGAGAAGAGACCAACCCCCACCTGGCCACAACTTCCCTTCAGGCACTTCCAGACAGTGCTGAGGTCACCTCTCAGCCTCCTCTTCTCCAGCACAAACACCCCCAGCTCCCTCAGCCTCTCCCCACAGCACTTGTGCTCCACTCCCTCCTCCAGCCTCGTTGCTCTTCTCTGGCCCCGCTCCAGCCCCTCAATCTCTTGCCTCAACTCAGGGGCCCAGAACTCAACACAACACTCAAGGTGTGGCCTCCCCAAGGCAGAGTCCAGGGGAAGGCTCACTGCCCTGGGCCTGCTGGCCATGCTACTTTGGATCCAGGCCAGGCTCCCACGTGCCCACAGCAGAGCTGACCTGCTCAGCAGGGCACACACTGGGCACTGGGGAGATGGCAAATGCTCAGCACCAGCTGCAAAGGTGACAGGACCGTGACACGTGCCAAGCATTCTCCTGACCCCTCAGGTATCTCGGAGCAGATCCCACTGAGCTCCTGCAAGGACAAGCCTATCTCTGGCTGACCAGAGATCCCCCATCCATCCCCACACCCACACAATTAGCAGGGCTCACTCCCAGGCACACACCAGAAGCCCGAGGCTTTGCCAGGATGCAAAGGGCTCTACACAGCAGGGCTTCTCTTAAAAGGTTTTCACGGGATTTGGCAGGCAAAGGGAGCCACATAAAGCTACCAAGGAAAAACAGACCCAAATAAACACCTGAGCTCTGCTGAGCAGCTTATCCCCCTCCCACTGCTGGCAGACACTTCCAGAACATCTTCCCACGGGGCAGATGCCTCTCCTCATGCACTGCACCCCAATCTCCACTTTTTGTGTAACCCACTCTACAGCTGCAAATCCTCTCACACACACAAAAAAAAAAAAGCCTTAAGAACTTCCAATGTCTTTCAAATACCTCCCTGGTAGTTGTGCAGTACAAGAACCTGCACACCCTTTAGGGGAAGAGCCGATCAATAGTTTTCCAGGTGGAAAAAGTCCAGGAGAGACTATTCTGCCAGGCCTTGGCATAAAGGACACCAGGTAAAGACTCAGGTACCTCCTGGTATGGCCTCAGTAGGCCCTTCCCACCCTCCCAAGCCATTCCTCCTCTGCACTATCCAGGATAAACAGAAGTGACCGAAAAAAACCTCCAAGCCTTCCTTAGGCAACATCTCCCTCCAACTTACTGGCTCATTTGCAATTTTCTGTTCCACTTTTGGCCTAGCATACATTAAACACAGTCAACAAGGCAAGACAGAAACCCAACATTGCTTGGTTTCTCTTTTTAGCTTCATGACGTCTGCCTGCCAAGATGAACTTTCTAGAACGTGCTATGCTGCCTCCCACAGCACCCCACGAAGTACCTTCTCCAAGAGAAGAGCATCTCTCTAGGACCTCAGTGCTTGCAAGGGTTTCCTCTTTCCCTCTGATCCTGCAGCTAACACCCTCCCCTCTCAGGATGAGAAACCATCCCTTTTTTCCTTAATTTTAATACCACCCAAGTGTCTGCAGAAACATGTCCTCCACCTACTCACAGATCCACAAGAGCCACCCAACAGATTGGTGTTCTCAGAAGGTGCCCCAGAACTCCCCTGTGCTGTTCCTACAAAGCAGATGAACCTTAAAGCCACATCTTTTGCTTAAGTAGGAATTAGCCTTAAACTCTTGCCTTTCTGATCACTTCTCACTCCTCAAAGGGCAAGAGAAAGAACTGCCTGGCCAGGTGGATGACTGAGCTACTTTCAGTTTGCACACACCACAAGAGGAGGTTGTTGCCACAGACTGATTGCTTTAATTCGAAATACAAGTTGAAAAGCAAGTCTCCAATACTCCACTCAACCTCATTTTATTGGGCTGAATGCACTTAGCAACGCCTATCTGCGCTCTGGGATGCGCTTTCCTCTTCAAAAGCCACCTAATCCTTCCTAGAGGCTCTCCCTGCCTGTTCTGCTCACTGCAGAAAGACACTCTCTAACACAGGGGCTGTGGAAGTTCTGGAGCCCTTTCGTCTTCCACACTGCACGATCTCCAAACTACGTTTCTATATGCACGCATTCCCCTCTCACTTTGGCGCTCAGCTCCTCGGATCCTGATTGTTTTATGGCAAACAGCAAGGCAGGCTCCTGGAGCGGCGGTGTGCGGGTCACGGGGCCGCGGACAGCTCCGTGACAGTCACCTGCCTGACCGCGGCCGCTTCTCAAGGGCTGTCACATGCAGGGACCAAAAATAATAAATAAATAAGTAAATAAATAAATACGCGCTTCTCATGCAAAAGCAGCCCAGGAGTACTCACGCTCAGACTAAACGCCTGGGCTGAGCACAGAGAGAGCTCCCGCCGCTGTTTTATTCTCTATAAACTGTGAAAGTCCCCGGTGCCAGCGGCCCCCTCGCCCACGCCCCCTCCGGGAGTGCGAGGGCCGCGCTCCCAGCCCGCTCCGACGGGCCCCGGCCCCGTTAGCTCCGCTCCCGGTGCGCCCCAGCCCGGCCCAGCTGCCGGCCCGCTCCGCCCGCCGGGAACCGGCCCGGGGCTCCTCCGGGAACAGCGACCCCGCCGCGCTCCTCCCCGCGGCCCCGCACCCGCCCGGTCCCGCCGCCGCTTTGTTCGGCCCCGGGACCCGCCCCGGCC
>VWZD01010730.1:128201-169917 GCA_013396695.1 Sakesphorus luctuosus
GGCCCCGCCTCCGCCGGCGCGGCGCGGGTGAGAGGTCGCGTTATGTAAGCGGCGGCGCCGCGCGCGCCTCCATTTTGGGTCCCCCCCGCCTTATCCGCCCGTCCCCTCCGCCGCGGGGCGGCCAATCAAAGCGCGTTCCGGGACACCCTCCGCCACGCTACGGCCAATCACAGCGCGCTCTGGGACCTCCCAGCCCCGCGATGGCCAATCGGAGCGCGCTCCGGTCGCCCCTCCCACTCCCCCTCGCGCCCATCCGGGTACCGCGGCGGCGCCGCGCGCTGGGCTTTGTCCTCCGCGGTGGGCGCGAGGCATTGTGGGACCGTCGGGGCCTGTGCGGGGCCGTCCCAGCCCCCTCAGGGAGGCCCGGACCGAAACGGCCCCTCCGTGTCCCCTCCGTGTCCCCTGGGCACCGGGGTCCGCCGCTGTGAGGGTCAGCGAAGCGGCGGCTCCGGCGGGGCGGGTGATGAGGAAGAGGAGGGAACCGCGGCCTCGGCGCTCTAAGGATAGCGGGGCGGGAGGCGCGGGCAGCCTGTGGGTGCTGTTCCTGCCTCAGGAGGGAAGAGAGAAATTCGAGAGTAGCGGGTTTTGTGCTTTTTGGTTATTTTGTTTTATTTTGTTTTCTTCATAAGAAACGGTGTCTGCGGAGTTTTGGTGGCATAAGACGTTCACCAGGGGGCAGAGGGGCAGCCTCTGAGCCCAAACCTCTTTCCTGGGCATTGGGAAAGCAGGTTTGTGTTTAATGCCCAGTTGTGATCCTGGCCCTGTGCTGGCACTGAGATCTGCTTGGCACAGCCCTGCTCTGGCTGCTTCAGGGTGAGAGAGAGGCAGCAGCCCTGGCAAATGTTACTCATAGAACCCCAGAATGGTTTGGGTGGGAAGGGGCCTTTAAAAAATCTCATTCCACCCCCTGCCATGGGCAGGGACACCTCCCACCAGCCCAGGGTGCTCCAAGCCCTGTCCAACCTGGCCTGGGACACTCCCAGGGATGGGGCAGCCACAGCTGCTCTGCCCAACCTGTGCCAGGGCCTGCCCACCCTCACAGCCAAGATTCTTTCCCAGTATCCCATCTAACCCTGCTCACACATGTTCCCCCCTCGCACCGGGGGCTGTTTGCCCTGGGGGGATTGGCAGGAAGGGCCGTACAAACTGGGACCAGTTGTGCTCTGGAGCGATGGAACTAACGGTGTCACTGGTTTCCTTAGCAGACAGGAGAGTAACAGGATCTCGCACGGTATTCTCCGGATTGTAGATGTAATTACCAGATTTTTATCGTGTAATTACCAGCTAGTTATCATGTGTTTACCAAATTGCTTTACGAGAGGGAGGATCCCATTGTTTCTGCTGATGGAGTAATAAAAGCATTTCACTTCCCCGGGCACACTCTCCTTTGAGGTGTTGGGTAATCCTGGGAAGAGATTTGTGCTGTGACTGTCCCTGGAACACACCAGTTACATAAAGGAGCACAGAGCAGTGTCTGCTGGTAACAGAAACACACGCCGTTTTCCACAGCTTTGTGAAGGGTTTAACAGGCCCTGAGAGTGGTAACGCTGTAAGTAAGTATTGACTTGTATCTCATTGCTATTCTGCCATAGCCCAGGTTGCCCACAGAGCTGTGACTGCCTCCGAGTTACTCCGAGGTGCTTTCCCAAGGCTGTTGCACGCCGAGTCTCCTGATGCCCAGGAGATGGCAGTCCTGCGTTTGGACAGTGTGTGCAGCTCCTCAGACAGCACCAGAGATTTCCTGGAGAAGAAGTCCAGGTCTTT
The DNA here is from genome assembly GCA_013396695.1 of Sakesphorus luctuosus. NCBI lineage: Eukaryota > Metazoa > Chordata > Aves > Passeriformes > Thamnophilidae > Sakesphorus > Sakesphorus luctuosus. The sequence goes on from VWZD01010730.1 coordinate 129,966, forward strand.
GGCTGCCTGTTTGGCTCTGCTGGGGAGGGAGAAGGCTGCGATTGCAGGGCCTGGTGGTCTGAGCTGTTCTGGGTGATCCCAAAGCAGGGCTGGTGAGTCCCAAGGACGGGCTGTGCTCTGCAGGAAGGTGTTCTGGGTGTGTATTGATGACACAAACCCCAGCAGTGAATCGGTGTCTCTGTCAAGGAGTTATAACCACAAAAAAGCTCAGTGCAGCTTCAGCTCCTGCAGGTGTGAAGGCTTTATCCCAGACTATCAGACTATTCTGAGTTTGAGTTGGAAGGGACCCACAGGGACCATCGAGTCCAACTCTTAAGTCAATGACCCACATAGGGGATTGAACCCATGACCTTGGTTTAGTCACAGCCAGGTAAAAAAAGCGTCCTTGTGAGGATGGAGCCCACCTGGCATCATGGAGCCTGACCATGGTCTGCCTCTTCCCAGCCATGGCTGGTGCCTTCAGCATTCCAGTAGGGAGTGCACAATGGAAACTATCCCTGCTGCCCACGTACAGCCCTCAGCTGCTGTTGTCCTTCCCCTTGGTTCCCATCCTCCCTCACCTTCACCAGAATTCCCAGGTCAGCCCTGTCCTGCCTGAGGCTCTCCAGCCTCTTCCCAGCCTGGCTCAGAGACTGTGCCCTCCATCCATCCTTTGGTCTGTGATGTTCTCAGAGGGCAGTTCTCTGCATGAAGGAGAAGCAGCAGAGCTGAGCAAGGGGCACAGCTCCTGGCAGGGTGCTTGGAGCCATCCATGGTGCTCAGCCCTTCACAGAGGTCCGGAGAGAACCAGCAACAACCTGGAATCTAATTTTGGACTACTGCAAACTTTGCTTTGCCATTGCAGAGCAGGAGGCACTTGGGGTGACTTCCAGTTTTAGGATGATGACAAAGGATCTGTTTGCTAAGCAGGATGTCCAGCCCATCAAGGAAATCCATCACTGAGCCCATCTCAGTGCTCTCCTCATGAGGGATAAGTAACAAACCCACTGGGCAGTGCCACCTCCTTGGGCACAGCCTGATGTGCCTCCGTTCCCACGTGCCTGTCCTGGGCTGCAGCTTCAAAATTCTGCTTCCCTTGACTGTTCTCCTTGGCAGTCGGTGATCAGTGTTGGTGCCAGGGATGTGGAGCTGCCCAGGGCACCTGCAGAGAGGCTTCAGGTCACAGATAAACTGCAAACAGAGCTTCTAAATCTGGAGACAGCTGGGCCCAAAGGGAGTCAAGCCAAAGGAGCATCTTCTGAAATGTGAACATCCCCAGGGTGAAAAACCAGCTAGGGAAAGGTCTGACCTTCAGAGCAAGAAAGCAAACTTCTGGGGATTATTTTTAGAGCAGAAACAGAGCTCTGCAGTGGGAAGTGCTGTCACCATGCTCTGCTCAGCACTCTAAAATATGGGGGTTGTTGTCATTGCCAAGCCCATAACCTCCTCTGGGGAATGAAGCTCTTCATCCCTTTTCTCTTTAAAATCACATAAGCAATTCTAAAATTTCCCCTCTTGAAACTCTGTGTGTTAGTAGATGCTTTGTGATCTCTATTCTTTAAACTTTGCTGATGTTTATAGTTGTATAAAGCTGAACTGAAGTTGTCAGCTATTTTTTGGTCACTTTCCTACTAAAGGAGGAAAAACTTTGTTGTTCTTCAAACGTTTGCAACCCTAAGAGCTTGTTTTCAATCGTTTCTTTGTGAATAAAAACGACCTGTGCCTTTACATCACAGCTGCCAGATGCCATCTCAGTATGAACAGGGAGATAAATTCATGTGCAAACACACACCCGAGACCTTCCTCAGGCTGGATGTTGTAGAAAAACCCTTTCAGCATGAAATATTTGCATAAGTCAGGGAATTAATTTGTTATCTTGTGATTTTTTTGCAAACTATGGACCACAAGGCAGCAGCTCTCCTGGCCAGCCAGTCCTTCCTTTGATGCCTGGCACTGGTTGAAGGCTGGTTAAGAAGCACTGGCACTTAAAAGGGCTGTTTTAAAATTGAAAGATGCACACAGAGGAAACAGAAACATTTGGACTCACTTGAAACAACCTTCCACTGCTGTTAAACCCTGGTGGAACTGAGGGGATTTATCTGAGAAAAGGGTTTGAATACAGGGAGGTGATGGAGCTGCATCCCTGCGGGTGTTCTCAGATTTTCCCTCTTCAGAGACAAAAGCAGATTCACAAGTCTGGGACATGTTTGGAGAGTGAATTTGAGGAGCTGGTGACCCAGAGGAGCTTGTGAGTGGTGGGAGAGGTAACTCATGGGGCTGGCCATGGCCAGGCAGTGCAGAGACCATGTTGTGCCCTGGCTTGCCTGGCCTGAGGGCACCTGGGGAGATGCTGCATTGCTGCTGTTCCCAAACACTCTCAGAAACATTTACCTGCTGGTTTGCAAAGCCCTTCTCTGAGGCATGGACTCCCTCCCACAATGGACCTGCAGTGACAGGATCCCTGGGCACAGCATCTTGCTGTTCCTGGGATCTGCACTTGAAAACTGTTTCTCCTTGTGTTCCTGCACCTCAGGGAATGATATACCTCAGTCAGCTTCCCCATCCCTGCCATTGCAATCCAGACCTCCCAGTTATCCCACCCTGCTCCTTCAGGCTGGTGACAACCAATGGTTCAGGGCCCAGCAGAAGCAAAGTGCCCCAAGTTCTCCAAGGATCCTAAACGTGACTTTGGCCATGTGGGTCATGATGTGCCTCTCTCCCACACCCCAAGTAGCTGCTAGCATCCAAAATCAGGGGTTGCCCCACCCTGGACCATGCAGTGCCATGCTCAGCACTGGCTCCCTAGGCATTGTGCTGGCAGGACCCTCCAGAAATGAGGCAGGACCTGGGAGCAGGACACAGCCCTGGAGGGTGGCCAAGGCTGCCACCTCACTGTCCCCACCCTTGGTCCTCAGGGGGAGCTCCCACAGGGCTTTGCCTTCGGATCTGCAGGCAGCCAATGGCCTCGTGCCTTTCAGATAAAAAGGAGAGAGCTGATTAATCCTGCAGCTGGAAGACCTGCAGAGAGGGGACTTCAGGGAGGATTTAGTTAGCAGTGGCCCAGATACATCAAACCATCTCCTGCATGAAGCCATATCCCATTACTGCTCCTCTGTGCAGCACAGCTTATGGTACTTATCCTATTAGAAGCCTGACACTGCTTTGATCTATTCCAAGGGCACTGAGATAAACTTTCTGTCACTGGTTTCCCTGACTGATTTCAGTCGATCACCTCCAGTGGAACTGGCCACCTGCCTGGTGCTGAGGTGACATCTTGTCCCTGCCAGGCAGGCAGGATCCTGGTGTGGTGGGCAGAGCAGCACCTGAGGAGCTCACAGGGGTGGGAGAAGCACAGGCTTCCAGGGAATGTCCCCAAACATCCTCAGCAACACTGACCCTCTCCTTTGTACCCATGTGGGCAAGAAGTGGAGGGCTGTGGGCACCTCTGAGCCTGGAGGTGGCTTCACACCTGACCAGAGCACCTTTCCTTTGGCTCCCAAGGGTCCTTTTGGAAAGAGGTCCTCTCTTTTACTGTCCTCTGTGTGTTAAGAAGTTGCTCTGGCCTAAAAGCAGCATTTCTATAGGCTGGGAAGTGGGCAGGAAAGCTCCTCAACATGCACTGTGTTTCCATGGCTGGAGAATTGAGAGGAGCCAGGGATGCCCAGTCACACAGCTCTCCCTGCAGCACTCAGTGCTGGCCAAGGGCCATGTCAAGGACATGTCAAAGGACAATGTCAAGCTGCTGTTCCATCAGTTTCCCCTTTTTGGGGAAGTTTGGTGACCCCAGCACAGGACACGGTGCTTCAGGTCCCTCAGGAGCCAAAGTCTGTCCCAGGCCATCCATCACCTCTCAGTGATGGACCACAGCACTGCTGAATCCCTCCTGAGGCAAAGTCCAGCCTGGAGAGGACCTGCAGGCTCCTGTGGTGTGGGAAATGGGACAGGGCAGTAATTGCTGCAGTCAGCCTGGCTGAGCCCTGCCAATCCTGTGGCTGTGGCTACATCATTAGGACAGGGTAGGAGGAAAAGTCCCTTTCCTTCCTAACACCTGGGAAGGTATTTCATGACACGAGTAGCCTTGACCTCAAAATATTTCCAGCCTATGGGCAGAGGGAAGAGGTTGCTGTAGTGGAGTGTTGTTGCCCTGCAAAGCAATGCTGTTGTGCTGAGCTGATGAGTCCTGGCAGCGCGTTGCTGTGGGGCTGCACACGCCGTGAGTGCAAATGAAAACTCACTGGCTTGAAAGTAAAAGGGTGTTAGAAGTGCCTCTTTGGAGGATGGCCCCAGGATGATGGGAGGACATCTGTATCATCTTATTTTTTCCCATCTTTGGGCTTGGAATATAAAGGATTCAGCTGGAGAGCTGGATTTTACCACTGGTGCTGGCAAATTGGAACATCTTTGTTTCATCCCTGTGAACCTGTCCCTGCAGTGACCTTGTGCTTGCTGTGCCCAGGAGTGACACCACAGACCTGGCCAGGTGCAGGGAGAACATGGGGACTTGCAGGTGTTGAGGACATCAGGCAGGCACCAAAGCTCAGCACAACTCATACATGGATATGATTAAGGGAGAAAAAGGGATAGAATTAGAGAACCTTGCTAACATTTTAGCTGAACTCCTGTAAAATCCCTCCTGAACTGCTGTTGTCACACTCAGTCTGGTGCTGACATCGCCTTTCTAAAGCTGTGTTCAGACCTGCCTCTGCTCAAGCCTGGCCATGGGGGCTGTGTCTGCACTCTCAGCTCCTCCAGCCTGTTTTCTCCGAAGATTTTCAGTACTTGCAGCACACAAAGTGGTGGTGAGATCAGCAACTGCCTGTGAAGTGGCTCCTGAGGATCCCACCCATTCCTTGGGCTGAATTGCCATGGATGGAGAGTCTGTGTGGCAGAGCAGGGATTCTGCTTCTCCATGGGGCAGATCAAGTGTGAAATCATCACAGTGACAGCACAGAGCTCTGAAGGTGCTCTTGGCTTTCACCCACCCACATACTGGATCTTTGCGTTTAATCTTCTCAAAACATTAATATTTGCTTTAGACAAACTTAATCCTATTTTATTATGCTGGAAATAGGCACTGAAAGAGACACATCAATCACTGTAAAATTTTATATGTGCACAAGTACTTGACATCTTAGATATTAGTGTTTTCCTTACCCAGAAAGACTAAGCTGCTTCTGGGAAGTTTCTTCTGGGAAAAGAAGGCACACCTCACACCTCAAAGCTGGGGGACAAACACTTCCTATCTTCCAGATGTTCCAGAGGCCAACAAGGAAAAAAGTCAAGGAAGGGCTCAGCAAATGTCATCAAAGCCCCGCTGGTGGCATGTGCAGGAAGGTCTGTGCTTGGCACCTGTGAAGTGTCGCTCTTGGGCTGTGTTTGCTCAAGTTCTAATAAGTGTCCCCCTTATCAGAGTGAGTGGATATCCTGCTCAGGGTGGGGGCACGACACTGGTGGCAGCTGTGCCAGCCCCACCACCCCCCTGGCACAGCACAGCTATAAATCCTGTGACCCAAAGCACATCTGCAGCAAGTTTCTAGACTTGCAAGTGTCCCCGTGGAGTCAACATGGGTGAGTATGAGCATGGGGGAGCAGGGCAGGGTGGGCTCCCCTTGCATCCCCAGGAGAAGTGCTGGCAGAGGGGGGGTGTTGAGCCTCCCCCCTGGCAGTGCCATCCACCTGCTGCTATGGATGGAGGGGTCACCACAGAGGCAGGACAGACACAGGGAACAAAGTGGGGCAGACTCAAGGTTTGTGCTCCTTCTCCCAGAGCACGGGATAAGGTTTGAGAGGCTCAGATGAATCCCTGGATCTGCCCTCAGCCCAACCCAGTAGCTCCCTGGGCAGTGCCAGGGCAGAGGAGAGCTCAGGAGGGGTTCACGTGGGGCAGAAGGAGCCTGTGGGGAACGGGGGGTCAGATCAGCCTTGGGTCCCACTGTAGGGGTGCAATCACTGCTGGGGGTCACAGGGGCTTGGCACACCTCCCACCCTGCCATCCCATCGGAGGAGCTGCAGCAAGGTGAGGGTGAAGTGAGGGCAGGTCTCTGCCAACAGATTCTACTTGGGCTGCTGAAAGGAGGGCTGTGCTTAAAGCAGGAGGGAAACCTGCAGAGTGGGGTCAGAGAGACCTTTCCCTGTGCAAATGGGAAACCCCATTGTGCCCTGACAGGTTTAGGGTGACTGGAGATGTTTCACCCCATTGCATGGGATTCTCTGTGAGACTTTCATCTTCTCCCTTCCTTTTCCAGCTGCCCAGTGCTTTCCCCTCCTGTTCCTTGCCTGTGTGTTGGCTGTGCCTGCCCCACATCTCGCCGGGAACATCCAAAGCCCAGCTCTCCTCCAGCAGTCTCTCTCCAGGCCTGCTGTGAGATCGTTAGCGAATGGTGGGTACATGGAGGGTCCCCACAGGTGCCAGCAGGACATGACCAGGACCACCCCAGGGCTGACTGTCAGGGAGTATATCTCCCACCCTGGTGCCCCCCAGGTACCCCTCAAAAGGGCTGTGTGTCCCAGCACGAGTCACCTGCCTTTCCGCAGTGTCTGGTGGGTGTGGACATGGGACATGGCAGTCATGGCCTGTCTGCTCCTCTGTAGGTGTGGAGAAGCCCAGAGGGTTTGCTCCAATCCCTCCCAAAGCCAAAGCTGTCCCTCCCTACACACACCCTGCCCTGTGAGAGGACAATGGGAATATTCAGTGGGAGGAATGCAGAAGAAAGGAAGGGTTCTCCTACCACCAGCATCCCCAGCTGTTGCACTTGTCCCATGGCAAAGAACTACAAGAGTCATCTTCTCCCATGAAATTCCCTTGTCTTAGAGGAGCTCACTGGGCTGCCCCATTCCCTGACTCACCCTCAGCTTCAGTCCTGGGGTTCTCAGTCCCTTGTGAGGGAACACAAGGCATGACCCCTGCCCAGCCTCTGGGACTACACACCAAAAATAGTTAGAAATGAAGACTTCAGAAGAGTAGGTTTCTTCCCCCTCCAGGAGCATGATCAGAGGTGTAAAGGCCCCACATCTTACTGCCTGGACTTTAGTCCTTGAGCCAGAAGGTACTTTCTGGTCTGGGCTCCATCTTCCTTTGGTGTCATCCCTTCATTTCCAACTCTCCTCCCTCCTGTTGTTTCCCGTGTTCCAGGCCAGGTCCGGCTGGTGAACGGCTCCAACCAGTGCTCTGGCCGGGTGGAGGTTTGGTACAGCAACGCCTGGGGCACGGTGTGTGACGACTCCTGGGACACAACAGATGCGTCCGTGGTGTGCAGGCAGCTCGGCTGTGGAAACGCAGTGTCAGCCCCTGGCAGTGCTTATTTTGGGAGAGGATCTGGTTCCATCTGGCTGGACGATGTCGCCTGCAGTGGGACAGAGAGGCTCCTCAGCGACTGCTCGGCACGGCCTTGGGGACAGCACAACTGTGGGCACCAGGAGGACGCAGGTGTCGTGTGCTCAGGTGAGGATGGGCTTTGCCTGGTTTGTGCTCCTCGGTGACTCTGGGCTTGGTAATGTTTTGGCCATGGAGAAGCAGCCACAGGAGGACTGTGGGCTGTGCCTCTGGCTTGTTCAATCCCCCTCTGTCCTGCTCCAGGTTGGCCCAGAGACTGCAGTGAGCTCCCTGCTGGCAGCCAAAGTGGCGTCTACGTCATCCAGCCCACAGGACTGCACACCATCATGGTGTACTGTGAGATGAGGGAGGCAGACGGGGGCTGGACCGTGATCCAGAGGAACCGGCAGAACACACCAGTCACCTGGGACGAGTCCTGGAGCACCTACAAGCACGGCTTTGGAAACGTGCAAACCGAGTTCTGGCTGGGCACCGAGAACATCTACCAGATCACCAGGCAGAAGAACTACCGGGTCAGGTTTCTCATCTGGGATGCTTCAAACAACAAGAGGTTTGCAGAATACAACCTGTTCAGCCTGGACGATGAGTCCCAGGGCTACCGGCTGAGGCTGGGAGCGCACTCGGGCACGGCAGAGGATGCCATGGCCTCCAAGGGTACCACCACCATGCATGACAACATGAAGTTCTCCACTAAAGATCGGGATCAGGACACTTCCAGTGGGAACTGTGCGGCCAGCTCTGGAGGTGGGTGGTGGTACTCGTCGTGTTACTCCGTGCGGCTGAACCATAGAGGGAGCATGAAATGGGGCAACCTGTGCAGTGGGAACTGCAGTGCCTCTGCCATCCTCATCAAACCTGTCACCTGCTAGGGCTGCCTCACCACCCCTCTGTGCTGGGCATGGCACTGGAGCAGAGCCCTGCTGGGCCCCTCTTTGCCAGGGCACCTGAGTGGGGGGCACCGGGGCACAGCCCGTGCTGCCAAGGGGTTTTCCTTTCACCTCTTTTGAAGAGCTGCTCTGCTTCCCTCTCTGGGTTCTTCCCTTTCAGCTGTGTTTGGTTAAAGGGCTTTCCAATCAGGCTGATCCCTTGCAAACCCCGTGCTTCTGAAATCCCATGCACTTGCTCCAGAAAATAAAACATGGTTTGGAAACACAATGTCTTGATGTGTATCCTGTCCTTATTCTGAGCTGTACAAATAATCCCTGTCCCTGTCTCTGAGCATCATGAAATCATTAAGGTTGGAAAATCCCTCTAAGATCAGCAGGTCCAACCAGTGCCCAGCACTGCCAAGGCCACCACTAACCCATGTCCCCAGGTGCCACATCTGCCCATTTTTGGAACACTTCCAGGGATGGTGATCCTTGGGATTTGTGTCACCTCCTGGTCATCTGGGGTGGAGAAAGAATAAAGTTTCCTTATTTTCTAGTAATTAACACCATTACTGAAGCTGTGGCCTTGACATGTACATCTGGAGAGGTGTTCTCATGCACACTGGCTCTCAATGCAGTAGTTCTTAAATCCTGCAGCAAACCCCTGTATTAAAACCTCCAAACCAACATGCAAATTCCAGCTCCCCTCCTCAGCAGGTTGTAGAGGCTGATCCAGAGTGAGCACCAGGCCAGGGCAGGGCCAGGTTTCTTACCAAAAAAAATCTGTGAGATTACAGGGAAAATATCCAAGAGGGGTTTCACAGCAGTAAAACTCTATGACATTTAAATAAAAGAGCTGCAAGTTTTTAATGCTGGAGATGCTTCAGGGAAGGTTGGGCAGCTCTGAGAGCTTTGTCTGGCACTGCCAGCCCCAGGGGTGAGGGGCTGTCCTGTCCCTGCTGGGCCCACCCTGGCCCCAAGCAGGGCAAACTGGGAACCTGCACAGGTGTCACCCATGCTCCCTCTGTGCTCACTCCCACGTGCCCATCCTGGCACAGGGAGGTTGGCCCAGTTCCCGCTGTACTGGTCCTGGTCCTTGTCGACCGTGCTGAATGTTATGTTGTCATGAATGCCCCACTTCTTGGGGTGGTAGAGGGTCAGGTAGTTGTCCCTGTAGCCAGAATGCCTGCACAGCCTCAGCGAGTACCCGCTGGCCTTGCCCTCCACCCTGAAGATGTCGTACTCGGCGTAGTGGGTGACGTTGGGTTTGTCCCTTGTAGGTGCCCTGCTGGGTCAGCAGGTGCAGGTACTCGGTGCCCAGCCAGTAATCGGCGTGCACATTCCCAAAGCCGTACTTGTAGGTGGTCCAGGATTGCTTCCAGTTGAGCTCAGTGTCGTGGGAGTTTCTCTGGACAACAGTCCAGCCCTTGCCCTCGGTGTCCATGTCACACCAGACCACGGTGGGCAGGAGGACAAGGTCCCGGTGGAGCTGGTGTGTCCCAGCCTGGAGCCCTGGGGAGCAAAGTGCCATCACCACCAGGATCCCTGGGCACTCCCTGGGGTGCTCAGAGCAGGGAAGGCAGAGCCAGGGTACAGTCAGGAGCGAGGGGCTCCAGGGTTGGTGGGAGCTGCAGCTTCAGGACAGGCTGTGCCCTGCAGGGCTGAAGTGAGGTGAGAAACGGCTCTGTCACCTCTGGATCAGCCCCTTCCCATTTTCTCATGTTTCTCCTAAAAGCAGGTTGGGGTTTTTTCTGCAGTTCTAGAGGCAAAAGGTATTTTTGTGGGAAAGAAGTAAATCTGTGTAAGGATATCGAGGGCAAATAGTTCAAAGCTCTGCACTTGAGCTTGTTGTGTAAGATCTGATGCTCCAGGTGCAGTGGATGCAGCTCACAGGGATGCAGGAAAGAGCCCAGCAGCAGCAAAGAACCACAAAGAAATGGTGGGATGGAAAGGGGAGGAGTGGGACAGACACCGGACACTCATCAACTCCCTCTCTTGTGGTCTCCACTGCTGTCCCTCAGCTTGGATTTCTGCTTGTGTTTCCCAGAGCTGTGAGTGCTGCAGGAAAGGAGCTGAGGAAGAGGAGGAGGACTGATCCATTACCAGGAAGCTGCTGGCCATTCCCACTGCTCCCAGCTCAATGCTGGCCCCTGTCCCTTCACTCCCAGGCCTGTCCTTACACACAGCTCCTCTGTGTGAGCACCTCAGCTCACAGCACTAATCATTAAATGCCCAGCCGGTGCCTTCTCTTTGCTCAGGATTACACAAAGAGGGCTAAAGACATAATTTTTAACAAAAAATAAAGTAATCCCCATGTCCCAGCTGTGAGGCATTTATCACCTGCAATTCACTGGACCTGCCCAGAAATTAAATCTTCCTGGGGATTTCCCAACTGCTGCGGATCAATAAAGGGGCTGAAGGAGGGGGGAAAGGCAAACAGAAGGGCAGGAGTGTGAATTGGAAGGAAGCTTGGAGAGCAAAGAGAGCCATACCTATGGGCAGTGGTTTGTCAGTGGTCCTCAGCTCCTGGCAGGTGTGTGTCAGCCCCGTCCCTGCAGAGCTGCCCAGACATCAGCCCCAGGGCTGGGCTACAGACATGGGTGCCTTCTGCCCTCCATCAGCAGAGCCTTAGGCTGAGGTCACCAACCTTTCCCAGGGGCCACCCCTGAGCCCTGGATGCTTGTGGCAGCTCTGAGCAAAAACCTACTGGGGGTGTTTATGCAGTGCCCCTTCCCCTACACTCCCCCTTTATCCCATAGGATTTTGGCACAGAGAAGGAGACTCAGGAGGGCTCTGCTGACCTCCTGCTCTCCCCCACTGTGTGTGGGGCACCATCTCAGCCCGGGAACTGTCAGTGAGAGCACCTCCACTCCCTTGTGGCTGTTTGAGGCCACAGATGTGCAGGGTGTTTCAGCAAACCCTCAGAGCTGGGCTGGAGCCTCTCCTTGTTCCCCTCTGCTTTCAGTCCCAGTTTTCATCCAGGCACCAGCATGGACTTGCCAGCTGACCCTCTGTGGTCCTAGTGGGACAGTCTGTACCCCGGTATGTCCCCAGCAGTGGGTGTCTGTCTGGCTCCAGTACCCTCTGTGTGCTTCGGGGTGATGGTTCCCTGGGCAGCAGGCAGGGGGAAGGAGGGCACAGACACCTGTCCCCATCCCAGGGGGTCTGCAATGGAGATTTCCAGCATGGCCCAGGTGACAGGGTTGGCATTAAATCCCGTAAGTAGTAACAACCCGAAGGATAATCCTTATCAGAAGCTTTTATTGGTTTTGTTGAACTCTGTGTGAACATCGGCTGCTGTTTTCTGAGAACTCTTATCACAGGAGCACAACTGTTGGCATGTGAGCAAAGGCACCGGTGGAAGGAGGCAAACAAACCATAAATTTTCAGGAGCTGGTGAGTCCTGCCATTTGGATTGGTCACCCACCTCACTGACAAGCCCTATATAAAATCAGGCTTGGCCACACTGCCACCCAACCAGACCTGCTCAGCTCCCTGCTCTGCAGGGTCCACGCAGAGACAGCATGGGTGAGTGTGGGGTGGGATGGATGGGATGGGATGGGATGGGATGGGATGGATGGGATGGGATGGGATGGGATGGATGGGATGGATGGGATGGGATTGGATGGATTGGGATGAGGTGGGATGGATGGGATGGGATGGGATGGGATGGGATGGATGGGATGGGATGGATGGGATGAATGCTCTGTACAGCTGGGCATCCCTGCCACCTCTATCGGCCCCTGGGCTTCTGCTGCCCACACTGCAGCTCTGCTGTTCCCAGTGAGCCTTTGTGGCCTCACGGTGGTGGGATGACCCTGTTCCCACTGTACCCCCAGGGCTCTGGGTCTCTCCTGCTCCTCACTGTCTCTTCTCCATTCCTGACCATGAGCAGAACTATCCTGCCCTGGGTGGTGTTGAGAAGGCAGCGTTTATTTAAGTTGTATTTGTGTCAGAGCCTAAAGTGCTGCCCCCCAAAAGTTGGAATTGCAGCTAATTACTGCATTAATCACCCATCATCCTTGTCACTCCTTCAGGGTGCTGAAGCTGGGTGGGCAAGCTATAGACACAAATCCACGATCTGGCCATGGACAGGCTGTTTGGGAATGTCCAGATCAGCTCTGGTCCAAAGGAGTCCAATTGCTCAGACTTCCAGATGCTGGCAAAAACCATCCTTCAGAGCCCAGAATGTCCTGGCCCAGATGCCAGCTGGGATGCACATCCCTGGAGAAGCCCCATGTGTGACACGGAGCCGGGATCTGATGTGGGATCAGTGCTCTGGCTCCAGGTGTCTTTGTGCAGTGGGCAGCTCTGTCTCTGCACCATGTCCTGCTGGGAGGGGGCTGTTCTGGGATAATGAAGTGAAACCTCTGACCCGCAGGGGACCTTCAGCACTGTGGCCACAACAGCTGCTTTCTTTCTAAGGTCTCTCTCCTTTGTTTATCCACCCTGTAGTAGCTCCTGAGTGTCTTTGGGTGCCAGCAGTGCCCACAACCCAGCACACCAGTTCTCCTGCAGAGGATTCCCATTTCCAGGTTCACTGTGTGTGTGTTCTTTCTCCAGCAACCCTTCACTCCAGCCTTCTGTTCTTCACCTCCATGCTGGCCCTGCTAGCCCCACTTCTTGCTCTGAAGATTGAAAACCTGGAAAGACTGCAAGTAAATGTAGAGGACATCATTAATATCCACACCTCTGATCTTCTTTCTGGTATGTGCTTTCATTCTTACATCCCTAAACTCTGCTCATCCAAACATCAGGAGCTCCCTGTCCTCTGCACAGAGAGGGAAGTGTGGAAAGTACTCTTGGGGAAGGACAGTCACACCCTGAAATAAAAGGAGCCCAATCAAACCTTTCTCCAATTTAATATCTTAACCAAACATCACCAGATTTGGTCATTCATGGTATTGACAAAGTTGTATGTGGCAGCTTTTTCTGGAGAGCTGTGGATATTCAAAGGAAGACAGACCTTTCCCTTAGAATATTCTCCCCCTAGATATGTATTCCTATAGTCCATCTGGAGCCTTGAAACTTCAGAGGAACTTTGTGTAAGTGACCAACCAAAATGCTTTTTGAAACCTGCACAGGCCTAAATGATCCCCAAACCTCATCACATCCCTGATGGAGGTCACACGTCCAGAGGCTCTCAGGGAACCACCATCTTACTAAGATGGGTGCTGGGACGTCTAAATAGAAGGTTGTCCTCTCATATGAGCTCCTTTTCTCTCTGAAGTTTGTGAGGCTCTTTGTGGGTTGAGTGAACACTTGAACCCTTCAGCCATCACTGAAAAGGAGCACACACAGTCCCGTTTCCCTCTCAGCCCTTCTCTGTCTGTACATCCTTGTGCTCACACCACTGCTCTGAGCAACCTGATCTAGAAGAAAGTGTCCTTGCTCATAGCAGGGGTGTTGGACTGGATGGCCTTTGAAAGGTTGCTTCCAACCCATACCATTCCATGACTCCATCTGCTCCACCCCAGACTGCTGAGGGAGTGAATCGGCAGCAGCTCAGTGACTGCAGCGATCCCATTCCCAGGCTCTGATCCCTTGGAAGAGTTCCCAGCCAAAAACTACCACACAGGAAGAAAAATGAGCCCAGTTCCCTTCCCCATCCCCAGTGGTGTGAATAGCAGCCCTTGGGGGCTGCAGTTCCCCCCGTGCTGTGGCACAGGGCTGTTCACCTCCCTCCTGTTTTTCCAGAGGCGGATGAAGACGAAGAGAGCGGGCAGCAGAGCCTGGCAGCTGGATCCCGGCTGGCACAGCAACAGAGCAGTAAAGACCCTGCATCCCACAGGGAATGGGGGTGGTGGAAGGGAAGGAGGGCATTGGTGGTGGTGGGTGGGCAGAGAGCCTGGGGGGCAGCCAGCCCAGAGCCTGAGCAGGACTTGATGTGCTGCTCCACAGCCAAGGGCACCGAGGGCACCCTCCTTACCTGTGGGAGCCCCGCACCAAGCCACGAGTGACACGAGCACAGAGGATTTCTACAGGGAGAAACAGGGATAGCACAGGAGGGAATGGTTTTAAACTGAAAGAGGAGAGATTTAGATGAGATATTGGGAAGAAATTCTTCCCTGTGAGGGTGGGCAGGCCCTGGCACAGGTTGCCCAGAGAAGCTGTGGCTGCCCCATCCCTGGAAGTGTCCAAGGCCAGGCTGGAAGGGACTTGGAGCAACCTGGGCTTGTGGGAGGTGTCCCTGCCCATGGCAGGGGGTGGGACAAGCTGAGCTTTAAGGTCCCTTCCCACCCAAACCATTCTGGTATTCTATGATCTCAGAGGGCTCTGCAGTCATTACTTACATGCCACAGGATGTACCACCCAAACAAAGCTTGCTGGGGTTTCCCAGCCATCCACAGGGTGTCCAATGCCAAGGGAAAGATGTTTCCTCTTTCCCAGCCCCAGGGATGCAGGTGATTCTAGAGCTGCAGGAGCAGCAGACAGGGTTGTTGTGCACATTGGTCCTCCATGTTCTCTCATGCTCCAGGTTTGCCCAGAGACTGCAGTGAGGTCCAAGCTGGCAACCCCAGTGGTGTCTACGCCATCCAGCCCACAGGATCATCACCCATCGTGGTCTACTGTGAGATGGGGGAGGCAGACGGGGGCTGGACCGTGATCCAGAGGAACCGGCAGGACACAGATATCACCTGGGCTGAGTCCTGGAGCAGCTACAAGCACGGCTTTGGGAGCCTGCAAACTGAGTTCTGGCTGGGCACTGAGTACATCCGCCAGATCACCAGGCAGAAGGTCTACCAGGTCAGGTTTGTCATCTGGGATGCTTCAAAAAGAAAGAGGTTTGCAGAATACAACCTGTTCAGCCTGGACGATGAGTCCCAGGGCTACCGGCTGAGGCTGGGAGCGCACTCGGGCACGGCAGAGGATGCCATGGCCTCCAAGGGTACCACCACCATGCACGACAACATGAAATTCTCCACTAAAGATCGGGATCAGGACACTTCCAGTGGGAACTGTGCATCTGTCCACGGAGGTGGGTGGTGGTTCTCGTCGTGTTACTCCGTGCGGCTGAACATCAGGGGCCGTCTGGCATGGGGCAGCCTGTGCAGTGGGAACTGCAGTGCCTCTGCCATCCTCATCAAACCTGTCACCTGCTAGGGCTGCCTCACCACCCCTCTGTGCTGGGCATGGCACTGGAGCAGAGCCCTGCTGGGCCCCTCTTTGCCAGGGCACCTGAGTGGGGGGCACCGGGGCACAGCCCGCGCTGCCAAGGGGTTTTCCTTTCACCTCTTTTGAAGAGCTGCTCTGCTTCCCTCTCTGGGTTCTTCCCTTTCAGCTGTGTTTGGTTAAAGGGCTTTCCAATCAGGCTGATCCCTTGCAAACCCCGTGCTTCTGAAATCCCATGCACTTGCTCCAGAAAATAAAACATGGTTTGGAAACACAATGTCTTGATGTGTATCCTGTCCTTATTCTGAGCTGTACAAATAATCTCTGTCCCTGTCTCTGAGCATCATGAAATCATTAAGGTTGGAAAATCCCTCTAAGATCAGCAGGTCCAACCAGTGCCCAGCACTGCCAAGGCCACCACTAACCCATGTCCCCAGGTGCCACATCTGCCCATTTTTGGAACACTTCCAGGGATGGTGATCCTTGGGATTTGTGTCACCCCCTGGTCATCTGGGGTAGGGAAGGGATACAGATTCCTTATTTTCTAGTAATTAACACCAGTTCTTAAATCCTGCAACAAACCCGTGAGTTAAAACCCCCAAACCAACATGCAAATTCCAGCTCTCCCTCCCCAGCAGGTTGCAAGGGTGATCCAGAGTGAGCACCAGGCCAGGGCAGGGCCAGGGTTCCCCTGGCAGGAAGATGTGACCTGGAAGTCCTGGAGTGAAAGGTGAGCAAGGAAAGCATCCTGTCCTCAAAAGCCTCTGCATGACCCCTTGTTCTTGTGCCTAACAGCACCCCCAAAATGCTCCCTGCTGAGACTGAACACAGTCAGGTTTAGCAAGCAAAGTGTGTAGGCTTAGCACCCAAACCATTCCAGGGTTTGATGATTCTGTGATTTTAAGGACTTCATGTGTAGATCCCACCACACCCAAGCTCATTGCTGTCCTCTCTTGCACTGGGCATTTTCAGACCCTCTCCTGCTGGGTCCCACCTTGGAGCAGGTTTTCCCTGGGCTGTTTCTCAGCTCGCCACATGGCTCAGTGCTTTGTGCTGAGCTGGATGCCCGTTGCTATAATTTTACCTGTTTGTGTCCCTTAATCTGTATTTGTTCCCTTGGAAGTGCGGGGAGATCCATTAGGGCAGAGGCGCTGGGTAAATACCGCCCGCTCCTCTGCCGGCCAGCGCCCGGGATCAGCGATTAACCCCGGGTAAACAGAGCCGACTGCCAGCCTGCCCCGGGGGCACGGCACCCGCAGCTGCTCCTCCCCAGCCCTGGGGGGACATAAGAGCCGGGGGCGTCAGGGACTGCCAGAGCAGGACGGTGGAGCGGAGCTGAAGCTCCCGTGGCTGGTGGCAGAGTGTTGGGACCTGCTGACAGCGTGCCCTGGGCGGGATCAGCTGCCACCACTATAAATAGGGCTGGTGACAATTTGCCCCAGGAAACCAACCACTGAATCCCGGGAAACCAACTGCTGAACCCTGGCAAAGTGAGCACTGAACCCTGACAATTCAACTGCTGAACCCTGGTAAATCAACTGCTGAGCCTTGGCAAACCAACTGCTGAGCCCTGGAAAACCAGCCACTGAACCAGCCACTGAACCCTGGCAAACCAACCACTGCACCAGCTGCTGAACCCTGGGAAACAAAGTGCTGAGCCCTGGAAAACCAACCACTGAATCCTGGAAAACCAACCACTGAACCGGAGCTGACAGTGTGGACCAGGTGCCCAGGAGGAGGTGTGGTGAAGGTGTTCTGTGCTGGGGAGCCCAAAGGCGTGAGCTCAATGCCAATGCAGTGCCCATAGGGCTCTGGCACGACTGGGACATGGATCACAGAGCTGGGACAGGTCCATAAGGGCTCCCCAGCAGGTGCCAGGCGATGGCAGGAGCTCAGGTGGGGCTCCCAGGAGCCTTCCCGGAGCCCCCAGTTGGGCCATGCCCTGTCTCCGACTCTGACTCTGACTCCGAGGATGCGGCTGTGGGTGGCACAGGACCCGGTGCTGGGGCACAGAACCCCTCCCAGGTCATTCACAGCGGCCACTTCATGGTGTCGTCCCCACACAGCGACGCGCTGCCCCGGCGGCGACACCACCGCGCCGAGCCCGAGCCGGCCGACCCCCGGAACATCGACCCCACCCTCACCTGGCTCTTCGAGTGCATGAGCCTGGAGTACAGGTGAGCCCCAGAGCTGGCACGTGTCTCGTGGACCCCCAGCTCTCTGAAGGCACGTGGGGCTGAGCCCCACTGCCCATCCAGGACCTTGTGCCCAGCTGACATCCTTGCTCCTCTTCTCTGTGGCCTGTATGAGCCAGATGCTCAGAACGCACGTCCTGGGAGGTTTTAGGGAGAAAGAGCTGATGCTGGGTTGTTGGTCATGGAGTCAGGTGAGAAGTTCCTCCTCTTTTCACGTGTAGCTTGACTCTCCTCTACTTTCCCATGGGATCTGGCATCACTGTGCCCAGTTGTAGCACCCCCATGGCCAGACCCTGTACACCCTATAGAGCAGCAGTGACCCTGGGGGCATCCAACACTCACTCTTGGGCAATGCAGCCCACAGCAGCAGTCCTGCCTTCTGTCCCTGACTCTGTCCACATGTCCTGAGGTTATTCCATGACAAGCAGCAGCACTCGGATGGCTGCACAAGCTTTTGTCCAGGGTTTCCTGAATAATTCCCTCCTTCTCTCCTGCTAAACCCGATGGATGCCCGCACCATTCCCCTGCCACACGGATCTCCCAAGCCTGGGTGACAGCTCCTCCGTGACAACAGCACACACTATTTCTTGTTGCCTTGGTCCACATCCTTGCAGGCAGATCCCTTCCTTTGCCAAGCCCCCAGGTGTTGAGTTCTCTCCAGCATGGCATCAGAGGGACTTGCTCTATTTGAGTCAGTGCAGAACTGCTTGCACGTCTCTCCCAAGATGTCCGGGTGCACACCAGGAGTGACAGTGTGCTACTGATGCTGCACAAAAGCAAAAGCCCAACAAAGCAGCTTTGAAAAGGTGACCATTGCCTTCCTCCTCATTCAGTGGCTCATTCAGGGTCTCATCCAGGGACTGAGCTCTCAGGTTTGCCTTGGAGACCTTGAGAGTTCCACTGCTATGTGGTCACTGCCAGGGCATCCTTGGGGATGCCAGGCACAGGGAGAGCACTCTGGGGGTACCAGTTCCCACATATCTGTGTTCATCTGGCCCATCACCACACCCCAGGTGCCTGGTTTACTGGCAGCTGGCATGGCACAGCTCTGCCATTCTGCTGCGGTCAGGGGTCCCAACCCCTTGGACTCATTCAGTGCCACATTTCCTGCCCGCACTGAGCATGGAAATGCACACACTGGCTCCACTGCAATGAGACCCTCATCCAAGCCCTGTCCAGCCTGGCCTTGGACACTTCCAGGGATGGGGCAGCCAGAGCTTCTCTGCCCAACCTGTGCCAGGTGACTCACCACCCTTACAGCCAAGAATTTCTTCCCAATATCCCATCTAACCCTGCCCTCTGTCATTTTGAAGCCATTCCCCTCTGTCCTGTCCCTCCATCCCTTGTCCCAAGTCCCTCCCCAGCTCTCCTGTAGCCCCTTTAGGCACTGGAAGGGTCTCTGAGGCCTCCCCAGAGTGTTCTCCAGGCTGAACACCCACAGCTTTCCTGGCTTTTCCTTTGCTAATACATTTTTGACACGCTTGTAGGCAGTAGCTGGAGGGAGGTATCCGAGTAGGAAAATGCAGTTTAAAGGTACTTGGTGCACCACTCTCCAGGCCCCCCAGCAGCTCTGTGGCCACAGCCCCACCAGCCCCACGTGTGACCAAGGTGTGTCACTGCACCCCAAGGGCTTGGGCTGCTCCTTTCAGCTGTCTGTGAGTGAGGAGCATGGCCTTGACCAGCAGGACCTGGCCACGTGCCTGGGAAACCCGTCCTTTCCATTGGCTCCTCCGCTTGGCACCACCGCACTGTTTGCCTTGTGCCACTGGGGAAAGTTCAAAATCCTGGTGATAGTGGAGTGGCCAGTGTGTAGCTCAGTCCTTAACTCTCTGCAGGCTGGAGCCATGGGGACACAGCTCCTTCCTGAGCCCCTGGAGCTGTGGGTTGGGCTGTGTCTCCCTGGGGGCACCACCCTCATCCACCCCAGTGGGTGGGAGCACCCACTCCCAGATGTGTCCCTGCATCAGGCTCTGAAGCTGGAGAGGTCCCTGATGCTCCTCTGCAGGAGGTGGATTTCAAGGCAGGACAAAGCAGAATGCACTGAAATCATAGTTAGAGAACTGTTGGAGGTTTCACAGCTTGAAAGAACAAATTAGAGGCTTTTTACACCACTCTCATCCCCAGCACCTCCTTGGAGACACAGCCCAGCAGCACCTGAGGAGAGGTTGGGAAGAAGGGATAGAGCACCCCAGCACCAGCCCAGCCTCCACTTTTCCTGCTCCCTGTATGAGTCAAGGAAAAGTGGGACTCAAAGCAGCACTGAGATCTTTAGGGGACAAACTCTTTGCTGGAGAGGAACGTGGCATTGCCAGGGTGGAATGCCATGCAACCAGCAGGCAGCTCTCCAAGGGACCCCTGGAGCAGCTGGCATTGCCCCAAGGCCATGTCCTGGTGAGTGGGAGAGCTGGGAGAGGTGAAATGGACCCTAAGGAAAGGCAGAGGGATCCTCAGGACATCCCCAGTGGGTGGACATGAGAGGTTGTGCACCTTGGCTGTATGGAAACAAGACAATGACTGAAATGAGGCTCCTCCCACTGCAGGTCCCATCAGGGACATCAGCACCACCACAACGAGCTGTAGAACTCACACAGCTGCCTCTGAGAGCTGGGAAATGGGAAGCAGGGAGCCCAGCTTGGGTTGGAGAGCACAGGTTTGCAGGGATGGCTGAGGAGGGAGCTCAGGGCAGCTCTGGCTGAGGGCAGGGCTGGTCTTTCTCTCTGTCTGTCTTGGGGCACAAACAAACGTCCCTTAATATCCTGACCATCCTCCAGTGCTGTCCTGCCTTCCCAGACCCCTGGCATGGCTGCCCCTGCCTGCCCCAGCTGAAGGCAACATTTCCAAGTCGTGCCTGACATTAAAAGGAGGGTCAGAAATAGCTGCCCCAAGGCTGTGATGAGGCAAGAGCCACCACAGCACATGTCCCCGGGTGTCTCGCCTGGGCGAGAGACTTCCCTTCCTGTGCCCTGGGGCTGGGACACAGCTGGGCTGGTTGGGGGCAGTGGGATCCCTCCTCGGAGCTGGGCTTCGAAACTCAACGATCCTGGGGGTTTGAGGAGCCTCCTGTGGGTCTGTGAAGCTCAGGAATTGGGTCTGTGCTGCTCTCGGGGTGCACAAGGGTTTGGAATGCTCCCCTGGGTGCTCCCACAGGTGCCTGTCAAGCCTCCTGTAGCAGAGCCAGATGGCTGTGCCTGACTTGCCAGCAGGCTGGTGGCCCCTATGCCTGTCTGAAGGCACAGCCCCCCCAAGAGACCCCAAACTGGAAGGACTGTGGGATGGTGCCCCTCAGCCTCCCTTTTGCTTGGTGTTTCAGTGGGAAGCTGGTGTCACCCAAGTGGAAGAATTTCAAGGGGCTGAGGCTGCTTTGCTGGGATAAAATTCGTCTCAACAACGCGATCTGGAGAGCATGGTACATCCAGTGTGAGTATGGGCCAGGCCCTGCCCCATCTGCCAGCAGCTGGGCTGTGCCCACTGGCATGGGGCTGGCACTGGGGTGGCCATGGATAAAGCATGGATGGAGCATGGATAAAGCCAGCTGTGCTCTCCCCTGTGCAGATGTGGAGCGGAGGAAGAACCCTGTGTGTGGCTTCATCACCCCTCTGGAGGGGCTGGAGGCTGATGAGCACCGAAAACCAGAGGTAGGGCTGGGTCTCTCACAGGGACCTGGTCAGGAGCAGGTCTGGGTGGCACAGAAGGGAGCTCCATAGATTTTCTGGGAAAGGTGTTTCTGACGTGACACAAGGCAAACAGCCCTGGCTGGGGGGTGTTGGGGCTGGGGGGGCTCAGCCATGCCCCCCTATCCTGCCCCCCAGGCTGTCGTGCTGGAGGGCAACTACTGGAAACGCCGCATCGAGGTGGTGATGAGGGAGTACCACAAGTGGAGGATCTACTACAAGAAACGGGTGAGTGGCTCTGCCCATGCTGCCCCCCATCCTGTGGCACTGCCAGTGGTGGGATGGAACACAGCTGTGCCCACCCTGGAGCTGTGGATGACAGAGAGGGACATGGCAGGCTCTGGCATCACGGCATGCTGGCTGCTCCTCCTGAGCTGCCACCCTTGCCCTGCCCCACATCATGCCCACACTGCCTGGGGGGTGACACAGGTTGTCTTCCCCTTCCAGCTCCGAAAGTCCACCCGGGAGGGAGAGATCTCCAGTCCAAAGCCGGTGAGTCCACTGGGACAGGGTGGGAAAGGGAAAAAGGGAGGCACAGGGCAGACCCCTGCACAGGGCAGCTTGGGAGAAGGGCAGATGAAACCCCCAGGCTATGATGAACCCATTGGGATGCAATGCCAAGCACTTGGGACATGCTGGAAGCAGCAGTGTGCCAGGTGTGAAGGTTTGGAGTGATAACACTGTGGGAAGCATAGGAGTTGCCAGGGAGAGCAGCCAGGGAGCCAGGCATGAACCCTCCCCATGAGAGGTGCCCACCTGTCTCGTTTGCTCCATCTCGTGCAGGATGAGGATGTCTGGAGGCCAACAGAGAAATGGTGCAACCAACTCTTCTGCAATGTGGTGCCGATGCTACTTGGGGATGAGGAAGAGGAGCCTGGGAGCAGGCAGCACTTCGACCTGGACACCTTCCTCTCAGACATATCTGACACCCTCTTCACCATGACACAGATGCCCAGTGCCCACCAAGAACTCCCTGAGGATGGTAGGTGCCCCAGCCTGTGCTCCAGCAGGGTGTGGAGGAGGAATCCAGCAGGCAGCACACACCACAGCACCTTTCTGCCTCTTGGCTTAGCCTCTGGGAGCTGCCACCCATGTCCTTTGAGCAGGCAGGGTCCCCTGGCATCGCCCCTGCTGGGACAGGAGGGCGGGGTGTTCCTGCCCTGACCAAATAGGAGCCACCAGACATGAAGATTCTCAGATGGAGTGTTTTGGTGGGGTGGGATCTTCCCCTCCTCTGATGGCTCCCTATGGACCAGCATGGGCTGTCCCAGGTGAGATGGGCTGAGCTGCCCAGTGACCACCAGCCCCAGGAAGGACCTCATCCCAGCCCCCAGGGCAAGTCCTGCTTCCATGACTGCTCTTTGCTGTCTCTGCCTGGTCACATTTCTGGAGCCCCTTCAACACCAGGCTGGTCCTGTGCCAAGATTCAGCCTTTGTCTGGTGTTTCCAGGCACTGGAGGATGTCTTAGAGCTGCTGGTGGGCAGAGTGGTAGGATGGAATGGCCCTGACTCTCCCAGGGTGGTACCCACCTCCCTGCCCAGGGAAGGGCCCAGTGACACAGGGTGACTCCGGGGTGGCACAGAGGGGTGGCAGCCAGGCAGGTGTCAGGGCACAGTGGTGGGAGCAGACTTGAAGGGGCGTCTTGGGGGTGCTTTGGATGGGCCCTGATGTTCCAGCTCTGCTCCCTTCCAGTGTATGTTGGGAATGCTGACATGATACAGCCAGATTTGGCACCTCTGCAGCCCAGCCTGGATGACATGGAGATCTCAGGTAAGAGCCAACCTGGATGTGGTACCACATCCCACACATCCCACACAGCCTTGCACCCCATGGCAGCCCAAAATTGGGGATCAAAGGGTTGGCCAGGCAGCACCAGGAGCTGCTGGGGCAGGCAGAAGAACCAGACATCCAGTGGCAGAGGAAAAGCAGCATGGGTGGGATATGCCAGGGCAGGGCTCCACTGGGGACCAGCTTTGCCCTTGAATGTTCTAGAGCTGGGCACACTGTGGGGTTGGTGGCTGCAAGCCCTCCCAGGTAGCTGGTGGTCTTGGGCAGCACCAGCATCTGCAGACCCCCATGTGAGCCTGGAGCTCCAGGGCCCTTCTCCACTTCCTTCAGCAGGAGGAAACAAGGGCACTTGCACCATACGGCTGAGGGGTGATGCAAGACCAGATGCTGGCAGGCAGCAGGATGGGCACACTGTGTGCCAGGCCAGGCAGTGGGATGCCCTGGGGATGGATGAGGTGGGAAGGCTCCTGCCAGCCCCTCCTTGGCTCATCCCCTCCAGAGATCCCATCAGGCTGAACCACACTGGAAAAAGGGTCTGTCCCTATGGCTGATCCTTTGCCCACTGTCCCTTGGTGCCCCACGTGGTCATCAGCCAGTGGGAGGTGGGACAGCTTCAGGGGGCTCAGATTGACCCCAGATAAGTGTTCCTGCCTCTGAGAGGTCCTACAAGGTGTCAGAGCTGCAGCCCCAGCATGTCTCTGAGGGCCCAGCATGGCCTCATGCTCAAGCAGATGGCAGGAGCACTGTGGTGCCCAGCTGAAGCAATGTATCTGCCAGGCTGGCATTTTTCCTGGGGTAAAGGCCTGCATTTTGCTCCAGACTGCTGTCTGGGAATAGGATGGGTCTTACTGCAGGCCATACATCACAGGGAAACATCCCTTCCTGCTCTGCCTGTGCCCAGCAGGACACTGCTGGGGCTGGGGAGGGTCCCAAGTCCTGCTGGCATCAGGGACAATGTCCCAGCTGGAGAGGGGCTGGTGTGCCCTGGGGCAGGGCAGCATCCCGTGGGGTGCTTGGAAACCTGTGTGTGGGAATTTTGTCCTGGACATGGAACATTTCCTGGGACACTGTGTGGAGCAGCTCCCTGGATGGTGAGGGGGTGCTGTGTGTGTGCCATGCCCCCCGTGGAGAAGTGGGGAGAGGAGATGGGGGTGAAACAGTGGGTGCTGCCACCAACCCAGTTGTGTGCCAAAGGCCACTTTTCCCAAAGGGCAGGCAATGGTTTTCTGTGGATCCCCCAGCAGCCTCGCACAGAGCTGTGCAGGGCAGATGTGTGGGGTGGGCACCGCAGGGTCTCAGGGCTGGCACCGTGGCGGGTGGCTCTGGCAGAGCTCAGTGCCTGCCAGTCAGTGCCTGCAAGCCAATCCCCAAATGAGGAAGCACCTCGTGTCCACGGCGGGTGCCAGAGCGCGGTGCGGGGCGGACGGAGAAGTCCCGATGGCAGAGGCGAGGGAGCAGCCCAGCCTTGTGCCCTGCTGGCACCGTGCTCCAGGTAGGACCCACACTGGGCATGGGGGCACCGGGGGCTGGACTGGCCGTCCCATGGGGTGGCATTGCCCTGCTGCACTGCAGGGCGCTCCGAGAGCCTGGGGCTGGTGCTGGAGAGTCCTTGGGTTGGGAAGGGGCTCTGTGGCCCCAATGCCAGGGCAGAGCAGCCCCAGAGTTGAGCAGGATGCCAAAGGTGGGGTGTGCTGACCACATGGGCTCTTCTCCCTTGAGCAGCACTGTGCCCTGGCCATGCTGCACTACCTGGAGATGGTGAGGAGGAGCATGGGTAGCAGATGTGGGTTGGGGAAGGGGCAGGAGAAGGGGAGGACGGGGCTCCCAGGGAATGCCAGGGACATTCCATCCCTGTAGCACAGCAAGAGGCACAAATCTGCCAAGCTGGGCATGAGAAATGCCTGTAAATATCCACAGAGCTTCGATGCCAGTGGCAAGGTCAGTCCAGTGTGGGCACAGTGGTGGTGGGGGCAGCGTGGGGCTGGGCTCCATCCCAGGAAGGAGGACACCCTGCCTGGCAGCACCACAACACACTGAGTGCCAGCCCCTGGAGAGGCATGGGTGGTCCTGCCGTGCTGCCAGGGACTCACCAAGGCCTTGGCAGGGGGAAGGGGCAGTCTTGGGGCTGGCTGGAGCAGCTGAGCAGCAATTCTGCCCCATCTCACCCCACTGTTCCCCTTGGATGGTAGTACATGGCATGCTGGAACCACCACCATGCTCAGACCCATGGCATCCCACGGTGCTGGCATGTTTGCTCCTCTGGTGTAGATTCAGCAAGGCCTCAGGATGTTGTGGGTCCCAACCAGGGCACCCTGGGTGCTGGAGCCTGGACCACAGCCAGTGTCCTGGGCATGGCTGCACACACCAGGCAGGCAGAGCCAGCAACAGGGCCTGGAGGTGGCATTGCCAGCACCAGACAAGGGCTGGAGAGCACAGCTGGGTACTCCCTGGAGAGGATGCCCTGCCTGTCCAAGGGTGGCTGCTCAGGCACAGAGCCTGTGCCAGGGGCTGTCAAGCTGCCAGCCCAGGGAGCCCTCCTGCTCCATCCTACAGGGAAGCATCCAGCAGCCCCAGCCCCATCCTAAGGGAAGCATCCAGCAGCCCCAGCCCCATCCTACAGGGAAGCATCCAGCAGCCCCAGCCAGCCCAGTCCCACAGTCACCCTCTGCAGGGCAAACCCTCCTGGTGGCGATGCCAGAGCCAGCACTGGCACAGGCACTGAGCATGGGGGTTGATGTGCCCGGGGAGGCGGCTGCCCAAAGTGTAGTGCCAGCCCTCCGTGCCAGGGCGTCTGGGCCTGCGGAAGGAGTAGGGTTGTGGGAAGGAGACAGGAAGGGAGCGGGAGTCGTGGCAGGGTCACGCGGCTCGGCTCTGGCGAGGCCATGGGATGTGGTTAGCCACAGGCTGCACGCACAGCAGCGCTGGGCTGGGGGGGACAGCACTCACCACCATGCCAGGGGACCATCCACGTTCCCCCGTGGCTTGGGAATGCCGTGACCTGCTCATCCAGACTGCCCTGCTGTGCCCCCAGCATGGATGTCGTGGTCCCTGTCCCAGCTCGGGGCTGGTACAGCCATGCACACCCCTGGGAGCAGCCATGGAGCACATGGAGCCCAGCTGAATATCAGGGGTGGGATTCCCACCCTTGGGTGACACTCTGAGTGGGTTTTCCTGTCCCCATGCATGTGGCAAGGCTGGACAAGGATGCCACATCTGCTGGAGATGCCCCAGCCTCACAAGGCGGGATTGGCAACTCCCCAGCAATGCCAGTAAAAGGATATGGATCCACTCTATGTGCCCCAGGGCTTGTCCCCCAACCCTGGGCAGGTCCCCTCATGCCAGTCACTGTCTCCACTTGGCCCTGCAGATATTTTCACCAGCCACCGACCACCCCCATCGCAAACACAACCGGGCTACCAGGATCCATCCTGCTTCTTGCCCATGGCTGAGCCCCTGTTTGGCAGCGGGGGCTCCCTGATGGGTGCTCGGGGACTGCCTGCAAGCCCTGAGGCCCCACTGCCACCCGGCACCCTCCTCCAGGTGAGCAGAACCCCAGCCCACAGCGGGTGGCTGCCGGTGCCCCAGCCACCCTCCCTGACCCTGCGGTGTCTCCCACAGCCCAGCGGTGCCTCCCAGCTCAGCCTCCACAGCGCCTTCCTGGGCCCCGAGCTGCCCCCGGCGCCCCNAGCCACTACCGAGCCCAGACCCCCCGTTCTCCCCCGCCTCAGCCCCCCGCTCCAAGTTCCCCTATGCCAGCTCACCCAGCCCCTCGCTCCTCACCCACCCTGCCTCGCCCCTCTCAGCCCCCTGTTTCGCCCCCCACACCCCTGGGCTGGGCTACACCACGGGCATGGTTCCCCGGGGGTACCCCGGCCCTGCTGCCCCACAGCTCCTGCCCCCTGCCCTGCTGGGCAACCCCAGGTTTGCCCCATCCAAGGGGCTGCCCCAGGGTGGGGGCGGGCGGCCCAAGGCAAAGCTCGGTGGCACCAAGGCGAGGAGGCTGCCAGGACCCCCCGTGCCCCACCTGCCTGTGCCCAACTCCTGCCTGAGCCAGCTGCTGACCACAGGTAACAGGGACAGGGGGGCCATAGGGGTGAGCCAGGGGGGATGTTATGGGAGGGATCAGAGGGGGGACCCCACTGACTCCTTGGGGTTGGGACACTGGGGTGCTGGGCCAGGCTTGTGGCTGTCCCCATGGGAGGCAGTGCCAAACCCAGGGGTGAAGATGCCCCCAGCTCCAGCAGCTTCAGAGAGAGATGGGATCCAATTGGCCACAGACACTGCTGGGAATTCCCAGTCTGGTCTCCATGGGCACAGCAGGTCACCGGTGTCCTGCCCAACTGCTGCCTGAGGGTTCAGTGGGACAGGTCCCTTCAACTTGGTCATGTCCCTGTCCCTGTGCTTGGCCGGGAAGGGGCTGGGCATCGCTGCCTGCACGAGGCTCTCAAGCACATCCTCACTGCCAAGACAGAAATGCCACCTCTCTCCAGGGGTGCCTCTCCCCTTCTCGGTGTGGTCTGGCAGGGAAGAGGCTGCAGCAATGCTGGTGTGGGGGGCTGGCTGTCCCTGGGGGCAGGGAATGTCACCCCAGTGCCAACAGCCCCACACAGAAGAGCCAATCTGCTCCCTGCCCCCTCAGCCAAGCAGGACCTGGCCCTGGATGCCCCTCACCCCGTGGGTGCAGGACTCATGCCCGTGGTCCCTGTCTCCCCGGTAAGCACTCACCCTTCCCCCCGCTTGGTAATTGTGGCCCCCCCTGGGCCTGGGAATCGTCCTTTCCTGGCTGCTGGGAGAGGGGAGAGATGGGGCAGATGAGCACGTGGGCTCTGGGGTGATCACCCTTTGCTGTGGGCTGGACAGGCATGGGGAGAAGGAGGGGACATGGGGGT
Source organism: Sakesphorus luctuosus (assembly GCA_013396695.1). NCBI lineage: Eukaryota > Metazoa > Chordata > Aves > Passeriformes > Thamnophilidae > Sakesphorus > Sakesphorus luctuosus. The sequence continues at coordinate 157,804 of VWZD01010730.1, forward strand.
GGCAGGAGTCACCTCAGTGTCTTTTGTAAAAGACTGGGGCAGACGTGAGAGACACTCCACTTGTAGACCCCCTTTCCTGGGGCTCTGGGGCTGCCCCTGCAGATGGTGGGATGGGGCTGCCCTTCCCTGTGCCCTGGGGTTTGGTTGTCAGTGCCCAGGGAATGACCACTGTGGGGGGCTGAACCCCCAACTCCCCTTCCCTCTGTCTTCTCCCAGCAGCAGAGCACTGTCCCCGAAGTCCCTGCCACCTTCCTCCCCAGAATGGCCCAGCTGAGCCCAGGACTGGCTTCTGGCTCCAGCCCTTCCCAAGTCGTGCCAGTGCCACCGGCAGACACACAACCAGGCCCCCTGAGAGTCCCCAAGGCAGAGCAGCTGTCCCCCACCTCTGCTTGTGGTAAGTGTGGGGCACCCCAAGCAGCTCCACGGGGCACCGCAGTTCCTGCAGAACTTGCACCAAACATTGTGAGAACGTTTCATTTCAGCTTCAATCCCAGCTGTTTCCATTCACCCAGCAGAGCATGGAAAGTTCCTTCCCTCAGGGGAGGGCACAGCCCCTTCACCTGCCTCCCTCTCCGGGGGCAAAAGCAGAAATAGGAAAAGACAAAAACGGAGCAAAATGTCCGACTGTGGTTTTGAAACCTCGGAGCTCAGTTTAGGAGCAGGAAGCGCCCTCTTTCACCCGCAGAAACCAGCGTGGCAGCTGGAAACCAGGCTCTGGTGTCATTGCCAGTTCAATCTGGTGCTGCACACCACAGCTTTGCTGCCCTCAGGACTCTTTTTGGGTGATTTCCACCCCAAGAAACGCTGGGGATTTAAAATGGCACATTCCGGGTATTCCCATTTCTGAGCAGTTGTAAATGACTGGGATTTGCGGTAATGTGTGGTTAGAGGATGGAGTGGAGCATCCCGGTCAGCTGAGTGGGGTGGATGCCCCAGGGTGGGGCAGCGCTGTGGGTGCTCCTCTGTGCCTGTCCCAGTGTGTGACCCTGCTGTCACCCTGTCACAAGGGGCTGCTGCTGCCGCCCCTCTCCCCACAGTAGCACCTTCCCTTTGCCAGGCAGCAACTGGCACAAGCCCAGCCAGACTTCCCCGGGATCCACCGCAGGACTGGGCACCGGCATCTCCTTGCACCACCCCATGTCCCGCCGGGGCAGGCCCGAGTCCAACAAGGTACAGCAGGGGGTCCATATGCACCCACTGTCCTCCTGCCCTCTAAAACTCCCCCCACCCTCGCTGCAAGCTTTGGGCCAGCCTGTCCCCACTGGGGCTGGTGGCCCGTGGCTGCCCCCGCTGCCGGGAGGTGCCTGACGGCGCTGCCCTGCAGCTGGAGAGCCGCCGCATCACGCACATCTCCGCCGAGCAGAAGAGACGCTTCAACATCAAGCTGGGCTTCACCACGCTGCACAGCCTGGTGAGCACGCTGAGTGCCCAGCCCAGCATCAAGGTGAGCACTCAGGGCCAGCCCTGGGCACTCAGGGACACGCTGTGCCACCTGGGGATGCCACATCCCTGCTCTGCCCCAGAGCACGGAGCTCCTGCCACAGCGGGCACGGGGAGACTCATGCTGTGCCAGGGAGGTCTGGGCTCTGGAGACTGTGCCAGGGTGGTTTGGGTACCCTTCCTCTCTCACCCCATGGCCACCCAGGTCAGCAAGGCCACCACCCTGCAGAAGACAGCTGAGTACATCTGCAAGCTGCAGCAGGAGCGGGCGGCTCTGCAGGACGAGGCGCAGCGGCTGCGGGAGCAGATCGAGGAGCTCAACGGCTCCATCAAGTGAGAGGAGACGTGTTGGGGGAGACAAGGGGGGCACTGCCGGCTTTGGGGTTGTCAGGAGGGGCAAATGGCAGTGCCAGGGTGGCAACAGGACAGGTCAGGTCTCCCTGGAGCACCTGTCCCTCCTAAAACCCCAACTGGGAGAGGGCTGATGCTCAAGAGGCAGTTACTGTGCGGCCCCACAATCACTCTGGGAGGGCGACACTGCCTGCCAACCCCTGCTGGGAGCTGAGGTCCTGCTGGAGCCTCTGAGGTCCCACTGGGACCCACAGGCAGCCCCTGCAACTCCCAGCCTCCTGAACACAGCCCCATAGCACTGCTCGTGCCCCGCAGCCTGTGCCAGGAGCAGCTGCCGGCCACGGGCGTGCCCATCACACGCCAGCGCTTCGACCACATGCGCAGCATGTTCGATGAGTACGTCCGCTCCTCCACGCTGCAAAACTGGAAGTTCTGGATCGTATCCTTTGGGACCAGTGCCTGCTGCTCCCTCTGACAATTCCACTTCCACAGCTCTCCCACCACACCAGGTGACACCCAGGTCCTCATCACCCCAGCAGTCCAAGCTGGTGCCTAGTGCAGCGCCAAGCTGCGAAGGCACCCAACAGGTCTGCTCCATGTTTAGGCAAAGAGGTCTGTCCTGCTGCTGAGGGAGGGTGATGCCCACACCATGCCTATGGCAAGGTTGGTCCTTAACTCCTCTGCTCCCACCAGTTCAGTGTCATCATCCGGCCCCTCTTCGAGTCCTTCAACGGGATGGTGTCCACGTCCAGCATGGAGAGCCTCACACAGACATCCCTCGCCTGGCTGGACCAGCACTGCTCCCTCCCAGCGCTTCGGCCGAGTAGGTGTCCCTGTGTCTGGCTGTGGCACCCTGAGCGAGCTGGGTTGGCACAGGCCAAGGGAAAGGCCGAGTGGAAGAGGACAGGGGTGTCCTGGGGGATGGTGGGAAGCCGATCCGTGGGATGTCCCAGGGCTCGTGCTCGGTGCTTTCCCGTGCTCCTGTCACACCAGCGCCACGGGTGAGCCGGCTGTGCGCTGCCCCGGTGTCCTGGCAGGGCGGGCTCAGCCCTCCCCAGAGCCCCGCAGGGTGGGTTTCCCTTTGCCCCGTCTGCTGGGGGCTGTGTCAGGGACCCGTCCCGCCGTTCCGGGGGCTGGAGCGGGGATGAGCAGCGCCGTGTCCTGCAGGGTGGGTCGCACCTTGCAGCCCCCGGGGCGTGTCGGGCATTGACCTGTCTCCCCGTTCCCCTGTCCCCGCAGCCGTCCTGAGCTCCCTGCGGCAGCTGAGCATCTCCACCTCCATCCTCAGCGACCCCGCCCGTGTCCCCGAGCAGGCGGCGCGGGCGGTGGCAGCACTGGGACGCGGCGCCTCCTCCTCCTCCTCCTGACTGCCCCGGGGGGACGGTCCGTGGGGTCCGGGGGTCCCACGGGCACCGGCGTGGGGAGCCAGGGCTGCGAGGGGGCTGCCCCCAACTCCTCCCGTCCCGATAAAGGATTCGCTGCGCTACGGGCCCCGCGTGGTTCTTCAGCGCCGGGGCTGCTCCGGGGCGCGGCCGGGAAGGGCGTACCGGGCGTGGAGCGGAGGGGACGGTCGGGGCTGGGAGGTGGATGAAGGGAAGTGGGGCTGGGGCTGGGGAGTGAGTGCAGGGGGGTGACACCGGGATGGGCGGGGGGTGACACCGTGATGAGGTGGGGGGATGACACCAGGATNCAGGGGCCGCGCATGCGCACACGCAGGGCCGCCCCCCCCGCGGTGCCGGTGGCTGACGCGGCGCGGGCGGCGGGAACATGGAGGGGCCGGGCGGGCCGGGGGTGCCAGGGCTGCCAGGGGTGCCAGGCGCCCTCGCCATCCTCCTCCTCCTCGTCGTGCTCGTCCTGCTGCTGACGACCGCGCTGCGCCGCGCCGCGCCCAGGGGAGCGCCGGCCGCCCCGCCGGACGGTGAGTACACCGGAGCGGACCGCGGGGCGCCGGGCGGAGCGGAGCGGAGCGGAGCGGGACTGACCCGGCCCCTCCGCTCCCGCAGGGCCCAGGGCCAACGGGCACGCCAGGCAGGGACATCCGCGGAAGGCGAAGCCGGCGGCGAGGGCTCGCAGGGAGAAGCAGCAGCAGCAGCAGCAACACAACTTCACGCACCAGCTGCTCGTTGCCACCCTCAAGGTACCGCGAGTGCCGCTGTCGTGTCCGTGTCCGTGTCCCACGGGTGCTGATACCGCTGTTCCGCGGGTGGCAGTGCCCCGCCGGTACCACGTGTGCCCGGTGCCGGTGTTCCCTTGATGTCCCCCCAGTGCCACCGCCGGTGTCCCACCGGTGCGGTGTGTCCTCCCCGATACCGGTGTCCCGCCGATGTCCGTGCCCCACTGGTGCTGATACCGGTGCCCCCCCCGGTGCCAGTGCCCCACTGGTGTCCCCGAGTGCCATGTCCCACCAGTGTTCCATTGGTGCCCCCTCCAATGCCAGTACCCTCTCGGTGCTGGTGTCCCTGTCTTACTGGTGCTAATACTGGTGTCCCCTCCAGTACCATCTCCCACCAGTACTGCATGTGCCTGGTGCCAGTGTTCCCCTGGTGCTGGTGTCCCGCTGGTGTCCATGTCCTCCTGGTGCTGATACCAGTGTTCCCTCAGTGCTGCTGTCCCACCACTGTCCCACCAGTGCCATGTCCCACCTGTACTGCGTGTGCCCAGTGCAGCTGTCCCACCAGTGCCAGTATCCTGCTGGTGCCAGTGTCCCACCGGCACATCCTCCCACTGTGCCCACGCTCTCTCCGCAGGGGCACAGCAGCCCGGTGACCTGCCTGGACTTCAGCAGCAATGGGAAGTACCTGGCGTCGTGCTCCGAGGACCGCACGGTGCGGCTGTGGAGCACCCGGGACCTGGCGGGGCGCGAGCACCGCTGCCTGCGCGCCAACGTGGGGCTGGACCACGCCGAGCTCGTCCGCCTCAGCCCCGACTCACGGTACGGCCGGGCCTCCTCCTGGCACTGCCAGGCCCTGTGGAGCCACCGGTGCCACAGCCAGGCCTCGCCGGGATCAGCAGTGTGTGTGTTCTGGGATGCATCACTGGGTACCCCATCACGGTGCTGCTGATCCGTGGCCCTTCCTGGCATGGGATCACAGAATCACAGCAGTCAGGGTTGGAAGGGACCTTTGGGGATCATCCAGTCCAACCCCAATGGCTCAGTGTGGTTCTCGGGGCAAATATCCCAGTGCCCAGCTTGCTGTGCCTCATGGAAGATGCCCATTTTGGTCTCTGCCAGCTGGGATGTGCTGCTCAGCCTCTCCAGGGAGCTGGGGAGCTCTTGCAGGGTGGGATTTGGTGGAAAAGTGTGTCTTGGCTCTTCGTGAAGTAGTCTCTTTTACAGAGAAGGCATCTCATTTCCAGATGTGGGATAATAAATACTGTTCTTTTCCAGTCAGTGTTGCAGTTGAGCCAACACAGGGAGAGAACTTGGTGCCCTCATAAAACTTTTTACCTGCCAGTGTATCCCCCTCCTCAGGTGCCCCTGAGCCACCTGTGCTGAGCTGGGGCTCAGGGCCTGTCCCTCCACAGGGCTTTCATTGTCTGGCTGTCAAATGCTGAGACTATTCGTGTCTACAAGATGACCAAGAAGGATGATGGGAGCTTCACCTTTACTGCAAGTTCTGACTTCCCAAAGAAGCACAAAGCTCCTGTCATTAACATAGGGATTGCAGAGACAGGTATGGAAATGAGCTGCTCCCCTCTACAGGTTGGCTTTGATTTCCTTGTGAAGCTGCTGGGTTCAAAGGGTTTGGAGTTTTTGGCATTCTCAAGGCTGTGCTCAGCACCAGTACTTGACTCTCTGTAGTCTCTTAGGGTTTTTTTACTTAATTTCATCCTGAGTGAACCAAAAGGTGTCATTTTCAGACCCATTATGTCCCTGTAACCAGCTCCCCGATATGCACAGTCTCTTAATTTACATNCCCTCCGCTCCCGCAGGGCCCAGGGCCAACGGGCACGCCAGGCAGGGACATCCGCGGAAGGCGAAGCCGGCGGCGAGGGCTCGCAGGGAGAAGCAGCAGCAGCAGCAGCAACACAACTTCACGCACCAGCTGCTCGTTGCCACCCTCAAGGTACCGCGAGTGCCGCTGTCGTGTCCGTGTCCGTGTCCCACGGGAGAGGATACCGCTGTTCCGCGGGTGGCAGTGCCCCGCCGGTACCACGTGTGCCCGGTGCCGGTGTTCCCTTGATGTCCCCCCAGTGCCACCGCCGGTGTCCCACCGGTGCGGTGTGTCCTCCCCGATACCGGTGTCCCGCCGATGTCCGTGCCCCACTGGTGCTGATACCGGTGCCCCCCCCGGTGCCAGTGCCCCACTGGTGTCCCCGAGTGCCATGTCCCACCAGTGTTCCATTGGTGCCCCCTCCAATGCCAGTACCCTCTCGGTGCTGGTGTCCCTGTCTTACTGGTGCTAATACTGGTGTCCCCTCCAGTACCATCTCCCACCAGTACTGCATGTGCCTGGTGCCAGTGTTCCCCTGGTGCTGGTGTCCCGCTGGTGTCCATGTCCTCCTGGTGCTGATACCAGTGTTCCCTCAGTGCTGCTGTCCCACCACTGTCCCACCAGTGCCATGTCCCACCTGTACTGCGTGTGCCCAGTGCAGCTGTCCCACCAGTGCCAGTATCCTGCTGGTGCCAGTGTCCCACCGGCACATCCTCCCACTGTGCCCACGCTCTCTCCGCAGGGGCACAGCAGCCCGGTGACCTGCCTGGACTTCAGCAGCAATGGGAAGTACCTGGCGTCGTGCTCCGAGGACCGCACGGTGCGGCTGTGGAGCACCCGGGACCTGGCGGGGCGCGAGCACCGCTGCCTGCGCGCCAACGTGGGGCTGGACCACGCCGAGCTCGTCCGCCTCAGCCCCGACTCACGGTACGGCCGGGCCTCCTCCTGGCACTGCCAGGCCCTGTGGAGCCACCGGTGCCACAGCCAGGCCTCGCCGGGATCAGCAGTGTGTGTGTTCTGGGATGCATCACTGGGTACCCCATCACGGTGCTGCTGATCCGTGGCCCTTCCTGGCATGGGATCACAGAATCACAGCAGTCAGGGTTGGAAGGGACCTTTGGGGATCATCCAGTCCAACCCCAATGGCTCAGTGTGGTTCTCGGGGCAAATATCCCAGTGCCCAGCTTGCTGTGCCTCATGGAAGATGCCCATTTTGGTCTCTGCCAGCTGGGATGTGCTGCTCAGCCTCTCCAGGGAGCTGGGGAGCTCTTGCAGGGTGGGATTTGGTGGAAAAGTGTGTCTTGGCTCTTCGTGAAGTAGTCTCTTTTACAGAGAAGGCATCTCATTTCCAGATGTGGGATAATAAATACTGTTCTTTTCCAGTCAGTGTTGCAGTTGAGCCAACACAGGGAGAGAACTTGGTGCCCTCATAAAACTTTTTACCTGCCAGTGTATCCCCCTCCTCAGGTGCCCCTGAGCCACCTGTGCTGAGCTGGGGCTCAGGGCCTGTCCCTCCACAGGGCTTTCATTGTCTGGCTGTCAAATGCTGAGACTATTCGTGTCTACAAGATGACCAAGAAGGATGATGGGAGCTTCACCTTTACTGCAAGTTCTGACTTCCCAAAGAAGCACAAAGCTCCTGTCATTAACATAGGGATTGCAGAGACAGGTATGGAAATGAGCTGCTCCCCTCTACAGGTTGGCTTTGATTTCCTTGTGAAGCTGCTGGGTTCAAAGGGTTTGGAGTTTTTGGCATTCTCAAGGCTGTGCTCAGCACCAGTACTTGACTCTCTGTAGTCTCTTAGGGTTTTTTTACTTAATTTCATCCTGAGTGAACCAAAAGGTGTCATTTTCAGACCCATTATGTCCCTGTAACCAGCTCCCCGATATGCACAGTCTCTTAATTTACATTTTCAGGGATGCTGTTGCAAAGAGGTCTGGTCTCAATATTGAGAGGATTGCTGTTCTCTGGCCTGCCAGTCTCTCTTTAACCAGTCAGAAATCTCTCTAGTGAGTTCTTATGGTCTATCTTGAACTTCTGGGATCATCTAGAACAGAGTTGGGGGGTGGAATTTTGTGTTGGTGATGAGGGCTTGATGGATATTGCTTCAGGTGTGTGACAGCAGGTGGATGTGAGTTCACCTCTGTAACAGGAGAGCAGGGAAAATGTTAGCTGAGACCTTTGTTCAGCTGAGAAAGTGAAAACTTAAACCTGCAACAAGTAGCTGAAAGGTAAACAGGCAACTCCCTGCCCAGGCTCTGGTGGCAAAGGGGAAGTGGGAATAAGCAGGAGTCTGACATGGACACAACCAGTACCCAGGGATGGTGCTGGTGTGACTGTGATTCCACTGCCTGCTCACAATCCACAGCTTGAAAGGTGCTGCTCCCTGAGCTGGTTTTGGGCACACAGGGCAGATGGAATGTGCTGTGGCACAGTCTAGTGCTGAGCTCTGCTGGGGCTGAGGGTGCTGAGCAAGGGGCACACATGGGCTCAGTGCCCACTGCCCATCCAGAAACCAAGGGAGCACTTAAGGCATAACCAGGAGCTGAGTCTTCTGATTGACCCTCCTTGGATTTGGTGCTGCCTTTGGTTTTGTCCAGCTGCAGGGAGGGGTTGTCCTGGGGCTTCAGTGAGTCTCTGGCAGCATCAGGCCTGGAGAGCCTCCTGATCTTTACCTTTTTCCCCCAGGGAAGTTTATCATGACAGCTTCCAGTGACACCACCATCCTGATCTGGAGCCCAAAGGGAGAAGTCCTGGCCAGCATTAACACCAACCAGATGAACAATGCCTATGCCACGGTGTCACCCTGCGGGAGGTGAGGGATGGGAGGGATTCTGGGCTGCAGGAGTGGGTGGGAACCTCACTCCTTCCCACAGGACATCAGCCCATCAGCAGTTAGCTGTTATTGTAATGCAGTTTTCTGAGGTTCCACTATTTTAAAAGGGATTTTGCCCTCTGGGAGATGGAGCTGATGTGGGCTCAGACACGGTGTGTTACTGTTGTGCCTCAGCACTGTTGTTCTGGTAACTGAGAACAACTTTGGCCTCAGGTGGCAGAGGTGGGACAGAGCAAACAGCCTATGCAAAGCAAACACCATTTTGGACTTGTTTGTAACCTCTTAAAGGTTAATTATAAAGTGAAAGACTTTCTTTCTGGGAGATCTGTTTATCAGGAAAATCTTGTTCTCTGCTCTGTCTCTAACCTGTCGCTGCAGAATGACTTGCCTTGTTCCAGGCTCAGGGAGCTTGGGGATCAAAAGCATTAAACTCATCTACTTTGGCCTGAGATTTTCTCATTCCTGAGTCATTCTGCTGCCCTTCCTTAGCATTCCCTTTACCAGCAGGATTTCAGGGAAAAGTGAAAACTCTCCCAGCTGACCAAAGCTTTGAGCACAGGAGTCGGGGCAGGTTTGCAGAGCCCTGGCCCTGCCTCCCTCAGGTACTCTGGAACAGGTACCCCATGTCTCTGCCTGTTCCTTCATGCAGGTTTGTGGCATCCTGTGGCTTTACCCCTGACGTGAAGGTGTGGGAGGTGTGTTTTGGCAAGAATGGAGAATTCCGGGAGGTGACCAGGGCTTTTGAGCTGAAAGGCCACACTGCTGGTGTACTTTCCTTTGCCTTCTCCAACGACTCGAGGAGGTGAGTGTGTGTTATCCAGCACAGCCCTCTCTGGATGGCCCTCAGGACACAGGAGCTTGTCATTGCAGGGTTTACCAGCTGCACTCCTGAGCTGAAGGGTAAAACACTGCCCTGGGAGGCCAAAACTGGCTGGTGCCACCTGCATATTCACTGCCCATGGGAATCTCATGTAGTTTAACAAGACCTGGGTCAGAGTAACCCCCAGGATCAATCCAGGCTGGGGATGAGCAGATGGAGCAGCCCTGGGGAGAAGGACCTGAGGAATGCTGGTGGTTGAGAGGCTGGACGTGACCCAGCCCAGAAAGCCCCCCTGCTCTGGGCAGCAGGTGAGGGGGGGGTTCTGCCCCTCTGCCCCCTCAGGTAGACCCCACCTGCAGAGCTGCCTCCAGCCCTGGGATCGAACAGCCCGGGAAGGACGTGGAGCTGCTGGAGAGAGTCTGGAGAAGGCACAAAATGATCAGAGGGCTGGAGCAGCTCTGCTGTGAGGAAAGGCTGACAGAACTGGGATTGTTCAGCCTGGAGAAGAGAAGCTTTAGGGTGACCTAATTGTGGCCTTGCAGTGCCTGAAAGGGCTAAAAAAAAGGTGGGGAGAGACTATTTACAAGGGCCTGGAGTGGCAGGACAAGGGGGAATGGCTTTGAACTGACACAGAATAAGGTTAGATTGGACACTGGGAGGAAACTCTTCCCTGTGAGGGTGGGCAAGCCCTGGCACAGGTTGGGCAGAGGAGCTGTGGCTGCCCCATCTCTGGAAGTGTCCAAAGCCAGGCTGGACAGGGCTTGGTCTGGTGGAAAGACAACACAGCCTGTACACGTGTACAGACTCACCCTCCCCAAAACACTCCCTCCCCTCCCCAGAGGATTCCCATTTCACACTTGGGGCAGGGCCAGAGCCACCTCCCCATTGCCTTCCCCCACCCTGTCTCTCGTCCACAGGATGGCGACGGTGTCGAAGGACGGCACATGGAAGTTCTGGGACACGGACGTGGAGTACAAGAAGCAGCAGGAGCCTTACCTGCTGCTGACAGCGCGCTGCACCGTGGCCGAGCCGCACCTCATCGCGCTGTCCCCCGACGGGCGCGCGGCCGCCGTGGCGGGCGGCGCCGACATCGCCGTGTACAACACGCGGCGCGGCGAGGAGGAGGAGCGGCTGTGCGGCGCCCACGGCCCGCGCGTGGCACGTCTCGCCTTCGACACCAGCGGCCGCTACCTCGTGTCCTGCGGCGACCGCGCCCTGCGCGTCTTCCACAACGCCACGGGGCACCGCGCCGTGGTGGAGGAGATGGAGGCCATGCTGAGGAAAGCCGCCAGCAAGGCCACGCGGGAGCGGCTGGAGCAGCAGGTCTGCGGTGCCCGCAAGGCGCTGGCCGCCATCTACGGCAGGAAGGTGTGAGCTGTGCCGTGCCTGGCACAGGGCAGGGCGTGTCCTGCCCTCTGGGTGTGGGGTTTGGGGGTTTTTAATAACTCTGAATGGTTGGTAATAAACGAGTGCCTCCCCGGGGTCCTTCCTCGGGAAATAACGTACAAATCCAATAGAATAGAACAAAATCCTTCCTTGTATTCAGCCCTGGGAACCCCACCAAAGACGTGTTGAACCAGACTTTTGTGTTTCCAGGTGTGTAGAATCATAGAATCAGTTGCGTTGGAAGAGAACTCCGAGATCATCAAGTCCAACCCTTAATCCAACCCCACTGTGATCACCAGATCATGGCACTCAGTGCCACATCCAGTCTCACCTTAAAAACCTCCAGGGTCGGAGAGTCCATCCCCTCCTGGGCAGCCCATTCCAATGCCTGAGCACTCTCTGTAAAGGAACTTCTTCCTGATATCCAACCTAAACCTCCCCTGCCAGAGCTTAAGCCCTCTTGTCCTACTCTTGGTTTCCTGAGACAAGAGACCAATCCTTATACTATACACTTAGTTACAACTGAAACCCCCTCCCCAAAGTCCAGCAGGAGGATATTTGGGGTGACTCTGAACAGCTCCAATGGGCTCCTCATCTCTGCAGCTCTGTATTTCCTTTTAACTAAACCATGTTACAGCTTCAGGCCTCTCATCTAGGCAGGTTTTCTGATTTATTTTTTACAGCTCAGCCTCTAATCTAGACAGGGTTTTGGTTTATTTCTCAAAGTTCATCCTGCAGCTCTAGGGTTAAATTCCTCCTTGTCTGAAGCTCTGCGTGGTTAAGAGAACTGCTACACCAACTGTGCTTAGGCAAACTTGGGTACAAAAAATCAGTATAAAACACAAAGTTAGTACAGGTCTGATTAAAAATTAGTAAAGATCATATGATTTTATGGAGAAGGGATAAAATCCATTTTCCTGGGGGTCCCTGTGTCACTCCCCTGCTCTGTGACCGAAGGGATGGAGAGGGTGAAGACCATGAAGTGCTTCCTCTTGGATCATCCCTATTCCGTGGGAGCGACGGCTCAGGCAGCGCCCGCGAGCTTTCCTGGGCTTAGAAATGGGATTTTCGGGTAGGATATTTTTTTTTTCAAGGGAGCTGCCCAAGCTCAGTATTGGATGCCAAATGATGGAGCCAGTGCTGCCCGGCACGGGCGGGGCTGTCCTGGGGCTGCGTCCACGGATGGGACCCGCTCCCTGGGACTGGGGCGCTCGGGGATCTCGGGGCGATCGAGGGGTTCGGGGATCGAGGGGATCTCGGGGTGGCTCGGGGGCGGGAGGTGCCCCAAAGGAAGATGGCGGCCGCAGCGTCGTGAGTGCCCGCGCGTCATGTGCGTGCCCGCAGC
>VWZD01010731.1:15246-27579 GCA_013396695.1 Sakesphorus luctuosus
GGGAAGATGGGGGGGTGAGGAGAACTGGGGGATGATGGAGGCGGGGAGAGCAGAGTTGGGGGGAACATGAGCTGGGGGGCACTGGGGGGCTGCACCCCCCGCTGGGGACACTGGGACCCCCTTGGCACAGTGTTGGGGGGCACCTGGTGTCACCCACTGTGGGATCCCCGGCCGGGGCTGGGGGCTCTGGGGTGCCAGGCCCTGGTTTGTGGGGTTCCTGGGTGGAATTGGGACTGGATGGATGGAGGGAGGATAAACTGGGATGGATCAGCTGGGGGGGCCCTGCCCACACTCTGGGAGGGAGCAGGGAGGGGGTGNGTCCCCCGGGTGTGGGGGGACTCTGGGACCCCCACTGAGGGGACACCAGGACCACAGCTCTGCAGGGCCACCTGGGTGGCAGCACCAGGACATGGGGTGTCCTGAGTGCTCATGGTGGGGACACGGGACCCCTGGGTGTGCAGGGACACTGAGACCCCTCCCTGTGTGGGGACACCGGGACCCTCAGGTGCCAGTTGTGGGTCACAGGGTGCCCACGGCACCAGTGTCCCCAAGGTGCCACCTCCAGCCCAGCCCTCGTGGCAGTGCCTGGGCAGCAGTGCCACCAGCAGCCTCAGAGCCACCAGAGCCCTTGTGCCACCACCCCGTCCCCTCCAGCCCCCCGGGGACCTCCTGGTCCAGCCGGGGACACCAAGAGGATGAGCCCCCCTGCCCCCTCCCCTCAGGCCATCAGGGAGCCATTGGGGTTCAGCTCTGGGATGTTGGGGGCCTATTTAGGAATTTTTGGCGAATCCGGGTTGGTTTCTCCCAAAATCGTATTCCTGCTTTTCCCTTTATTCCCGAATTTTCCCACTCAGGTCAATTAGGAATGCCAACACCCTCCTCATCCTCCTCCCTTGGGCTGACCCAGCCCAGCCCTGGCTTTGTGGGGGACCTTCCTCCCCACAGCCCACCACGCAGTGCCGGGGCCTGCCGGGAATGATCCCAAAATCCTGGGAATGCCATGGCAGGGCTGGAGGGATTTATCCATTTCATTGGCATTAGTTTTATCCCAAAATGAGAGCAACTGAGTAAATCATTCTCATCCTCATCCCATCCTCATCTTTTTCCCCATCCCAATCCCAGCCTCATCCTCATCTTCTTCCTCATCCCTGTTCCCATCCCATTCCACCTCATCCCCATCCTGCTCCTCCCAGGACCCTGGAGGGGGCTGGGGGGCACACAGGGCATGTGTGGGGGCTGCAGAAGGGGGTGTGGGGCGATGGGGGCGTGCAGAGGGTNTGGGGGGCTGCAGTGCCTTTGGTGGGGTCTGCAGTGTAATGGGGGGCTGCAGCATTTTTGGGAGGCTGCAGCATTTTGGGGGGCCCACAGTGTGCTGGGGGCTGTGGGCAGGGGCACAATGGGGGGTATGGCAGGGCTGGGGGTCCCCCCACTGAACCCCCCAGTTCTTGGGTAACCCACAGCCCCTGGATTGGGGCAAAGGCAAATACTGATCAACTAAAAGTATGGATTGTTAGGGAATGTCATGGGAACCCCCTTAGCATCAGGATTTGGGGGGGTCTCTTGGTACCCACCCTGGCATCAGCAGCTCTGGGGAGCAGTGGGATGAGGTGGGATCTGGCAGGATGCTCCAAGCACCAGGCTGGGATTGGCACTGGGATTGGGGCTGGGATCAGTATTGGGATCAGGGCTGGGCTTGGGCCTGCAATTGGGGTTGGGATGGATGCTGGGATTGGTGCTGGGATTGGCATTGGAATCGGGGTTGGGAGCAGTGCTGGGATCAATGCTGAGAGAAGGGCTGAGATCAAGGTCGGATCAACCAATTGGGAATTCACAGGTTCAGCACAACAAAAACAAGGGAGAACTTGGGGCACAGGGCGGGTTCTTGGTACTCCCAGAGGGTGAGGCAGCTCCTGCTGGATCAGTGCAGTGCCCAATGAGGAGCAGCTGGGGGGCAGCACCTCGGGGGTCCCTGTGGCCCTGCCCCGGGTTATCCATGAGCCCCTGATCCTCCCAGAGCATCCCACCACCCTCCTCCTCCCCAAACCGATGCGGGGCCGGTTCGTCACCGGCGGCTCCGGCCCGTGAGTCAGCACAGCCGGAGCCGCCAGATAAAAATATCCCGCTGGCTGTGGGGGTGGGCAGGGATTTGGCTGCCGGAGGGAACACGTGGCCGGGGCCACCGTGGGAACTGTGGGGACCCGGACAGGACCCGGAGCTGAGCCCGGGGCTGGCACCGGGAATTCGAGGAGCAGCATCCTGGACTCCCATGGCCTCCCTGCCACAACATCTCCAGGCAGTTTCCCACAGTTCATGTGACCTCCCTGCCCTGACATTCCCAGGCAATATCTCGGCATCCAAGTGGCTTCCCCACTGCCACATTCCCAGGCAGCATCCCGGCTTCCACACGGCCTCTGACACAACATTCATGGACCGAATCCCACATTCCACACGGCCTCCCCACCATCACATTCCTGGGAAGCATCCCGCCTTCCAGGTGTCCTCCCTGCCACAGCATTCCTGGGGAGCATCTCAGCTTCCACGTGGCCTCCCTGCCATGACATTCCAGGCAGGTGCTGTGCCGGAGCCTCCGGAATGTGCCAAGGCAGCGAAGCGAAACCCCTGGGACGCGGGTCAGCAGTTCCCGGCAGCGCCAGATGAGGAGGAGGGAGGGGGAGGACTGCAGTGTCCCTGTGTCCCCATGTCCCTGTGTCCCTGCATTCCCATGTCCCTGAGTTCCCGTGTCCCTGTGTCCCAGTGTCCCTGCATTCCTGTATCCCTGTGTCACTCTGTCCCAGTGTCCTTATGTCCCAGTGTCCCTGCTTCTCTACGTCCTTGCATCCCTGTGTTCCTGTTTCCCCATTTTCCCATATCCCTGTTTCCTCATGTCCCCATGTCCCTGTGACCTCATGTCCCTGTGTCCCCATATCCCTGTGTCCCCATGTCCCTGTGTCCCCATATCCCTGTGTCCCTGTGTCCCCATGTCCCTGTGTCCCCATGTCCCTGTGTCCCCATATCCCTGTGACTCCATATCCCTGTGTCCCCATGTCCCTGTGTCCCCATGTCCCAATGTCCCCATATCCCTGTGCCCCCATATCCCTGTGTCCCCATGTCCCCACACCCACACCCTGCAGTGTTCCAGGTGGGCTCCACTCTGGACCTCCACACAAAGACCTGGAACTGCTGCCACAGCCGCATCCACCACCACATCTGGATCCATGGTAACACCTGGATCTGTGCCCAGCACATCTGAATCCCTGGCAACATCTGGATCCATGCCCATAACTACACTCACCCCCACATCTGCATCCAGGGCCACATGTGACACTGTGGCCACATCTGGATACATGCCCACATCTGGATACACACCCACACCTGCATCTGGATCTGTAGCTGCAGCTGTGATCACATCTGGATCAGTGCCCACAGCTGCATCCACAGCTGCATCTGCACCTAAGGCTACATCTGGACGCTCGCCAACATCCACATCCATGGCCACAAACGGTGTTTGCAGCCACATCTGTGTCCCTGCCCACATCTGGATCCGGGCCCAGAACTGCAGCTGTGGCCACATCTGTGTCTGCAGCCACAGCCACATCTGTATCCATAGGTCACATCTGTATCCATGCCCACATCTGCACCCCCATCAACATCTGCATTGGCGCATCAGTCCCGAGTTTTGGCTCAACGGGCACCAGAGGGGATTGGGGATCCGCCCTGGAATTCTGAATCACAGAGTAATTACCCAAAATGGGTCCAGAGCTCCGGAGCTTCAATCAGGGAAATCACAGGGGTTTCAGGGAATTTTAACATCAGGAGACATTAAAGAGAACACGTTCAAACAGGAGGATCCATCCTATACACATCCTGCATCCCTCCTGCACCCTTCTTGGATCCACCCTGCATCCCTCCTGGATCCACCCTGCATCCCTTCTGGATCCACCCTGCATCCACCCTGGATCCAACCTGCATCCCTCCTCCATCTGCCCAGGGTACTCTCAGTATCCCCTGGGATCTCCTGGAATCACCCAGGACACTCCTGGAATCACCTGGGACAGTCTTAGTACTGCCTGGGATCTCTCAGTGTCACCTGGGATCTGTTGGTGACACCCTGGATCTCTCAGTATCCCCCAGGACACTCTCAGTATCCCTGGGATCCCTTTGTATCCCCAGAATCTCTCGGTATCCCCTGGGATCTCTCAGTATCCGTGGGATCTGTTGGTGACACCCTGGATCTCTCAGTACCCCCTGGGATCTCTCAGTATCTGTGGGATCTGTTGGTGACACCCTGGATCTCTCAGTATCCGTGGGATCTGTTGGTGACACCCTGGATCTCTCAGTATCCCCGGGATCTCTCGGTGTTGCCAAACCCCCGGTCTCTCCCAGCCCTGTGATCCCTGTATTGCTCCTGCCCCTGGATCCCCTGGATCCCCCTGGATCCCCTGGATCCCCCGGGTCCCGCCGTACCTCACGCTGCAGCACCAGCTCCTTGGTGAAGAGCGTGGCCTCCTCACTGAAGGGCTCCCCCTCCTGCGTCAGCCCCGGGATGTTCCGGGCACCCCGCGGGCACTCGATGCCTGTGGGAGGAAGAGGAGGAGGAGGAGGGTGAGGCTGAGGGCACCCACCTGTCACTGCTGGGAATGGCCCCGAGGGAACGGGCTGGGCAGGGAATGGGATATCTGAGTCAGGGGGAATGTGGGAAGCTCTGGAAGGGTCCAGTGGTGGCACAGTCATGGGAGAGGCTGGGATAGCTCAGGACTAGCAGGGATGGGGACATGGGAACTATGGGATGAGCCAGCAGGGATGGGGACACATCCAGTCCCCCACATTCCCAACCTCTCTCCCTGCCTCAGCTTCCTGCTGTCCCCAGGATACCCCTGGGATACCCCCCTGCCCTGACTCGGAAAACAGGGAAGTCCTGCATTATTAATTATAATTTACATAATTTGCATAATTAATGAAGTGCTGGGAGTTACAGCTCCATGCTGGAGCCGTGATCCTTCGGGAAGGCTGGTGACAAAGTGCCACAGCCACAGAGCCACTGCGATGTCCCCGTCCCCAGGGGGCACAAGGACACGGATCCCTTCCCAGAGAGCAGCTGGAGCCCCCGGAGCCCACCCTGCAGTGACAATTCCCTGTGCCACCAGGCCCATCCCCATCTCTATCAGATCCCCACCCTCATCTCTGTCCCTTCCTCATCCTCATCCTTGTCCCTGTTGCATCCCTAACCCCATCCCTATCACAGCCTCATCCCTCTCCTTGTTTCCCCATCCCGGTCCCCATCCCTGTCCCTGTCCCCATCATCCCCATCCTCATTCTTACCCCATCCTTGTCATATCTCCATCCCTCTCCCATTCCCATTCCCACCCCATTGCATCCTCATCCCTGTCCCTGTTTTATCCCCATCCTGTCCTCATCCAATCTCTGTCCCCATTCCCAGGCTGTGCTGCCTCCAAGGGAAGTCAAACATTTCCAGAGAATCCAGCCCTGTCCCTGCCCACTGATTCCAAAGCCAGCACTGATCCTAAACCCAGCAATGATCCCAAAGCCAACACTGATACCGACCCCAGAACTGATCCCAAAGCCAGCACTGATCTTAAACCCGGCACTGATTCCAAAGCCAATACTGATCCTAAACCCGGCACTGATCCCAAACCTGGCACTGATCCCAAAGCCAGCACTGATCCCAAACCCAGCACTGATCCCGACTCCAGAACTGATCCCAAAGCCAGCACTGATCCCAAACCCGGCACTGATCCCGACTCCAGAACTGATCCCGTGTTTGTCCAACAAGGAGCATCTCCCAGTACCTGCTGGAGCAGGAATGAGAAGCTGGAGCTGCCCTTCCTGCTCCTCCTCCTCCTCCTCCATGGAGGGGGCCAGGACCTGCTGAGGGTTTATGCACCAGGGCGGAATTTTTTCCCACAAAATAATACGGAAAGAGCTGAGGAAGCACCAGAATCCTTAAACCACACGAGCTGAGAGCAGAGTTTTCCAGCTGCCAGCTCCTCCATGCTGGGATCCTGCTTCAGATCCTCTCCCGGCCCTGATGCTTCCCAAACCCACCCAAGGGAAGATTCTGGAAAAGGGAAAGCTCAAAAGGATGGGCTGAACGTGCTCGTCCCCCTGGGAATGCTGTAGGGAGAGGGGAAGGGGATGCTTGGCACACAGAAAAGTTATCCAGCACTTTAAAAATAGCAACTAATCCCGACCCCGCGGCTCCGCCGCTCTTCCTGGGAAGCCGTGACGGATTAATGAGGGATGCGGCTGGAAGTGCTGCAGCCATTGAGCTCCCCTGGGCTTCCCAGAGAATTCCAGCACAATCCTGCTGAGCTGGAGCTGGGGGGATGGAGGGGGTGGCTGTGGGGGCTGCTCTGACCCTGGAACCAGCTTGGGAGGGAATGGAGGCAAGAATTCCACAGCATCCCAGGGCATTCTGCAGCATCCCATGGACATTCCAGAGCACCCCTGGGTGTCCCACAGTATCCTGGGGTATCCTGCAGTATCCCAGGGTATCCCACAATGTCCCTGAGGATCCTGCACCAGGATCCTGGGAGAGGCTGGGCCTTCTGGGACATCAGTGGGAATACAAAAAATAAAACTTTCCAGGGAAGGTCTCCTGGAGGAGGGACCTTTCCAGCCTGAATTCCTGGGATTCCAGCAGTCTCTTCCTTGCAGTGCTGGGAAGGGCACCGGGATCCAGGCTGGCTCCAGGCAAAGATTGGCTGTGCCAGGGCAGAATGACAGGGATTGATCTCCCAGGGCATTTATGGATTTTGGGAGAAATAGAGGTGAGCAGGAGGGAGGGCACAGCCAGTAATGCAGGAATGGGACTGGAATGCTGAGGATCCGCTCCAGATCCCGGTGGATCAGCACTGGATCAACCCCATGGTGGGAATGCTCACACGGAGAAACTCCAGATTCCCATCCCCACCTCACAATTCCACAGCTCCGCTGTCTCCTTGGGGAATTTCGGGACACTCTGGAGCCACATGGCCCTGCACCCCAACATTCATCCCCACCCCTCAGGAATTCCACCACTTCCAGCCCCCGCCCCGGGAAGGCGCCAGGCTATGGAGTTTTGCCGGGAGAGAGAAATTCGGGATGAAACCAGTGCCTCTATTTGCACATATTTATAGTGTTCCGACGGATCTATTTTAGCTGGAAAGCCGGGATGAGCTCCCTCGGGAGCATCCCTGGAGTCACATTTTAAGGGACTTGGCTTCTCTTTATGGTGCTCATTTGCATTTGATATCCATAAAAACGGCAGGCGTTGATAAAAGGCGGATATTTATCCTATTCCTGGCTTGGCAGAGGAGGGTTGGGAATGGCACCGGGGAGAAAACCAATCAAAACCAGGGAAAAGAAAAGCCGGAAGGTCCCGCCAGGATCATGGCCGCTGGTTGCTGCCACTGGGATTTTGTGGGATGGAATTATTGAGGGGATTAATCCCTGCTGGAACAGAGCAGGGGGGAGCAGGGATCCCCATGGAGCAGGATCATAGAGCAGGGACCTCCAAGGAGGAGAACCATGGAACACAATCCCTGTGGAGCAGGGAATCCCATGGAATAGGGACCCTGCCATGGAGCAGGACCATGGAACAGAATCCCTATGGAGCAGGGAATCCCACGGAATAGCGACCCTGCCATGGAGCAGGACCATGGAACAGAATCCCTATGGAGCAGGGAATCCCACGGAATAGCGACCCTGCCATGGAGCAGGACCATGGAACAGAATCCCTATGGAGCAGGGAATCCCATGGAATAGCGACCCTGCCATGGAGCAGGACCACGGAGCAGGGACTGCAGCAATGGGAGAGGTGCCAGCCCCCATCTCATTCCCTGTGGATCCCATGGGCACTGCGGTGGGCACTGGGATTCCAGAGCAGTGCCAACCTCTGGAATCCATAGAGAGTTCAGTTGATCCCAATTCCTCCTCCCAAGCACGTGGGACTTTCATCACTCCTGACAATTCCCACGTCTCTGTCGGGAAGAGGGAGCTGCATTCTCCCATCATTTCCCACTGGCTTTGACAATGGATAAAATCAGACTCCAGGATATTTATAGGCACGAGTACACGGAGAAGGACAGGTTTAGGACACGCTCCACATGGCAGGAGTCAACTTGGGATAGGGCTGGGAATGCTCATGCTCCAGCTGGATCCAGGGACAGAATGTTCTCGTTGCTCCCAGTGTTTTTGTCCTGGAGGGGGATGGTGGCACTGGGGGTCCCTGGCTGGGCTGGCCATGCCCGGGGGTGGTCCCTGATCCGCTGGAATCCAGAGCACAGGCTGGATGCAGCAGGGAAAGGCTCTGGGGTGTGAGGGGCTGGGGGCACCCTGTGGTTCCCCCCACGGTACTGGTCTGACTGGGAACACCGTTCCTGGTCATCCCAGGTCACTGGTTGGACCAGGAGCACCCCAGGGAGCAGGCACAGAGCCACTCCCTTCCCAAACCCCCATCCCAGTGCCAGTGTCCATGGGGGGCAGTGACGGAAAGCATTCCCTGGCTCCAGGAGCAAAGGGATGGACAAAGACTCCCCAGCCCCACCCTCACTCCCCCCAGGATCAACATTCCCTCGGTGGGAGCATTTTCTGGTGTTTGATCCCTGGATCCGATCCCTTTAAACACTGATTGAATTTTTCATAACTGAGTTGTGAACGATCCCTGCTCAGGGTCATCTGGCAAACCTGGTTATTGCCATGGAAACGGGAGACAGGGAGGAGCTGCCCCCCAGCCCCCCCAGCCAGGGATCTGGAGGCTCAAGGAGACCACAACGGGAATGGGGATCCCCATCCTGGTCACCCTCTGCCTGCTGAGAAGGCAGCACATGGAAGTGCCTGGGATTCAGGATGTTTATCCTCATCCCCACTATCATCCCAATCCTCATCCTCAATCCTTATCCCCATACCCATCCTATTCCTCATCCTTATCCCTATCTCCATCCTAATCCTCATCTTCTTCCCATCCTCATCCTCACCCTCATCCCCATTATCCTCCCAATCCTCATCTTCATCCTTAATCCTCATCCTCATCCCCATCCCCATCCTCATCGTATTCCTCATCCTCATCCCTATCCCCATCCTAATCCTCATCTTTCCATCCTCATCCTCACCCTCATCCTTGTCCTCATCCTCACCCCATCTTTATCCCATTCTCATCTGCATCCCCATCCCTATCCCCATCCCCACCCCTATCCCCATCCTGGAGTTGCCCAACTTCTCCCAGATTTGGGGTTTCCCAGACACTCTCTGGTTTGGGGTTCCTCCCCTGCCAGCAGGACTTTTGGGTGGGATCATCCTTCTCGATCCCACCCTCAACTCCTCCCTCCTCTGTGCACTACAGTGCTAAGGGGGTGTTGCTGGAGCCCCCACTCCAGGGGGATCCCGTTCCGACCCCGGCATTCCCAGAGGATGGGGGGCTCACCTGCGAGCAGGAAGGTGATGAGGCAGGTTTCCTTTGGCATGAAGAGCTTGAGGCGGGAGCCGCTGAACACGTACTCCACCACGGCCTCGGAGCGGCCGGCGCGCTGCAGGAACGGCAGGAACTGCTTCGCCTTCTGCGTGTCCTGGGGGAGCCAAGTTTGCCCAGTTGGGATGGGCTGTGCACCCCAAAACACACCCCAAAACACCCCCCAACCTACACCCCAAAACACACCCAGGGGAGTGCAGGCCTGGCACAGGCTGGTTGGATCCTGTCCCATCCCTCCCTTCCGTCATGGAGCATCCTGTGACTCCCCTTCCCCAGGATCCCACACACACCATCCCAGCAGCAAATCGCTCCACACAAATCCTTATTAATATTAATTAAGGAAAACTTAATGAGTTCTCAGGGCTGGGGGGTGTCAGGGTCCCCATATTCCCACAGCAGAGCTGAGGGATCCCAGATCCCCACCGGCATTCCAGTGTCGGCTCCAGCCACCTGGTTCCCAGGCCACAAAGCTCCGTGAGGCAACTCCCAGTTTATTTATTGAAGGAAGAAAGGGAAAAAACCAGCAGCTCCCAAGATCAAAGGCTCCAGGTGGGTTTTCATCCCCATTCTATCTGGGCTCCCCTGGCAGTGGTGCCTGCAGAATTCCTGCACATCCCACCCATCCCACGTGCCGGGAGGGACCCTCACCCCAGAGATGTCGGCCACCCGGTGAATCGGCACCTCCTTCTTGCTGTGCAGCCCCTTCCCGTTCTTGATGGCCCTGGAAAAGAGGGAGCCCCAGGAATCAGCACCTGCTGCAGTGGGAAGGGCTGGAGTCACCCCAGTGCCCACCCGGGAGAACCCGGACACTGCAGCTGGATAATCCCAGTCACGGGAATAACGTCTTCCCAGGATAAAATGGAGGCAATGAGGAGCCTGAATTAGGGAATATTACACATGGAGGGCACTGAAGGGAAGGAAAACCCAGTGGGATGCTGGAACTGGTGCCAGGCCTGGATGTGATGCCAGACCTGGACATGATGCTCATTCCAGTGCAGGGATGTGGGCACTGGGATGTTCCCTTGGGATGAGGCCACTGAATGTCCCCACTTGGAGCGTCCCCTCCTGCCACAGGGTTTGGCACAGCGGGATGGGGAAGGCTGGAATGGGCTGGGCTGCTGGAGGAGCCCATGGCACAGGCACTGGGATGCAGAGCAGCCTGGGATGTGACTCCAGGCTCTGCTGAAGAGCTGGCAATGTTAAATGGATCACCCAACTGCTCCGAGCCCCCCTCCACTGGGAGATCCAGGCCTTGCTCCCCAACTTCATCCCAAATCTCCTGCTCCCTCCATCCCTGGCATCACCCTGGAGCCGCTGGCTCCTCTGCCCAATGCCAGAGCCGGGATGTGCCAGGGATTCCAGAAGGGACGAACCACCTCCAGCACCAGCTCCACACTGGGAGCGATTGGGAACATCCAGCCCCTCTGTGGGGGGACATGCAGGCCCAAATTCCCCCAACACCCAGAGTGCTGTTCCAGGCTCCATGTGCCACATCCCAGCCCGGCTGTCCCGGTGCCCGGCTGGAATCTCGCCCACATCACAGCGCTCCGAGATGCTGATTTCCTGCCAGGCCTCCCAAAAGGCACATCCCGGGAATGAGCCTCCCAGCAATCTGTGGCCGCCCACCCCACGGACACGGAGCGGGGGGAATGGCAGCGGGAGAGCCCGTTTATCTGGAGCGATCCGCCCTTTCCCTCGGCAGCGAGAGCCTCGCCCGGGAACGCGCCTCAGCCCCCTCCAAGCTGCTCTTCCCGGCTCTCGGCATCGTGCCGGGATCTGCTGCCAAAGAGGAGCTGAGATCCCACATCCCGCTGGGCTCGGCTGTGCCGGTGCCGCCTCCGGAGCCACCGGATCCAGCCGAGCCGGGGAGGGAGGGGTGTCCATCGGCATTCCCGTGTGCCACCCAGGAGGATGGGCTGAGGGACAGGGACACGGGGGCACACAGGGATGTGGGGACACCGGAGGGGATCCAGCACTGGGATTGTCCCTGTGGAGCTGTGAGGGTTGGGAAGATCAATCCCTGCAGAGCTGGGGGGTAGGAGGGGCTGCGTTGTGGGATCTCCTCCCCAGGGAGCTGGGAACACCTGGAGCAGTGTCCCTGGGCCAGGAAGGGCTGGGGACAGATGGATGGATGGACAGGGACACGGCCAGGAGGGGACAGGGGCACACAGGACATAACAGGGGAACATGGAGCAGCTTTGCCCCTCCCCAGAGACCCCCAAAAGGCATGAGGGCCCCCCAGATCCATGGGCATGAAGGATGTTCCCCCCAGCCAGGTGGGACACAGAGCAGGGACATCACCCAGAGCTGTGGGGACAGACAGATGGACAGGGACAGGACAGTGGGGACACAGAGCAGTTCTGCCCCTCCCAGAGACCCCAGAAGTCACCAGGGCCCCCAAAACCAGAGAGGGGAAATGAAGGATGTTCCCCCCAGCCAGGTGGACATCACCCTGAGCTGTGGGGACAGACAGATGGACAGGGACACAGCCAGGAGGAGACAGGGGGACATGGGACATGATGGGGGACATGGGACGTGACAGGGGGACATGGGACATGACGGGGGACACAGAGCAGCTCTGCTGCCCCCCAAAGACACCCCAGTAGGCCCTGGGCCCCCCAACTCACCGGGCCTCGGCCGCCAGCAGCTCATCGTAGTGGGCTGAGCGCTGGTCGTCGTCCTGCCGGTACCGCAGCACCGTGGCCAGCCCTTTGCTCACCAGCGCCTCGGCAATGTTGCTGTGGGGGGACAGTGCTCAGCACCCCTCGGGGGGCACTGCCATCCCCAGAGCCCCCTGCTCCACAGGGGGTCAGACATCCCATCCCATCCCATCCCATCCCATCCCACCCCACCCTGCCCCATCCCAT
>VWZD01010731.1:54276-76686 GCA_013396695.1 Sakesphorus luctuosus
GGGTACCCCCTGGCCCCTTAGCCCCATCCCTCTGAGGTGGTACCTCATTCCTGCTGCACATCTCCAAATGTCTGGCAACTAAATCCCTAAATCCAGCCGGTGCTAATGGCAGGGGGAATATTCATGATTCCCGGCAGCTGCGGCACTGGGAGAGGTGTGNAGCTCTGAGCTCAGGAGGAGGAGGAGGAGGAGGAGGAGGAGCAGGGAAGCAGCAGGGCAAGGATGTGAGCCTGGGTCAGGTCTCAGTGCCAGAGAACCCCATCCTGTCCATGTGGGGATGGAGCTGCTCCTGACCCTTCACTGCCCTGGGAGCTGTAGGTGGACCCCATCAGCTGTGGAATGCCACCACGTGCCCCTGCCAGGCCTCTGGTGTCCCCTCAGTCACCCCAGGGTGATCCCACTGGTCACTGGGGAGGTTCTGGGGTGATGCCAGGCAATACCCAGTACCCCATCAGCTGGGGGATGCCCCTGTGTGCCCTTGCCATGCCTCCAGCATCCCTTCAGTCACCCCCAGGCAATCCCTTGTCACTGGGCAGGATCTGGGGTGACGCCAAGCGATGCCCAGGCCATGCTGGGCACTGAACTCCACCCCCGAGCAGAGCACTGCGGGCAAGGCTGGCTCTGGCTCCTCTCCCAGATGGAGAAGCCTCTGAGACAAGCAAATGAGGCCTTTGCAGAGGTTCATCACAGCCCTAAAATCAGGGGCTCAGTTCCCTGGGCATGAGGGCGCTGTGAGAACTGGGCAGAGTTCCTGGCAGGGTTCAGCACCGAGGCAAGATTGAGGCTCCTCTCTAATTTAGTGCAATTTTCCCATCAGCTGAGGATTCACAGCAGCTCCCGAGGAGATCAGAAGGTCAGAGCTCCATCCTCCCCTCAGCGTTTTCACGCTCACTCAGCCGAGCGAGAAACAAGCGCGGCAGCCGGAGCCGGGGCCGGGGCTGCCCCTTCCTGCTCCGCTGCCTCCGGCTGTGGGCACGGATCAACCCTCTGGAGCAGCTCCTGGAGCACTCTGGAGCTCCCTGATTCCGCATTCATGCTCCGGAATGCGAGCTGGCAGGTGCCTGGATCTTCCCCAGAGCACCAGTGTTGAACACCAGCCACTTCTGCTGGGTCAGGGGAATTACAACACTTAGCTGGAAGTTGTTAGGGAAGTGCTTTAGCACAGCCTGATCTCCAGGGATGATTCCTGCCATGGCACACCCGGCACTCCAGAGGCCGCTCCGTGAGGAGCAGATGGGCTGAGCTGAGCGGGGCTTCCTCGGGGCGACGCGGCCCCGGGGGCCTCGTGCCATCACCGGCAGCCACGGAGCTGCTGCCTCGTGGAAAAGCTGCTCCGTAACTGCTGGGAAGGTCCTGCCCTGCTCCCCACACCGGCTCCGGGGCCGCCGGCTGGTCCATCACCAGCTCGGCTTCTGCTCCCCTGCGCTGCCGCTGCTGCTGCTCCACCGCTCCGGGCTGCAGTCTGTCCTTTTTTCACTGCTGAGCTTCTGCTCTCTGAGCCATGAGCAATTTCCTGGGATGCCAGCAGCTGTAATCCATACAGGAACCCAACTGTGCCAGTTCACAAATTAACCCAGCCCGGATCAGGCCTCGTACCTGGCCCTGACAGATCCCCCAGGAGCCAGGCTCCGGCAGCCGCAGGTTTGGGCATTTGCTCACAGCTGGAGCAGGAAATCGCCCCGGAGACAAAGCAGAGCCATTAGACCAGCGGCCTGGATCACCCCAAAGCCCCCAAACCACCCCCCTCTCAGGATTTAACACCCCGCACTGCCACAATCCAGGCTCGTGGGGTAAACACCAACCGGCTGCTTTTCCATGGTGGAATGACTCTGGGAGACGAGGAGCGGCAGCCGGAGATGCAAGCGAATCACTTTTCCAGGCGCAGCACATGCTGCCCGGAGGGCAGAATCCAGGCTGCAGGAACATGCTGACTGCACATGTCTCCTCCCTGGCAGCGCTCGCAGCCCCCATTAAATATTGAGCCGGGAACTCCGTGCCCCTGCCCCTGCTCTCCTCGGCTGCCCCTCCGCTCTGCCGAAACCTCGGATCCACTCGGGCAGTGCCGGAGCCCTCCGAGCGCCGGACACGCCGCAATCAGTTCTGTTACACAATCCATGGATGAGCTGCCATGATCCTTGTAGCTGTAATTTAGCGGAGAGCAGGCACTGATGAGTTCATGGGATTGTTCCTCGTTAATCTTTCATGCTCGTTGAGTGCGGAGCAATTTGTGTAGTACAAACCCTGCTCAACAAACAGGGAGACACGAGCGGCTCCGCGCAGACCCTGCCGGTGATCCGAGTGCTGCCTCACCAGGCACGGCTCATCCCGGCTGCCTGGCCTTGGATTCAACCCTGGCACGGGGTTCCTGACCGGCTGGGAACAACCTGCTGCTGCAGCAGGGCCCGTCCTCCTCGTGCCCATGGGGACAGTGACAAGGTGCAGATCTGGGGGGAGCTGGGAGATCCCCTGGCTCCTCCAAGGCTCCTTGCCTTGAGCTGCCCATGGAAGGATCATGGAATGCTTTGGGTGGGAAAGGGCCTTAAGGATCATCCAGTTCCACTCAGGCAGGAACACCTTTCACTAGCCCAGGTTGCTCCAACCTGTCCTTGAACATTCCCAGGGATGGGGCAGCCACAGCACCGGCACCATAACCCTCGGGATTTGTGCTGGTGCCCAAACCACTCCGGGGGGCTTTGCAGAGCAAACCAAGCTCTTCCCTGCCTGGATAACACTCCTTCTCCCAGCACCATCCCCTGAATTCCCACCCTCCCCAGGGACACAGTGCCAGCTCTCCTGGCAGGGCTGTGGCAGTGCCCGCGCTCCCAACGTGCCAGAAGAGCCTCTGCAGGGACGGAGGAGCCGGTCGGCATTCACAGCTCCCATCCAACTGCTGCCAAGCTGTGCAGCCACCCTCTTCCCAAAATCCAGCTGGCTGAGGAAAGCTCCCTGCAGACACCTGCAAACCATCTGTCGAGCCTCACACAGCACCAACTGAGCGGGACGAGGCACCCACGGCACCCCAGGCTCTGCCATTGGCACCCCGGGCTGGCACAGAGATGGAAGAAGCAGCTCATTTCCAGGGATGAAGCAGCTGAGATTGCTAAAAATGGGTGGGATGGGATCTTTCCTGACCAGCTCCCTTCCCAGTTCTCACACAGGGTTATAAATCCAACTCAAACAGCCTCAAAAACAGCAGCTCGAGGGGCCAGGCTGCCCTTGACCCCAAGGTCATTCCCTGCCCTTCCCTGCTGTGCAGCCCCAGCAGCTCCAGCTCTGGCGATGCTGGATAGGGCTGGCAGCGTGCCAGGCAGGTCCTTTGTACCAAGCAGTTCCAGTGCCACATAAATATCCCAGCAGTCAGCGAGTGACAGGGAAAGGAGCAGAGAAAATACAAGTGTTTGATGGGGTCTGGGTAAAATATGGCTCTCTCTGAAATCCACTGGATGAGGAGCCACTGTCCACCCTACATCCCATGCCCTCCGTGAGGGGCCACGCTGCTGCCACAGACCAGCCACGACATTCCAGGCACACAAAAATCCCTGGCAGGACTTAAACCCTGGCCCCTCAGGGAGCAGCTGCGTGAGGAGCCGGAGCCGCGGTCGCCCCAGCACCGACCTTTGGGTGTCATTGGGCTCTGCGGCAGGACACATGTGTCCAGACAGATGGACACGGCCCCGGCACCCTGCCTGGCATCACCCTGGACACTGAGGGCCCCACACTGTCCCGTGGGACCCGCATTCCAGCTGGGATGCTGGCCCTGGGGTACCAGCCCTGCCCAGCTGATCCCCAGCGGGGAGGGACTCTTGAGGTCAGCTCCTGCTCTCTGAGCCTGGTGGGCCTGGACAATGCTTCACCTGCTCACAGCCCAGCAGGAGCCCGCAGCTCCCTGCCTTTGGAATCGTGTCAGAAAGCCCAGGAACCCGCGTGCAGGCTCATATGAGAGCTGGGAAAAAAATACCCAAGCCCAAATCCATCTGTTCTCCCTCTTTCCGAGCCACTTCCAGCTTCCCTGTGCCTGCAGCTTTTCCCTGCCCGGTGCAGTGACAGCTCGTGTCAGCTCTGAGCTCCCGGCAGACACAAGGCCCCCATGGCTCCAGTGGCCAGAGCAGGCTCAGCCCCAGGGTACCCCCACACATGTCCCACCTGGAGGGGGCTGGAGGCACCCGGAGGTGCCCGTGATGCCCCCCCAGCAGCCGCCACCAGCTGGTGTGGGGCAGGGCACAGAAATGAGCCACCATCCAGGAGAAACACAGTAAACCAAACAGCCTCNCTGCCCCTCCGCTCTGCCGAAACCTCGGATCCACTCGGGCAGTGCCGGAGCCCTCCGAGCGCCGGACACGCCGCAATCAGTTCTGTTACACAATCCATGGATGAGCTGCCATGATCCTTGTAGCTGTAATTTAGCGGAGAGCAGGCACTGATGAGTTCATGGGATTGTTCCTCGTTAATCTTTCATGCTCGTTGAGTGCGGAGCAATTTGTGTAGTACAAACCCTGCTCAACAAACAGGGAGACACGAGCGGCTCCGCGCAGACCCTGCCGGTGATCCGAGTGCTGCCTCACCAGGCACGGCTCATCCCGGCTGCCTGGCCTTGGATTCAACCCTGGCACGGGGTTCCTGACCGGCTGGGAACAACCTGCTGCTGCAGCAGGGCCCGTCCTCCTCGTGCCCATGGGGACAGTGACAAGGTGCAGATCTGGGGGGAGCTGGGAGATCCCCTGGCTCCTCCAAGGCTCCTTGCCTTGAGCTGCCCATGGAAGGATCATGGAATGCTTTGGGTGGGAAAGGGCCTTAAGGATCATCCAGTTCCACTCAGGCAGGAACACCTTTCACTAGCCCAGGTTGCTCCAACCTGTCCTTGAACATTCCCAGGGATGGGGCAGCCACAGCACCGGCACCATAACCCTCGGGATTTGTGCTGGTGCCCAAACCACTCCGGGGGGCTTTGCAGAGCAAACCAAGCTCTTCCCTGCCTGGATAACACTCCTTCTCCCAGCACCATCCCCTGAATTCCCACCCTCCCCAGGGACACAGTGCCAGCTCTCCTGGCAGGGCTGTGGCAGTGCCCGCGCTCCCAACGTGCCAGAAGAGCCTCTGCAGGGACGGAGGAGCCGGTCGGCATTCACAGCTCCCATCCAACTGCTGCCAAGCTGTGCAGCCACCCTCTTCCCAAAATCCAGCTGGCTGAGGAAAGCTCCCTGCAGACACCTGCAAACCATCTGTCGAGCCTCACACAGCACCAACTGAGCGGGACGAGGCACCCACGGCACCCCAGGCTCTGCCATTGGCACCCCGGGCTGGCACAGAGATGGAAGAAGCAGCTCATTTCCAGGGATGAAGCAGCTGAGATTGCTAAAAATGGGTGGGATGGGATCTTTCCTGACCAGCTCCCTTCCCAGTTCTCACACAGGGTTATAAATCCAACTCAAACAGCCTCAAAAACAGCAGCTCGAGGGGCCAGGCTGCCCTTGACCCCAAGGTCATTCCCTGCCCTTCCCTGCTGTGCAGCCCCAGCAGCTCCAGCTCTGGCGATGCTGGATAGGGCTGGCAGCGTGCCAGGCAGGTCCTTTGTACCAAGCAGTTCCAGTGCCACATAAATATCCCAGCAGTCAGCGAGTGACAGGGAAAGGAGCAGAGAAAATACAAGTGTTTGATGGGGTCTGGGTAAAATATGGCTCTCTCTGAAATCCACTGGATGAGGAGCCACTGTCCACCCTACATCCCATGCCCTCCGTGAGGGGCCACGCTGCTGCCACAGACCAGCCACGACATTCCAGGCACACAAAAATCCCTGGCAGGACTTAAACCCTGGCCCCTCAGGGAGCAGCTGCGTGAGGAGCCGGAGCCGCGGTCGCCCCAGCACCGACCTTTGGGTGTCATTGGGCTCTGCGGCAGGACACATGTGTCCAGACAGATGGACACGGCCCCGGCACCCTGCCTGGCATCACCCTGGACACTGAGGGCCCCACACTGTCCCGTGGGACCCGCATTCCAGCTGGGATGCTGGCCCTGGGGTACCAGCCCTGCCCAGCTGATCCCCAGCGGGGAGGGACTCTTGAGGTCAGCTCCTGCTCTCTGAGCCTGGTGGGCCTGGACAATGCTTCACCTGCTCACAGCCCAGCAGGAGCCCGCAGCTCCCTGCCTTTGGAATCGTGTCAGAAAGCCCAGGAACCCGCGTGCAGGCTCATATGAGAGCTGGGAAAAAAATACCCAAGCCCAAATCCATCTGTTCTCCCTCTTTCCGAGCCACTTCCAGCTTCCCTGTGCCTGCAGCTTTTCCCTGCCCGGTGCAGTGACAGCTCGTGTCAGCTCTGAGCTCCCGGCAGACACAAGGCCCCCATGGCTCCAGTGGCCAGAGCAGGCTCAGCCCCAGGGTACCCCCACACATGTCCCACCTGGAGGGGGCTGGAGGCACCCGGAGGTGCCCGTGATGCCCCCCCAGCAGCCGCCACCAGCTGGTGTGGGGCAGGGCACAGAAATGAGCCACCATCCAGGAGAAACACAGTAAACCAAACAGCCTCAGCTTTGTGTCCTCGGAAAACACGTCTGGAAGGTGTCCCAGGGCCATCCCCACAATCCTTGCAGAAATCCCACACCACCAATGCCAACCTTATCTCTGCGGCGCAGGCGGGAGCTGGGACTGGTGAGTCCTGGAGCAGCGGCACCACCGGGAAAGGAGCTGGGATATCTCCACTCCCGACCCCATTTCCACCTCCTCCCTCCAGCTCCCAGCACTGCCAAGACCCCCCGAGCCCTCCATCAACCACCACGTCCCTGCTCGGGCCTAGGGGACACTGCCCCACTTCCAGCCTTCAACACTCCCACCCCACCACCAGCAGGCTGCTTTTTTTCCCTATTTTCTCGCTTTTAATCAGGATCCATGTGTTTGACTCCCCCTCTCCAAGAGAATTACCAATTAAGATATCAATTTAGATAAATTGGAGGATTGGAGCAGATTTGTGCTGCAATTGCATCAATCCTGCAAATATAGCCGGGGCGGCTGACGGGAGTCTGGAATCTGGCTGTCCAGGGAGGGAGTCTGGGATTGAAAAAGGGAAGGGGAAGTGTCCCAGACTCTGGGAACGGTGCTGACACCAACCCCCAGGAAAGCTTCAAGTTGGATCCAACAGGTCTGAGACATTGTCCCAGTGTTCCTGGGGGTTGGCTCTTCCTCCCATCCCACAGCACTGCCAGACAGGGCTCAGTTCTGCCTTTGGATGGATCCAACACTGGCAAACCACTTCATTGGGACTGGATCCATCACCAAAAGGGATGGATGGATCCCAGATCCCACCATGGGGTTTCAGGGCTGAGCACTGCATGATGCCAGAGGGATGGGCACCACCCACAGCCATGGAAGGGCTTCCCTATGCCCAGAGGTGGCTGGATCATCCCAAAAACTGAACATCCCACAGTCCCAGCCCCAGATGTTGGTGACATTCTGGCAAGGGGTTCCAGCCATCTCCGCAAGGGGTTCCAGCCATCTCGGCAAGGGGTTCCAGCCATCCCAGTGAGGGGTTCCAGCCATCCCAGTGAGGGATTCCAGCTATCCTGGTAAGGAATTCCAGCCAACCCAGCAAGGGGTTCCAGCCATCCTGGTGAGGGGTTCCAACCATCCTGGTGAAGGGACTCCAACCATCCTGGTGAGGGGTTCCAGCCATTCCCACACACCACAGCACCGGCACTGCACCTGGAGCAGCAGGAGCCATGTCTCCACGCTGATCCACGCTGTTCCCTGGCAGAGCCAAGCACTGGGGATCCCCACAGTGCCCGGCTCCCGCCCTGGGATTCATCCCGCGCCGGGAGATGAAGGCGGGAGATGAAAGGCTGGAGGATTTCATTACATTCAATTCTCAGTCTGTCACTTCCCATCTCCTCCATCAGGTGCCGTGGGACCAATTATCGCTCGGCAGGTCGGGATGGAGCTCCCCGACGGAGCCGCGATATCCCAGTGCTGCTGCCGGATATGGTGGGAATGTGCCGGCAGCAGAGCCGGGCCTGGCACGGGGATGGAGCTGCCGGGCCATGGGGGGCAACCTTCCAGAAGAGCCTGGAATCAACCCTGAATATGCATTTTATATATTGTGTATTAGGAATTTTATGTTCTATATTATATATCATGTATTATAGATTATATATTTATATATTATGTATTATTATATTATATTTATTATATTATATAAAATTTTCAGCCATTGATGTGGAAGGGTAGGGGCAAACACATCATTAATTGCACTCACAGGTAATCAAAACCACGTCAGCAGCACTGGAATAAAAACAGTGGCTCTACAGATGGATAAAATCCAGAGGGAAATAAATGGGCTTTAATGGGGGCACCCCAGGCCAGGGGGCACAACTCGCTCCTGCAGCCTTGGGGAGACCAAAGAGGGCAGGAGGGCTGGTACCAGTGCCAGAACATGAAACCCCCCCCAGTGTGGGGGGCCCAAGGCAGGGGCTGGCACAGACAAGGACCAAGGATGTGCTCCGGAGCACCAGCTATTCCAGCTCTGGGAAGAGAGGGAAGGAGAGAAGGAAAAGAGAAGCAGCTTATCCTTGGCAGCACCATGACCAGGAATCCCAGTCCAACAGGGGTTTGGCAGCAGGACCCGGCCCCCACAATCCCTGGGTGTGCCCTGAAAGCACAGATGATTCCAAATGCCAACCCCCAATCCGTAGGAACAGCAATGGACAGACACAAACGAGCAACTTGGCTGCGATCCGGTGACACTGGGGTGCTGGGATGTGTCACTGCCGTGCTGGGATGTGACACTGGGGTGCTGGGATGTGACACTGGGGTGCTGGGGATGTGTCACTGCCATGCTGGAATGTGACACTGGGGTGCTGGGATGTGACACCGGAGTGCTGTGGATCAGCAGTGAGCCCCCAGCCCCAGTGGGGCAGACCCCACACTCAGGAGCCCCTGGCAGTTCCCAGCAGCAGGAGCAGGCAGTGCCAGCAGTGCCCGCGTGCTGTGCCATGCCGTGCCGTGCTGGGGCCGCAGTGCTGAGCACGCGGAGGTTTCTCCCGCGGATCCATCCGGAGCGCGGCAGGGGGGCAGCTGCCTCTCTGCAGTCTCCTTGGAGACTGCGACCGCTCTGTGAAGAAATCCCGCTCCTCCCCGCAGTGCCAGGAGGGAGCAGCTCCCCCCCAGGACCACCCCACGTGGTCCCCCCGTGCCCCACGTGCTGCCCAGCTCGTGGCAGCTCCGTTCCCGCGGTGCTGACGCCAGAGGAACAGCAGGAAGAGGTTTGTCTAGGAAGTTATTCCCAATCCAGCATGGATGAAACAAGGTGGCATCCTCGAAGGGAGGAATTTCTGAACTCCTGTTCCCACGGCAACCTGAGGTCACCCTGGGGAGCCACGGCCACAGTGTCACCAACCGGCCACAGTGTCACCAACCGGCATGGTCAGGCCAGCCTGAGCTGGTGGTGCTGTCCAGGATGGGAAACGGCCCTGGAAAAGGCGGGTTTGGTGCAATCCTGGCATGAGTGCCCCTTGTGTGTGTGGGTGGGAGCCTCCCTGGCATCTCCAGAGGTGCTGGAGGAGGAGGAGGGCTGTGCCAGGAACAAGGCAGGTGCTCAGTGGGGTCTCAGGTGCTCGGTGGGGTCTCAGGTGCTTGGTGGGGTCCCACAGCTCTGAGTGCATCAACCATAGTGGGGAAGGAACAGCAGAGGGAAAGCAGCAGCATGAAGAGAAATCCCTGCCCTGAGGAGCACCCCTCGATGGACCCATCTCAGCTGTCACCAGTTCCTGTGCCCACACCACTGCCCACAGCCCTGCTCACGCCACTAGCTGCTCCAGAGAGGGACACAGGGATCAGAGCCACATCCTGACTCTGAGCACAGCACAGGAGCTGTGAAGGGGACTCAGCGTGTGGCACAGGGATCAGAGCCACATCCTGACTCCTGGCACAGCACAGGAGCTGTGAAGGGGACTCAGCGTGTGGCACAGGGATCAGAGCCACATCCCAGCTCCCAGCACAGCACAGGAACTGCGAACAGGGTCAAGGGGACTCAGTGTGTGGCACAGGGATCAGAGCCACATCCTGACTCCCAGCACAGCACAGGAGCTGTGAACAGGGTCAAGGGGACTTAACGTGCCCGAGCCGAGCTTATCCCGGTGCTTTCATGTTGCTGCCGAGCGCGTGGCTCCGGATCCAACCATGCCGGCTCGAGACAGGCTCAAACCAAGCACAGCAGAGACCAAACTGTGCAGGAACAATGCAGCCTTTTCCAAACACTTCAGTGCCCACAAAGAATCCATTGGATCCTGATGCTGCAGGTCACCACGAGTCAGCCCCAGTGTCCCTTCAAGCCCGAGGACAGAGAAGTCCCCGCCTCCTCCAAGAGGTGGGAATTGTTCCTGGACCTGAAGCAGCCCCACAGGAGAGATGCTGGGGGGACACGGCTAAGCCCCTTCCTGATTGTCACGACAGGGAGGGGAAGGAAAACCAAAGGATTCACATCCTTGGCAGCATCTTCAGCAGCCCTGCAGCCGCCTCCATCTGCCCCAGCAATGGGCAAACACCATGAGGGGCACGAGGGACACAAGTCTGCAGGGACGGCGGGTCATCCACTGGCACATACCCAAGGAGCATCCATGGCCCCCTCCCCACGGCCTGGGAGTGGGGCTCTGCCACCCCCTGGAGCACAGAGCACTCCTGGTACACAGAGGGAAGCTGAGGGAGGGCAGGATCCACCTCCCTGCAGCCACCAGTGCACGTTCAAACCCACCCCCAGACCTCCTGCACCCCTGAGATGGGGCTCCCCCAGGAACAAAAGGGGGTGCTTGGCCAGGGGGTCACACAGAGAGAACATGAGCCCCACACGGAGGGAGCTCAATCCAGGGATGGTCACAGATGTTGGCGATTGATGCAGCACTGGGAGGGGGGCACAGGCCCCTCCCCATGTGCCCCTCCCCATGTCCCCCTCCCCGTGTCCCCCTCCCCATGCCCCACACACGTCCCCACAAGTGTCACCTGTGCGCTGTCCCCCTCCAGCCGCGGGGGGCGGATGCTGGACAGGTGGATGGTTTTGTGGTCCCCAGAGTTGAGCTTCACCACGATGGCGTCGGCGTTCAGCACCTGCATCACCTGGGGATGGAGAGCACGAGGTGAGTGCCGGGGTGGTGGCACACCCAGTGCCAGGTGCCACCCTGGCACCGCCTCTGGCACCTGACCTGCCTGGGCTGCCTCCCAGCAGAGCCCTCCAGCTCCAACCAAATCCCAGGAGCCCAGGGGGCCACTGGAGGGAACGTGGCTTGTTGGCATTCTTGTGGTCCTGCTCTCGCAGCCTGGGAGCTCAGCACTTCCCAGCACCCCGCCAGGTCCCTGCATGGTGACACTGTCCCACCAGCACATCACCAGTGGGGGGTCCTGGGCCAGGGCTCAGGCCCCAGCTTTTCATTCCAGAACCAAAACCAGAGGGGACAGGGCCACTGGCTCAATACTGGACAATGGACAACAGGTGGAGGAGGAGGCACAGCCCATGGGGGGACTCTCACACCCCATGACCATGTCCTGGCTGCTGGGTGTCCACACACCCAGGGGGCAAATTAATTAGCATCATAAAATCATGGAATGGTTTTTGTGGGAAAGGACCTTAAAACCTCACCCAATCCCACCTCTGCCATGGGCAGGGACACCTCCCACAGCCCAGGGTGCTCCAAGCCCTGTCCAACCTGGCCTTGGACACTGCCAGGGATGGATCCAGGGGCAACCACAGCTTCTCTGCCCAACCTGTGCCAGGGCCTGCCCACCCTCCCAGACAGGAATTCCTTCCCAATATCCCCCCAGCCCTGCCCTCTGGCACTGGGAAGCCATTCCCTGTGTCCTGTCCCTCCATCCCTTGTCCCCACTCCCTCCCCAGCTCTCCTGGAGCCCCTTCAGGCCCTGCCAGGGGCTCTCAGCTGTCCCTGGACCCTTCTCTTCTCCAGGTGACCCCCCCCAACTCTCCCAGCCTGGCTCCAGAGCAGAGGAGGTTGAGGCAGGCAGGAGGAAGGCAGTGGGGCTCAGGACACACTGGTTTAATATTCCCAGTGTGCATTAACTCCACTCTCCAGCCTGGCCAAGTGGAGCCGGCAGAGCAGGACAAAGCACTCAGATATTCCCGCTGGCACAACATGGGAAAAAATAAACCGGAATAAATAAAACCTTGCTCAGTCCCAGCCCAATCCCACTCCCCCCAGTCACAGCAGGGCCAAAGGCTCCCATGGCTGTGACCCACACTGACCCCAGCCCCACACCCACCGGTGCCCCGGGGGATGCAGAGGGAGGGGGGCACAGACTGGCTGCACGTGCAGCACTTCTTGCCCCAACAAGCACATCAGCCCCTCCAAACGTGCTTTGCCAGAGGGAAAACAGGACTA
Organism: Sakesphorus luctuosus; assembly: GCA_013396695.1. NCBI lineage: Eukaryota > Metazoa > Chordata > Aves > Passeriformes > Thamnophilidae > Sakesphorus > Sakesphorus luctuosus. The sequence goes on from VWZD01010731.1 coordinate 66,643, forward strand.
AAGGAATCCAGATTCAAGCAGACACTGTGGATCACCCGGGCACAGCAAACTCCCCGGGGATGGCCCTGCCACGGCCTCGGCCTCTCCGGCACCCAGATCCTTGGGTTTTCCTCGGCAGAAGGAGCCCAAAGCCGTTTTCCTGCCAAGTGGAGTAATCAAATCTCATGCTCCAGGGCATCCCCAGTGCTGCCGGCACGAGGAGGGGCCCGGCCTCTCTCCCTGCCCTCGCACAAGACTTGGGAAAAGCAGGATGTGAAGCTGCGGTGCCGCAGCCAGGGATGCTGCGGGAGGGTCCGGGGGCAGATCCCGCGCTCCATTACACAGCCAGCACCGCCTCCGTGTCCATGGCAGGGCCGCGGGAGCCGCGGTCACATCTCATTTGTGCTGCTCTGGCAGCCGGCAGCTCCGGCACCCCCGGCACGGCACGGCGGCCCCGTGGGAACAGCGGGGGCCGCTGAGCCCCACCGGCCCCTCCCCGGCAGGACAGGGGACTCGCAGGACCCTTCACCGGGATGACCCGGCTGCGGTGGGTCTCTGCAGGACAGGGGACTCGGCAGGGCAGGGGACTCGGCAGGGCAGGGGACTCGGCAAGACAGGGCACTCGGCAGGGCAGGGGACTCTCGGCAGGACAGGGCACTCGGCAGGGCAGGGCACTCGGCAGGACAGGGGACTCGGCAGGGCAGGGCACTCGGCAGGGCAGGGGACTCGGCAGGACAGGGCACTCGGCAGGACAGGGCACTCGGCAGGACAGGGGACTCTCGGCAGGACAGGGCACTCGGCACGACAGGGGACTCGGCAGGACAGGGCACTCAGAGCATGCCAGTCCCAAGGGATGGCAGCAGGAGCCAAGGGGCACCCCCAGGGTATATGCAGGGCCCTGACCCAGTTGCAAAGAGTCTCTGCAGGACAAGGGACGCTGGAGGACATGGGATGAAGCAGGATATGGCACTTGGAGCTGGGGCTCCCAAGGGATGCCAGTCCCAGGCAGGACAGAGCAGGGTGGCAGCAGGAGCAGAGAGGGACCTCCATGTGCTCCCTCCTTGGGCACCTGCTCCCCTCCTCCAGGCAGGAGCTGTGGGGAGGGCAGGAGGTGCCCTGTCACCCCCCCAGGGACACTGTGGGCAGGGGTGACACGGTGACAGTGCAGAACGGGCAGGAGGTGCCCTGTCACCCCCCTGGGGTCACTGTGGGCAGGGGTGACACAGTGACAGTGTAGAACGGGCAGGTGGTGCCCTGTCACCCCCCCAGGGACACTCTGGGCAGGGGTGACACAGTGACAGTGTAGAACGGGCAGGTGGTGCCCTGTCACCCCCCTGGGGTCACTGTGGGCAGGGGTGACACAGTGACAGTGCAGAACGGGCAGGAGGTGCCCTATCAGCCCCCCTGGGGTCACTGGGCAGGGGTGACACAGTGACAGTGCAGAACGGGCAGGAGGTGCCCTGTCAGCCCCCTGGGGACACTGTGGGCAGGGGTGACACAGTGACAGTGCAGAACGGGCAGGAGGTGCCCTGTCAGCCCCCCCTGGGGACACTGTGGGCAGGGGTGACACGGTGACAGTGCAGAACGGGCAGGAGGTGCCCTGTCAGCCCCCCCTGGGGTCACTGGGCAGGGGTGACACAGTGACAGTGCAGAATGGGCAGGAGGTGCCCTGTCAGCCCCCCCTGGGGACACTGTGGGCAGGGATGACACGGTGACAGTGCAGAATGGGTAACTCAGCACCACCTCGAGGGCCATTTGTCTTCCCCCACTCTCCCAGCCCGCTGCGTCCAGCTTCCTTTATCCAATATTTATTGTGGCTTCACCTGCCTCTGAAAGGCCCTTTGATAAAGGGATTGAGGGATTATTTTTTTAAACCTCTGCAGCTGTTTCTTGCAGAGCTGGCACGTTCCGGAGCTGCTTCCCAATCCCGTGGGACACGGCCCTCACCCACACTGGGAGGAGGGAGGGGAGCTCGGGGGATGCTCCTGAGGGCCTGGGGGTCCAGCCCCCACTGCCACAGCCTGGCCAGGCTGGACCCCCCTCATCCCATCCCCACTCCTCACAGAAAGAAGGTCACAGCACTGCCTTGTCCAGATTTATCATGGAAGACATTTTTTTCTCACTGCACGAGTTGATGCCAACAAAGTTTCCAATTTTCCACCCCAAGGCATTGCTCAGCCTCACTACTGGGGGGCACAGAGGGCAGAAGGGCTGGCACCAGTGCCAGGACATGAAACACCTCAAGTCTGGGCTGCCCAAGGTAGGGGCTGGCACAGACAAGGAACCAGGATGGGCTGCAGAGCCCCAGCTGCTCCAGCTCTGGGAGGAGAGGGAAGGAGAGGAGGAAGAGGGAAGCAGCTCATCCTCTGCAGCACCGTGACCACAGTGAGGACTGGGAATCCCACCCCACTGGGGGCATTTGGCAGCAGGACCCGCCCCCAGAAACTCTGGGTGTGCCCTAAAGGTACAGATATTCCAAATGAGGCCAACCCCAATCCACAGGCACAGCTCCCCAAAGCAGCTGACACAGCCCAGTGACACGGCTGCGATCCAGCACCATTGGAATGCTGGGGATCCACAGTGAGACCCCAGACTCAGTGGGGGCAGAGCCCACAGTTAGGGACTCCCCTGGAAGCTCCATGCACGGCTGCCCTGGGAGCTGAGGGGCACAGGGACCCCCGTGCCAGTGACCCTGAGGACACATCTCAGCTACCCCCAGGGCTCCTGCTCCCAGGACAGCAGTGCTGTCCAAGGATGCCCAGGGAGCATCCCAAAGGCCAGGGATGCCTACGGACAGCAGGGACAGTGCTGTATTGGGAGCCAGTGCCCAGCTCCAGGAGAGGGGCGAGTGCTGTCCCCACCCACACAGCTGCCTCTGGAGGGGTTTTGGCAATTCTGGCACTCGGCTCGGCTCAGAAACAGCTCCCGGGCTCAGCTCTGGCAGATCCCACCGAGCTCGGCCATGATTTGGCCACAGCCAAGACTCCAGGCAGAGGGACTAAAGATAAAAGGCCACAGTACAGTCCATCCTGATCTGCTGGAGCCAGCGTGGGGCAGGACGGGACACGGAGCCGGACACGATCAAGGGGCTGCCCAGGGAGCCCCCCCAGACCCCGAGGGGGCCGATCCTGCCCCGCAGCAGGGACTGGGATGACGCAACCCCCGAGCCCCGGCACAAAGCCGCGCTCTAACCCGCTCTGGCAGAGCCTGGCGCTCAGCCTAATGTATTCCACTCTCCGCAGCGCTGTCCCAAATCCCCGCGTGCTCCAAGACAAGCTGACGTAGGGATTTCGGGAGAAAGCCTCCAGCCCCTTCAACATTTTTATGCCTCTGCTTTTCTCCTTGCCACTCACAGGCACCAAATCCACAATCGAGGCCAAGCCTTAAATTTCTCCCCGAGCCCACCCCTGCGCTCCCAGCGCCGGTAGCCGACGGCAGCGGGAGCCAAAATTAGCTGGAGCTGATTTGCTGCGGTTGATCAACGGTGCAAAGACAGGTTGGGATCTTCCTCCTCCTCCTCCTCCTCCCCTCACCAACCCCCTCCAGCAGCTCCTACGTCAGCTCTGCCGCTGCAAACGAGCACCGTCGTGCCGAGCACGGAGGCGGCTTCGGCGCCGCAGCAGTTCCTGCCCACCCGCTCCGTGCCCGTTCCCGGGGGCTCAGACCCCTCCACCTCCAAGGGGAGGATGGATGGGGCCCCAGGGAGCCCCCAGGGGGAAGCCAGGCACGTGCCCAGCTGCGGGTTCAGCTCTGGCCCTCAGAGGCGTGTGGGCATTTGTCCTGATTTTCCCTGTCACTTACAATTCCGGGGAAGGGAAATAAAACACCCGACCCAAAATTGACACGGCAAACAGCGTGGCTGGGGGGGCTGCGGCGCGGCCCCCAGAACCCTGATTGGCACAGGCCTGCAAGGAGCAGGTTTGAACAGAAAGGCGGAGGAATCCCATGTCTCCTCCCTGAAAAGCAGGACATGGTGTTTGCTGCGTTTGAGGGCTCCCACTGCCGAGCCAGGGCAGCCAAACCACGCCGGAGCAGAACCAGGAGCACTCCAGGCTGGGGAGACCTGGCAGAGCGAGGGGCTGTGCCTGGAACTGGGGGGAATCCTGCCTGCTCTGCTCTGGAACCCACAGCTGGGTCACCCCAGCACACTGGGGTCCCCCTGCACATCAGGGTCCCCTCTGCTCCATGGTACCATGAGCTGGATTCCCACCACTCCCAGGGGGATGGCTGCCCCATGGATTGATTCCCACCAGTCCCAGGCAGATGGTTGCCCTAGAGTGGATTCCCACCTCTCCAAGGGGGATGTTTCTCCCACAGGTTGGAGATGCCAAGCCCTAAACGCACCCCAGACACCCCCTTGCCAGGGGTCTCAGGGTGGGACCCTCCTCTCCTTCTGCAGCCATCCAGGCCCACAAACAAGCCATCCAACACAACAACAGGCATCTGGGAAATGCCAGGAGCATCCAGCCGCCCCCTCCACCAGCTGAGCCGAGCGTGACTAACGGCCCCGTGCCGGCTCCTGGCGCGGCTCCGGCAGCAGCCGCTGCCAGCGGTGGGATGGCACTTCCCAGCGTGCCAACACCGGCACACGGCTGTCCCCGTGCCCACGGGACACCTGCCACGGGGTTATGTGGCACCTCCTTTGCAGCACCTTGGGGAGGCACCAAACAGGTCCTTATCCCTGGGGATGGGCTCTCACCCCCGGCCTCTCAGGCATCCTCAGGGCTTGGCATTCCGGCTGTGCCCTGTGCCACTCGGACCAGGAATGCCCAGCAAACCCTTCCCTGCCTGGGGAGCCTGGTGGGAAATTTCTGGGGACCTCTGCTCCTGTCCCAGCCACATCTGAGCCATCAGAGTCAACATGCAAGCCTGAACCTCCCCAGCCTCATCCCACGGGACAGGAGCTGACAGTGCCACAGAGACCAGGATCAGCCCAGTGCTCCGCATGGATGAGACTGGAGCAGCTGTGAGAGCTCCTGCCTTTGTCCTTCCCAGCAGCTCCAGAGCTCTGCTGCTGCTGCCCCGTTCAACCCCAGGCATCCAGGAGCCCCCCAGGAGGCAGCATCCAACCCTGCGCAGGGACCAAGCCGACTTTCCAAGAAATGCAGCTGCCGCCCGTTCCCAGGGAAATTCCAGCAGATCCCGAGCCCGCAGCGGCTGTGCTGGGCGAGCCGGCAGCACCATCTAGTGGGGCTGTTCCCCTGGATCCTGCCCAGACCCCGCAGCCCACACAGCCCCTCACAGCCCAGGTGAGGCCTCCCCTCCCCACCTGGGATCGTGTCCATGCAGCTGCCCCCCCCTCCCACATCGGCAGTGCCCCCTAACCCATGCCAGGGCAGGAATACCCATGGTATTTGTGTGCCAGGAGCAAGGGCAGGGGGCACCTCAGCTCCCATGGAGCCTCACAGCTCCACACCAGCACCCCGTGGAAACAGGGCTTAGCAGCATCTCCAGCCTATGCGAGCAATTTCCTGGGGAGCACTGGGAATCCACTCCCAGGGCAACTCACAGCCCAGGAGTGGTGGGAATCAGTCCATGGAGCAACCATCCCCCTGGAGTGGGGCTGTGCTGTGACACCACGCAGGGCAGGAGCATCGCTGTGCTCCCAGACAGGCGGAATGAGGTGCCAAGGCACCCACGAGCCCGTCCCCATGAACCACAGCCCCTTCCCCTTGGGGCTCCTGCCCTTCTTCTTTCTCTCCTTCCCACCTGAGGTGTGCCAGAGATCCTGGTGTGCACCTGGGTGGCTGTGCACCATGATCCATGGCAGGATGGGAAAACCCTGAGGTTTGTCCAAGGCCCTGGAGAGGCCAGACTGGGGGCTGGGCACCTGCCCTCCACCCCCACTCCCTGACTCTCCCTTCCCACCCCACCTGCCCCATCAGCTGCTCACCTTGGCCACAAACTGCTTGTCCTTCTGATCCAGGTTTGCTGTGGGGGCCACATAGTCCCTCCAGATCCTCAACTTGCGCTCTTTGGCGAACCTGGCAGGGGAGGGGACAGTGGGACATGTGGATTCCAGCAGGGACAGATGTGCCAGGGGTGACACTCCCAGCCAAGCCCTGGTAGGGGCAGCGGGGCTGGAGTGGACTCACAAGGGGAGATCACATCAATCCCACCCAGGAGAGCACTGGATGGGCTGGGAAGGGGCTGGAGTCACCCCTGGGAGCAGCTGGGAGTCACCACCCTGGCCCCCAGCCCAGACCCACCTCTCTGCCGCGCGCAGCTTGTCGGCCCCGCGGGTGTACACGGCGATGGACCAGTCCACACAGCGGGCAAAGCCCTCCTTCAGCAGCAGCTCCGTGATGTTCCCGTTCTGGGGAGGAGGGGAGGAAGCATAGGGTCAGTGCTGGGCACATGGTGTTCGACACCCACCCCGGTCCCTGCCCTGCTGACAGGGGGGAACTCACTCGCCCTGTGCAGCCCCTTCCACCTCACTGGTCCCCAGAGCCCCCTGCAGGGTCTGAGCACAGCTCCCAGTGCTAGCGGAGACCACCCCAGTGACACCCATGGGGCTCAGCTCTCCTCTGATGGGCCAGGGTCTCCCACACCCACCAGGAAAGAGCACACAACCTTTAGTTCCCCCTCTGGAAGCACCAGGACCTTGCAACCCCCTTTAGCATCTCCAGCAGCAATGCCCGAGAGCCCACCAGAGCCAAGAGCCCATCCTGCCCCTCCTTGGCCCCCCAGCCCCACTTGCCGGGTGCAGGATGGTGCCCAGGATGTTCTGGTTGTGGCAGCTCTCCAGGACAATCTGCACATCCCTCTGCAGCAGCCGGGACTCAGTGAAGAACTTGGCCTCGGCCGCAAACGGCTCCGGCACCTCGGTAGCATCAGCTTCGCGCTTGAACGTGGGGCACTGAGGCACAGGGGACAGTCAGGGGACAGTCAGGGCACAGGGGGACAGTCAGGGGACAGTCAAGGGACAGTCAGGGCATGGGATGGCCACTAAAATCTTGGGAGGGGAGTGGGGAACCTTCCTGGGGAGGGAATTGCACCCAGTCCCACGCCTGAGCTGTAGTCTGGGGGCTGTGACTGGGGTCTGTGTGTCCCAGTGCTCTGAACTGTGTTACACTGACAGAGCCCTGCAACAGCCCAGCAAACACTGCTGGGGGCACAGTGGGACACAGGGACCAACTCCAGCCCTGGGGATGTCAGGATAAGGGCATAGAGCTGGTGGAGGAGCCCAGAGGAGCCCCTGGAGCTGCTCCAGGGCTGGATCCCTCGCTCTGGAGCCAGGCTGGGAGAGCTGGGGGGGTCACCTGGAGGAGACAAGGCTCCAGGGACAGCTGAGAGCCCCTGGCAGGGCCTGAAGGGGCTCCAGGAGAGCTGGGGAGGGACTGGGGACAAGGGATGGAGGGACAGGACAAGGGGGATGGCTTCCCAGTGTCAGAGGGCAGGGATAGGTGGGATATCGGGAAGGGATTGTTGGCTGTGAGGGTGGGCAGGCCCTGGCACAGGTTGGGCAGAGAAGCTGTGGCTGTCCCTGGATCCCTGGGAGTGTCCAAGGCCAGGCTGGACAGGGCTTGGAGCAACGTGGGATAGTGGAAGGTGTTCCCTTCACACCCAAACCACTCCCTGGTTCCATGAACTCCCACCACAATCACGACCAGGGGATCCAACAGCCCAGAGCTCGGGCTCTGCCCAACCTGGCAGTGCAGAGCTGGCCCTCCCTCCAACCCCAACTGTGCCTACCCCCATGATGACACCCAGGGCTGTCCCCAGCCCAGCACCACAGGTGACAGGGGTGTCCCTCCATCCCCCATGGGCAGCCAGGGCTCACCTTGATGCCCGAGAGCATGACGGTGACCAGGTAGTAGTCGGGGAGCAGCAGGGCCCTCACCACGCTGCCGTCCCGCACGTGCTCGATGATGGCTGCGAACAAGGCACGCATCTGTCCCACCGTGCCGAGCCCAGGCCGTGCCAGGAGCAGCACCCGGCATGGCAGCCGGGCCCGAAACCATGGGCAGAGGGGTGGGGACACAGTGACACTGCCACCCCCACCCCGAGGGACAGCTGGTGCCACCTTACCATTGACCGGCTTCTGGTGCAGGGAGTCCACGAAGTGCCGCGGGTTCTCGATGGTGTACTTGAGGTCCCGCACGGTGTGGGACCCCGTGCCCTCGCTCCACATGCCCTTCTTGGCGCTCTTGGCCTGCTCCTCCAGCTCTGCCAGCCGGCTCTGCTCGGGGCTGAGGGCACAGGGACACGCAGTGAGGCTCCCGCGGGGTTTGTGGTGGGAATATCCATCTCCTGGGCACTTTCCTGGATGCTTCAGTGCCGTGATCACTGAGAGTCCCAACGGGCCCTGCCCGGTGAGCAATGCCTCGCGCCGCCGGCGGCCACACGCCGTAAATCACACCGGGATGCTCCGGCACCATCCGTGCCAGAACATGGGCTGGGAGCACTGTCTCCCACGGATCGGGAGAACTGGGCCCGTGGGAACGTTCCAGGGGCTGCCTTTGTGCACCATGATGGAAAAGCAGCAGCATTCCCACCTCCCAGCACGGCGGAGCAGGCTCGGAAGAGGAGGGACAGCAAAACCAGGAATGTGCTGTGCCAATCCATGGACCAGCCCGGTCCTGCACACACAGGAAGGGCCACCAAAGGGACAACTATCCCCTCCCAGTGCTGACACCAACCCTGCCATGTGCTGTCACAACAAATTTGGGGGTATTTAACAGGTTGCACAGAGAAGCTGTGGCTGCCCCATCCCTGCAATGTTCAAGGCCAGGTTGGACAGGGCTTGGAGCACTCTGGGCTATGGGAGGTGCCCCTGCCCATGGCAGGGGTGGCACTGGGTGGGCTTTAAGGTCCCTTCCCACTCAGACCATCCTGTGATTCCATGATCCCACAAATGAGGCTGGCCCTGCCCTGGAACTGGCCCACATCTCTGGAATGTGATCTGGAATGCAAGACCAGGGGCAGGAATGTCACCACCACCTCTGAGGCACCTCAACTCCACACCAGGTGTGACTTTATGGAGACCAAGAGCTCCAGAAGATTCCCTGTTCCACAGCCCAGGGACACAGCTCTGGCACTCTGACATCCTGAGAAAGGAGACAGACGGATCCCCCTGCCCACCCCTGCACACCCCAACCCTAACGGGACACTGTGACCCTGGGAATGCCCGTGGAACCTGGGCACCACAGAGAGCTGGGAGCAGGGTCTGGTGCCAGCCCAAAGCCAAGGGACCCCAGGGCTCCGTGCCTGGAGAGCCCCAGGATGGGAGCCAGGTACATACTTGTTGGCCCGGATCCCTTCTCGACGGGAAGCGAGTCCCTCGGCCACCAGAGACTCCGCGATGTTCTCACCACTCGTGTCTGTGAAGAGAGGAGGGGAGTCAGGGAGAGAGAGCAGCCACCAGCACACAGACCTCAGGGAAGCATTCCCAAGGGGATTTCCAGACCTCAGGGAAGCATTCCCAAGGGGATTCCCAGACCTCAGGGAAGCATTCCCAAGGGGATTCCCAGACCTCAGGGAAGCATTCCCAAGGGGATTCCCAGACCTCAGGGAAGCATTCCCAAGGGGATTCCTAGACCTCAGGGAAGCATTCCCAAGGGGATTCCTGGTATCAAGTGCTGGAGCAGTCCCAGAGCACTGTCAAGCTGGCCTGGGGTCACCAATCCCCCCAGACTGGGCTGAAGGTTCACTGTCACCCAGGACCATCCCCGTGGGAAAGGGACATCCTCAGTTCCAGAGGGAGGCATGGAATGCCCTCCCAGCTCCTGAGGGGCTCCCAGAATTTCCAAGGAAGGTGGCACTGGCACCAAGACCCGCAACAGGCACCACTGTACAGGTGACAGGGAGGGTCACGGATACCGGGAGTGGGGAGAGCAGGAGGATTTGGGCAGAATCCCACACAGAGGGGAGGGCACAGGAATGCCCTGAGCAGTGTGAGAGTGGGTGGGAATGGCTGTAGGACTCACACCCTTCCCAGCAGCTCTGCTCCAGTTCAGTCACCACCAGTGAGACCAAAAGCCTCATCACTCCAAAGCTGCAAAGAATCCCAGGATCCCTGAGGCTGGTAAAGCCCTGCCAGCCCATGGAGCCCACCCTGTGCCC